>ONZH01015588.1:0-26304 GCA_900303285.1 Rhinella marina | reverse complement strand
AACTTTCGCAGTCTGTGGGTGATGAGAGTGTGGACTTGCAAGTAATGCATCATATGTTGTTGTCAGGGCAGTAAGTCCCAGGGGGGAGCAGAGTGAGGAATCGGAGGAAGAGCAGGTGGATGATGAGGTGACTGACCCGAGCTGGGTTGGTAAGCCTAGTCAAGACAGTGCTTCTGAGGGGGAGGCAAGTGCAGCACCAGAACAGGTTGGAAGAGGCAGTGGGGTGGCCAGAGGGAGAAGCAGGGCCAGAGCAAGTAGATCAGCAACTGTTTAATGGAGTGAAGCTCCCGTGCCGAGGCCTAGATGTTCGCAAGTCTGGAGGTTCTTTAAAGAAAGTGAGGATGACCGACGGACCGTGGTGTGCAACTTGTGCCACACCAGGATCAGTAGGGGAGCCACCACTACCAGCCTAACCACTACCAGCATGCGCAGGCACACGACTCAATGGAACCAAGGCCGTTCACCTCCTGCGGATCACACCACTGCTCCTTCCCCTGTGTCACATGCTGGCTTTGCGAGTCAACCCCCCGCCCAGGACCCTGGCACGAGCGCCTCCCGCCCTACGACCACCCCTTCACCTCCACGATCCTCCACACCCTACACCAATGTGTCCCAGCGCAGCGTTTAGCTGTGTTTGCATCAGACATTGGAGCACAAGCGCAAACGCAAATACAATTCCACCCACCCACATGCACAAGCCCTAAACGTCCACATTTTCAAACTGCTGACCCTGGAGATGCTGCGCTATAGACTGGTATAGATTGAGGCTTTCCGCAACCTGATGGCGGTGGCTGTCCCTAGGTACTTGGTCCCCAGCCTCCACTATTTTTCACGATGTGCCGTCCCAGCCCTACACCAGCACATGTCAGAGAACATCATCCGTGCCCTGACCAACGCGGTTTCTGAGAAGGTCCACCTAACCACGGACACGTGGACAAGTGCTGGCGGGCAGGGACACTATATTTCCCTGACGGCACATTGGGTTAACTTGGTGGAGGCTGGGACCGAGTCTGACCCTGGGGCCACTCATGTAATGCCCACATCGAGGATTGCGGGGCCTACCTCGGTCACAGTTTCTCAGACTTATTATGCCTCTTCCTCCAACCCCTCCTCCTCCTCCTCCTACTCTCAAATACAATCTGTGAGCACGGCGCCTTCAGTCGGTAGCTTTAGGCGCAGCAGCACTGCCGTGGATAAGCGTAAAGAGGTGGTGCTGAAACTGCTGAGCTTAGGTGACAAGAGGCACACCGCCCAAGAGCTGTTACAGGGCATCACAGCGCAGACCGATCTTTGGCTGGCGCCGCTGAAACTCAAACCAGGCATGGTTGTGTGTGACAACGGGCGTAACCTGGTGGCGGCTCTGCAACTCGGCAGACTAACACATGTGCCATTATACACCAATACTATTTCCCAAAGTAACAACAACCCATATAAACACTGCATATAAAACCTGCCTGGCCCACGTGTTCAATCTTGTGGTTCAGCGGTTCCTCAAGACCTACCCCAATATGTCTGATTTGCTCACCAAGGTGCGACGCATCTGTGCGCATTTCCGCAAGTCAACCACAGATGCTGCCACTCTCAGGGCAGTGCAACGGCGCTTACAACTGACAGCTCACCGACTGTTGTGCAACGTGCCCACACAATGGAATTTCACATTACACATGTTAGCCAGGGTTTACCAGCAGCGCAGAGCGATTGTAGACTGCCAGATGACAACTTCCACGAGAACTGGTAGTCAGGTTAGTCAGCTTCCTCAAGTCTACAATGAGGAGTGGATGTGTATGTCTGATATCTGTCAGGTGTTAAGCCACTTTGGGGAGTCAACACAGATGGTCAGCGGCGATGCCGCCATTATCAGCGTCACCATCCCGCTGCTTTGTCTGCTGAAAAACTCACTGCTCAGCATGAAGTCAGAGGCTTTGCGCTTGTCACAGGAGATGGGGGAAGAAGATACGTTGCTTGATAGCCAGACCACCCTCAGGTCTGTTTCTCAGCGCGTATTGGAGGAGGATGAGGAAGAGGAGGAAGAGAAGGAGACTGTTGGCGAGACTGAAGAGGGTACCTATGCTCATTCCTTCTTATCTGTTGATCGTGTATGGGCTGAAGAGGAGGAGTTGGAGGAGGAGGAAATGGAGAGTCAGCCTATTGAGGAAAGGGAATTCTTGCATGTTGGGACTCTTGCGCACATGGCTGACTTCATGTTAGGCTGCCTTTCCTGTGACCCTCGCATTTTTGCCAACACCGATTACTGGGTGTTCACCCTCCTGGACCCCCGGTACAAGCAGAACTTTTCCACTCTCATTCCTGTAGAGGAGAGGAGTATGAGAGTGAATCAATATCAACAGGCCCTGGTGCACAAGCTGAAACTATCCTTCCCATCTGACACCGCTAGCGGCAGAGGACGTAGTTTTGTGGGCCAACTAGCGGGGGAGAGGAGGGGAGCAGGCAGCTTGTCAAGCACTGGCAGGGGAACACTCTCCAAGGCCTTTGCCAGTTTTATGGCACCCCAGCAAGACTATGTCACCCGTCCCCCAGTAGGGGGGGAGCTGTTCAGAAAGATGGTGAGGGAGTACCTAGCTGACCATACCAACGTCCTGCGTGATCACTCTGCTCCATACAACTACTGGGTTGCAAAGCTGGACACGACAACTGGCGCTGTGCGCCTTGGAGGTGCTGGCCTGCCCTGCCGCTAGCGTGTTGCCAGAGCGGGTCTTCAGTGCAGCTGGTGGCATCATCACTGATAAGCGTACACACCTGTCAACTGACAGCGCTGACATGCTGACGATTATTGAAATGAATAAAGCCTGGATTTCACCGGAATGCAAATCTCCACCGGGGGAAAGCAGCTCAACATGAAGACTCTTTATGTATCCTCTCCTCCTCCTCCTCTTCGCACACAAACGCTGAGCCAACAGGCAATGTTTCTGAGGGCCAACTGGCGCTCTTTACAAACAATGTTTACGGAGGGCCACCTACAGGTCCCCTCTCCAATAAATTTTTTAGGAGCGTCAACTACAGACACTCCAAAACTATTTTACAGGAGGGTCAACTTCAGACACTCCAAAACTAATTTTTGGGAGGCTCACCTACAGCCATTTGACTGCAATCTCAGTCTGACCAAGGCATTGGTGGTGTCACCGCTATGCTGTATCAGTGTAAAATTTTATGTACTTCACCTGCTACCTGAGTGTACTTGGTCACTCTGGGTTCACCGCCATGCTGTGTCAGTGTAAAACTTTATGTGCTTCACCTGCTACCTGAGTGTAACTTGGTCACTCTGGGTTCACCGCCATGCTGTATCAGTGTAAAACTTTATGTGCTTCACCTGCTACCTCAACTAACTTGGTCACTTGTTGGTGTCAACACTAGAGTGCGGCTACTAAACCGCACACAACAGAATTGTTCACTGCACTGTAGTATATATATAACTGAGAGAAAAAGAGGAATTTTTAGACTGCGGCTAATTTACTGCAAACCACTCCATTTTTCACTGGACTGTAGTACATATAACTGAGAAAATACGTATTTTATAGACTGACGCTGCTGTACAGCACACTACATAATTGTTCACTGGACTGTATTGTATAGAAATGACAGAAAAACGTATTCCCTAGACTGACGCTACTGTACAGTACACTACATAATTGTTCACTGGACTGTAGTGTATAGAAATGACAGAAAAACGTATTCCCTAGACTGACACTGCTGTACAGTACACTACATAATTGTTCACTGGACATGGTAGTGGTATAGAAATGAGCAGAAAAAACATATTCCCTAGACTGACGCTACTCGTACAGTACACTACATAATTGTTCCCTGGACTGTAGTGTATAAGAAATGACAGAAAAACGTATTCCCTAGACTGACACTACTGTACAGTAACACTACATAATTGTTCACCATGGACTGTAGTGTAATAGAAATGAGAAGAAAAACGTATTCCCTAGACTGACGCTACTGTATCAGTTACACCTACATAATTGTTCACTGGACCTGTAGGTGTATAGAAATGACAGAAAAATGTATTCCCTAGACTGACGGCTACCTGTACAGTCACCTAGCATAATTGTTCACTGGACTATAGCTGGGTAATAGAAATGACAGAAAAATGTATTCCTAGACTGACCCTGACAGCCTACAATTCCTGACTGAGTAAAAAAAAAACCTTAAGGGCTTTACCCAAACCTACATAATTGTTCACTGGACTGTAGTGTATAGAAATGACAGAAAAATGTATTCCCTAGACTGACGCTACTGTACAGTACACTACATAATTGTTCACTGGACTGTAGTGTATAGAAATGAGAAAAAAACGTAGTCTTTAAATGGCGGCTATTTTACCGCAAACCACTACATTTTTCACTGGACTGTAGTACATATAACTGAAAAAAATACGTATTTTATAGACTGACGCTACTGTACAGCACACTACATAATTGTTCACTGGACTGTAGTGTATAGAAATGGAGAAACGATCCTAGACTGACGCTACTTACAACACTAATGTCACTGGACTGGGGAAAAAATTCCCTAGACTGCTACTGTACAGTACACTACATAATTGTTCACTGGACTGTAGTGTATAAGAAATGACAGAAAAATGTATTCCCTAGACTGACGCTACTGTACAGTACACTACATAATTGTTCACTGGACTGTAGTGTATAGAAATGACAGAAAAAACGTATTCCCTAGACTGACGCTACTGTACAGTACACTACATAATTGTTCACTGGACTGTAGTGTATAGAAATGACAGAAAAACGTATTCCCTAGACTGACGCTACTGTACAGTACACTACATAATTGTTCACTGGACTGTAGTGTATAGAAATGACAGAAAAATGTATTCCCTAGACTGACGCTACTGTACAGTACACTACATAATTGTTCACTGGACTGTAGTGTATAGAAATGAGAAAAAAACGTAGTCTTTAAATGGCGGCTATTTTACCGCAAACCACTACATTTTTCACTGGACTGTAGTACATATAACTGAAAAAATACGTATTTTATAGACTGACGCTACTGTACAGCACACTACATAATTGTTCACTGGACTGTAGTGTATAGAAATGAGAGAAAAACGTATTCCCTAGACTGACGCTACTGTACAGTACACTACATAATTGTTCACTGGACTGTAGTGTATAGAAATGACAGAAAAATGTATTCCCTAGACTGACGCTACTGTACAGTACACTACATAATTGTTCACTGGACTGTAGTGTATAGAAATGAGAAAAAAACATAGTCTTTAAATGGCGGCTATTGTACCGCAAACCACTACATTTTTCACTGGACTGTAGTACATATAACTGAAAAAAATACGTATTTTATAGACTGACGCTACTGTACAGCACACTACATAATTGTTCACTGGACTGTAGTGTATAGAAATGAAAGACAAACGTATACCCTAGACTGGCGCTACTATACAGTACACTACATAATTGTTCACTGGACTGTAGTGTATAGAAATGACAGAAAAACGTATTCCCTAGACTGCACTACTGATCTCAGCAAGCCAAGGTACAGCAGCAGCAAAAATGAGTACTTTGGGCAATTTATTTTGGGTCTGTGTGGACCACGTGCTGTCCCTTCTGCCACCAGTCACTGTGTACAGTGTGCAGCCAAGATGGTGGTAGCTGCACTACAAGTCCCAGCCAGCAGCCTGGAGGAGACCAAAAAAAAAGGTGCTTGTAGCCCTTAGAAGGGCCGTTGGTTCTTTGTGGGTGATTCCTGCCTAACCAACATCTAAATTCAGGCCCTAACACTCTCCCTGACAGACAGCAGCTCTATCCCTAATCTCATGAAGACGGCGTATGAAGCGAGCAGCGCGGGACCAGATTCTTATATTCCCAGGTCATCTGATCTGGCCAGCTAAATCCCTGCTATCGACTTGTAGGGACCCCACATGATGCTAGGAGGTACCAAAGACTCTCCTGCATGTTGATTGGCTGAAAAAAGGCGCCTAACATGCAGGAAGAGGAAGTTGCCATTTCCTCGAGGATCGCGATATGCTCGTCCGAGTAGCGATCATATGCGAATACCCTAATGCTCGAACGAGCATCAAGCTCGGACGAGCCTGTTCGCTCATCTCTAGTGTTTATATATCTCTTGAAGACCTCTAATATCAGTTGAGAAGAACCAATACTTGGTGTACATATCATGTGGCTGAAATCTGTGCAGCAAGAGTCAAAATAAAGAGACAGCATTCAGGAAACAATGAGCTGCCGCAGAGGATGAGATGTCAGTGAGAACTATGGATCTGATCCTTAAGCACATGTCAGAATTCACACATCTGAGCAGCTTGTGTGTCAGTTCTGGGCAGAACAGAAAGGAGAAGTACTGTATGTAGATGTCATATCACGTAGATGAGATGTATCTCCCCTTACCAGATTGACTGCCCACTACTCACTGAAACACACAGGACACTTCCTGAGGGGATTATTAACTACTATAATAATGCCCCTATGTGCAAGAATATAACAACTATAATACCGATCCAATGTACAATAATATAGCAACTATAATACTTCTCCTTATGTACATTAATATAACCACTATAATACTGTCCTTTATGTACAAGAATATAACTACTATAATACAGTCCTCTATCTACAAGACTATAACTACCATAATAAAGCTCCTTGTACAAGACTATAACTACTATACTGTAATATTGCCACCTATGTACAAGAATATAACTGCTATAATACTGCCACTATGCACAAAAATATAATTACTATAATACTGTCTCCCATGTACGAGAACATAATTACTATAATACTGTTCTCTATGTGCAAGAATATAATTACTATAATACTGCATCTATGTACAATAATATAACTACTATAATACTGTCCTCTATGTACAAGAATATAACTTCTATAATACTGGCCCATATGTAAAGATTATGGCTACTATAATACTGCCTTCTATGTACAAGAATATAACTATTATAATACTGTCTTCTATGTACCAGAATATACTCACTATAATACTGGCCCATATATAAAGATTATAACTACTATAATACAGCCTCCTATTTACAAGAATATTCTGCTTGATATGTTCAATAATGTAACTATTATAATATTTCCTCCTATGTACTAGATTATAACTGTTATAATACTGGTACATACACTTTCAAGACTGACAAGTCTGACAAGTGCAACATGTTGGGTTTCTGACATGTACTAGTTGGACATGGCGTATTTTCTTTTTTTAACCCTTTCCCGACCAGCACCGTACTAGTACGGCACTAGCCGGGTCTTTAAAGATGGCGCCCGCTCCTGAGGAGTGTGGGCGTCATGGCCATGGGTGAACTGCTGATTCATACAGCAGTCACCTGCGGTTCATGTCCGCGTCCGGCAGTAATGCCGATTGCGGACATTTAACCCCTCGGGTGCCGCAATCAATTCCTGACCAAGGCACCCGAAGGCAGCAAACACCAGAAGCGCGCGCTTCCGGTGTTGCTCCGGCTCCCCTGTGTGGTGATCGGAGGAGCTGGAGCGTGCCTGCAGCAGCCCCTGTCATAGTGAATGACAGGAGGCTGCTGCATAGGCTTTCATATGGAGCCATTCTGTGTAATAGGGCTCCATAGGAAAGCATTGAAATCCTCATAGACTCCAATGCAAGTGCATTGGAGTCTATGATATCAGCAATCAAATGATTGCTTCTTAACTATAAAAAAAAGTGTAAAAAAAATTAAATAAATAAAGTTAAAAAAAAATAAATAAAAAAAACTTAAAAACACCCCCTTTCCCGAAAATAAAAATAAAGGTATAAAAAAAATAAAAAAAATATACACATCATGGGTATCGCCATGTGCGAAAACGCCCATATAATAAAAATATAAAAATTAATTTCCCATACGGAAAACAGCAAAACGGTAAAAAGCATCAAAATGGCCGATTCGCAATTTTTTGTTGTTTTATTGTTTTCTTAAAAAATTTAATAAAAAGCGATCAAAGAGTCATACACACCCCAAAATGGTATAAAAAAAAGTTCAGATCGCCACGCAAAAAATGAGCCCCCATACAGCTCTGTACACATAAATACCAAAAAGTTATAGAGGTCAAGATATGACCAAAAAAAAAAATTTCCAACTATTTCCCAAATTTCCAATTATTTTATCACTATCAAAACGCAAGAAAAACTATACATATTAGGTATCGCTGGATTCGTACTGACCAGTAGAATGAAAGTAACTGGTCAGTTTTAATGAACATCAAATGCTGTAAATAAAAATCCCGTAAAACTGTGGCGGAATTGCGTTTTTTTTTTGCAATTTCGCCCCATTTGGAATTTTTTTCCCGCTTGCCACTACATCATATGCAATAATAAATGGTGGTGTTGGAAAGTACAACTTGTCCCGCAAAAAACAAGCCCTCATAGAGCTATGTGAACAGAAAAATAAAAAAGTTATGGCTGTATGAAGGCAAGCAGGGCAAAACGAAAACGGAAAAAAAAACAACCTCCGGGGTAGAAAGGGTTAAAATATCTCCCAAATGATCCCCTATTGTTTTGCAAACATATCCCCTTCAAAACATCTGCAGCACATGTACAGCAGAGGTCAGGTATTTAAAGATAGTGCCGCTCAGGTGCTGAACAAGCTCCATAGCCAGTGAGTGCCTGCTGTTTTACACAGCAGGCACCTGGTGGCAGTGTACTCCAATCACAGATATTTAACCCCTCAGACCTGGGGGTATCTGCAAAGTTTGGTTTGTTATGTAATGTTAAGTGATGTTTGCACTGTACACTGGCAGGTGAGATATGCTTGGCATCAGGAATGGGTTAATTACCCTGTTGCTCCTCTCTTGGCAAGAGTGGGCTGGTCCTACTTCCTGCCAGGTTAGGGAAATCTTAGCTAGGACAGTGAGGCGTGAGGAAGCATGTTTCATTGCTCCTGCTCCTAGGGCCTTAGGAACTAAAGAATTAGTTAATCTGGGAGACCACTACTCTAGATAAACTTTAAGGACAGAACTACAGATATTTTGCAAATCTACAACGTCACAGTCAGCAGATTGACCAGCAACCATAACTATTGCTGCAGGTGAGGGACTATGGCATAGACACCCATCACCTAGATCACATCCAAACCAGGCAAACTAAAAAAAACTGTATTTTTACCAAGTGGACACCTACAACCACAAGTGTCATCTTACAGCTGGTAGCCCAAGGTAGCCCAGGAGAGTGCAAGATAGCACCAGAGGTGCCATTACCAGCTACTTAGCTAGCCACCATACCCCATAATCTGGGGAGAGAAATTGCACTGTATACAACTACTGCTGGATGTACGACAACTCTTATTTTGCACAAGTAAAGATAGACTAAAGGTAAAGGTTAAAAAAGTAAAAGAGTGGCCATATCTCTGCTAAAGCCAGTTATTGGCTGGAGTGGTCTGTGTGACCATGCCCATAGCCAGCTGCATCTAAATAGTTCTTGAACTGGAAGATAGAGACAGCGCAGGGAGCACAGACCGCCATAGTGGTTTGGAACAGATAGCTATGAATCTTCTGTTTTAGGGGCTTTGCTGCAGGAACTTGTTAAAAAATCATTTTTACCAGAAAACCACTTTAAGGGGTTAAAACATTTAGGGCTTCATAATACCATGGTGTTACATGGAGTGCTGCACCCCCCTGCGTATTATAATCTTATATCCACTCTACATAAATTACCCAGAAAATAAATATATTAGGTCTATTATTTAAAGGCCCGGTCATTTTTTTTCTCCCTTGGTTTAATAATAAAACGTGTCAGTGACTGTGGATGATAATTGTATTTTTAGTACACAGAAGAAATTGTGCTGGAGCAATATATTATTTTGTGGCTTGTATAGAATATTACCTGTAATTGGGCACAGTATAATGATTGTGTGCGTGAGCGCGGTGCGTGGGGTAAATTCTGTGTAAAGTATAGATTTTACCATCCTCAGCACCGGCACTGCACATTGATTTAAATGTTGCTTTTACGAATAAAAGCGTCTAAATACATTGTAGGAAGAAAGTGAAAATCATAACTAATAAATTACATGATTATGAGTCCGGCTAAGTGTTACTGAGGGTGGGGAGGTGGCTCTAAGTGGCTCTCGAACGCGTCTCCGTGCGGCGTGGTTCTGCCCATTTCAATTAATGTAGATTCAAAGCAGAATGATTGAGAAGATTGGGCTTAAAATTCTCGTATTTTTCTCTTTCACCACTAAAAATAATTTATTGTTTGAGTGACATTAGACAAAGACTCATTCCTATGAGCCGCAAATGTGTTTACAACGAGTCAGATTATTCTGTAGCTGGAAGGAGCCACCGCCGCTATGATTTCTTATTTGATGATTGTGGGTCAAGAATTATTAGTCTATCAACAAGAACGGCCGCTATTTTTAACCCCTTCAGTACTGAGCCACTTTTCACCTTAAATCCTAGGCCGATTTTTGCAAATCTGACTTGTGTCACTTTATGTGCTAATAACTTTGGAACACTTTTACTTATCCAAGCCATTCTGAGATTGTTTTCTCATGACACATTGTACTTCATGACAGTGGTAAATTTGAGTCAATTTATTTCACCTTTATTTTTAAAATAATCCAACATTTACCAAAAATTTGGAAAAATTCAGTTTTCTAAATTTGAATTTCTCAACTTTTAAGACAATAGTAGCTCATAAAATAATTATCAATCAACATTCCCCATATGTCTGCTTTTTGGAGGCATCATTTTGTAAAAGTAATTTTATTTTTTTAGGACCTTAGAAGGCTTGGAATTTTAGAAGCAATTTTTCTAAGCAAAGAACCAAAGTTTCAAAAACAATTTTTTTTAAGCACCAATTCTGTTATAAAGTGATTTTGAGGGGCTTACTTAATGGAAACCCCCCATAAATGACCCAATTTTAGAAACTACACCCCTCCCCTCAAATTATTCAAAACTGATGTTACAAACTTTGTTGACCCTTGAGGTGTTCCATAAGAATTAAAGGAAAATAGAGGTGAAATTTCAAAATTTTAATGTTAATCAATTTAACATTGATTAACACAGCAAGGGTTAACAGCAAAATAAACCTCATTATACATTGCTTTTTACAGAAATACCCAATATGTATGTGGTAAACATGTGGCAGTGGTCAGATGGAAAGTAGCACAATATGGTTTTTGGGCACCATTTTGCATTTGAGAGAGACCCTGACGTACCCCTACAGTGGGAACCCTCAAAAAGTGACTCCATTTTGGAAACTACTCCCCCTCAAAGAATACTGAGTGCACTGAGCACTTTGACCCCCTAAGTGTTTTACGGAATTTGGAAACATTTGGCTGTTAAAATGAAAAGTTTCATTTCTTACAATAAAATGTTGCTTTAGTCCTTAATTTTTCAGTTTCACAAAGGGTAACAGGAGAAAAAGCACCCATAATCTGTTACCCATTTTCTCCTGAGTACGGCAACACCCCATGTGTGGTGGTAAACTGCTGTGGGGACACATGGCAGGACTCAGAAAGGAAGGAGCACCATATAACTTTTGCAGTGTAGATTTTGATGGATTGGTTTATGGGTGCCATTGATTTTAAATTTTTTGAGTGATTAAGTCTTATGTGGGGGTTAATTTTTTACAGGATGAGGTGATGTTTTCATTGGTACGATTTGTGGGGTATATATGACTTTTTGATCACTCGATATTATGCATTTTGTAAGGCGAGGTGACAAATAATGACTGTTCTGGCATAGTTTTATTAATTTATTTTACAGTGTTCAACCTGACAGAGTATATTGTATGATATTTCTATAGAGCAGGTTGTTACGGACACAGCAATAGCTAATATGTCTATCATTTTTATTTTTGTTAAGTTTTACATGGTGAACGCTTTTATGAATAGCAGAAAATCTTGTTTTTGTGTTGCCATGTAATTTGTAATTACATGCAATAAAAAAATGTAACACAGCCACTGAGTTAATGAATAAAATGTATCTGTGTAGCACCACCTGCTGTCTCTTATTTCTTTGTCCTGCTCAGTGAGATTGCCACACATGCTCAGTTTCATCCTTCAACTGAGCTGTGATAGGGAGAGCATGGACACATCTCCCGAGCTGCAGCAGAAAAGACACTCCCCTTGAGCTGTTAGCTGATATAAATCTAGCAGAGCAATGAATGTGGAGATCCCTGGATCCATGTGAGGTACAGGTCAGGTTCTAGCTTTGTTAGAAAGAGATTTTCAGTTACTATATGATGTCTGATTTTCATTTTTTTACATTAGTCATAGGATAACCCTTTTAAGCCAGTAAAATAGGTTTATTTGTGCACTAATTATTAAATGATCTTTGTGCAGTGCAACACGTGAATATCTTCAGCAGCTCTGACTGTAAGACACATTGTACACTAACTGCCCCTATGCTATCCCTATGGAAAAATATATATTCTTCACAATTCCTACACTGTCCCTACAAGACCGTAATATGGCTGACTTATGTCTCTAATTGGTGTTTGTCAGAGATGTCTGTGCTTTAGAGTTATCACAAAGCCTGATAGACCAGCCAAAATCCTACCTCCTGATTGGCTATTGCAGTGGCCGGGTTTGGGGTGGCCCCAATGCTATGCTGGGTCCCCCAGACACCATCGAGGTGTCACCACATGTTACTGCTCTCTGGAAAGGATGGTAAGGTGTGGTGCACTCCAATGGGAATAAGTCCAGAGTCAGGGTCTGCAGTAAACCAGTGTGCTTCTTTACTGGAGGAATTCAGATGCAAAGAAATACAGTCAAGGCTCTGGGCTGACTTCTCCAGTGTCCTCCCTGGCAGAAGAAGATGCTGAGGAAAGACCTAAGCTAGCTGTCGCTCTCACTCTCACTGTCCCATTCGCTGGTACCCTGGTCAAAGGCCCACGGTCAGTAACTCAGCAGTCCAGGTTGCTCCTTGGTCACAATGCTGGTGACTCATGGTCTATGGCATGAGTTTCCCCTCCAAGCACTGGTCCCTAACTGC
The DNA here is from genome assembly GCA_900303285.1 of Rhinella marina. Lineage (NCBI taxonomy): Eukaryota > Metazoa > Chordata > Amphibia > Anura > Bufonidae > Rhinella > Rhinella marina. Next base: position 13,330 of record ONZH01015588.1, on the reverse strand, counting down.
AGAACACTAGGGGCTCTGACTTCTCTCCTCTTATACCATCTCAAGCTAGACTGGAACCTTCTAGTGGGAGGGGTGGAGTGGAGAAGCTCAGCACAAACAGATACACTGTATCTGTTACACTTTCTGTCTTTCATAGACTTACATTAGAGCTTCAATGATACAATGGCAATGACACAGCAGTTTTTGTCCAGACAAAAACAAGTTCCCAGACATAACTACATAGCTAAAACCAGACATTCAAAAGGTCAGGCTGTCTGGGTTTGGTGGTAAACAACGTCTGATTTTTTTCCCTCCAAAACATGGTCTTCTTTAAACCCTATGGCAGCTTGGAAAAATACCAGCTTCTCATTCAAAGTCCTAACAGTCTTTCAGTATTCATTAACCCTTTCCACAGACCCCTGCAAGTACAGTGCAAATGAACAGGATATATGTCACAGCATGCATATAAAATGCAGTTACACAGTAATAAACAGTGCAAGTTAACCTGTTCATGTGAAATAAAGTAAGAAGTTTATAATTTTGCGTAGGGGAAATAGGCAAATGTCCAGACTTTACATTACCCCTGCTCCAGGTCACTACACTGTTCTCATGGGTCCCCAGCCAGGGTCATGTGATCCTCCATCTAGTGTACTAAATGTTAAATGTAAAATGGCACCCAAAGCAAATCTCCAACACTTTGGATTAGTGTGGAAGAATTTTTATGAAATTTATGATGAATCCGATTAGTTTAGAATCGATTAACTCATCTCTAGTAGGGATGAATGAATGAAAGGTGTCTGTACCACTTCACCTGCTTCACTATGGGACACTACTCCAGCACTGAGGAGAGTGGATGGCAGTGAGGAAGCTACTGCAAATGTAGGTCCATCGCTGAATGGAAGAGAAGATGGACCAGAGGGCTAGAACCGTGCTGCTACCAAATAGAAAAATGTACATGAAAAAAACAATATTTTTATTGCATGTATATTACAAAAACAATAATTCATTTAAAATGCTCTATTTGTTGCATAGTAGTACTTTTTGTGTGACAACCCCTTTAAAATGGCTGTATGAGATTAGACCATTGATCCAATATACTATTCTTCCACAGAATTATAAAACCATGGCTACTTTCTCCCAGGAACAGCACCACACCTGTCCATTGGTTGTGTCTGCTATTGCAACTCCATTAAAGTGAATGGGGCAGTGTTGCAATAGCACAACCAACCTGTACACAGATCTAAGAAAAAAAAGCAGCTATGAGTTTCTAATCCTGTGCAACTCTTTTAAATAATAAATTGGATCAAGGGTCTACAGCCAGACCCTAAGCCCAGTCACATGTCTCCAAGTCATGTGACTGTAGTCACCATGTACTATGTTGTGTCATCATGAAAGAAGTCTACAACACAAACCCAACGGGAAAAGTAGCAAAAATGTTCACACAATCAATCACTGAGAGTTTTTCTTTGTCTTTTGCGAACCCTAAGGGGAGCCATTGGCCAATACTCTTTCCCCCCATATTTTCAATTCCTTCTCTCACCAACCCCCCTCTACATTCTGGTTAGGGCTCATGATCTACACTCTAACAGACACAGTGAATGTACGGTTACAATACAACAGTCTAGAAAACCACTCATGAGAAAAAAACAGTGTATGTTCTACTTTGGAGTGCAAGCAGAGAATGGTGCCGCAGCTTTAATCACGAATGTTTCTTTTAATACAAAGGGATTGGTGCCCAGGGGTGGCCTGACTTAAAGCACTTCTGGTCTGCAGGAAAATGCACTTAGCTGACAAAAGTTCTATATGTAGGAAAATAGGTCTGCGTGGAGTGAAAACTCTGTAACTGCCAGTCCTGACAGCAAATTATCTGCTCATGAAGAATTCACATACACAATTACTCCACAGTGTTTTATCTCGGAGGGTTGATGTGTTTTTATTTCCTGGTACACTGTAGACCTGAGCACAGCCCCCTGACACAGGCTGCTGGAAATTACTGACATTTAGAAGCGTGCGCCCACAATCTGTGTAGGGGTCATAAGCAGTCACCTCTGCTGTTGCTACCTGTGACCATGTTGGCAAGAGAGCGCTGGAGGACAAAGTGCCACAAGTAGGTGGAGATCATTCCTTGTTGTTATTCTTCCTCCTCATAAGGATGCCCAATCATTAACATATCAGAACTTCTGGAATAACAAAGTGACAATTTCGTAATATGGAGATGCAGCAAAGCTGGATCTGACACTGTACCATTGCACATAACCTTGGACCAAGCACAACTGAGACTATGAGTGCCCATAGCAAAAAGTAAGCATGAGAGGGGACTCACCATGGGAAAGCGCCACAATTTGCTAATCAGGACCTATGTAATTGGTCGTTTTTCATGCTGCAAAGAACTTGAATCATGCACCACGTCCATTACTCAGGGCACTATTGGAACACCATACACAGCATTGTTGGGGCACAATAGAAGGCATTTTAAATACTGGGGGCCCTCTTGGGGGCATTACTGGTGGCATTATTATTATTACTAAGGCCCAATAGGAGGTAGTTTTATTTCTAGGTGCACTATGGCCATTTTTATTGGGAACATTATTACTAATGGGGGCTCTATAAGGGGCTATATGGAGCCACCTTGGGGAGGATATTACTGCTGTGCCAAATATAGGGGGCATTATTTCTACTTGGTGCACTATAAGGGAGCACTATAACTATTGATGGCTCTCTGCTTGGCACAATTGTTTTATATTGTATTGTATTAGTATTTTTATCAGTATAGCGTTTGGGGGCATTGTGAGCACAGCAGCCACGGTATAGGGGATGGTAGCAGGATGCCAATGTTGGGGCAGCAGGATGAGGAGTTTGTGTTGAGAAATAGGGAGGATGATAGAAAAGTGAGGAAACTAACATGTCTGTGAGGCAAACTTTGCAGAGATGAGATGTGGCTGAAAGAATTCATCATGGCAGCTGAATAGGATTACCAGAGGAAATTATTCTCAAGGCCCAACACCTATATCACCAAGTGTAAAAGGTTTTGAATCACAAAAATAGACCAAACTGGTAAGTTATTGGCTCTAAAGGTAGCCAAATAGTTTTTTCTCCTGGATATTTGGGGCCCATTATGGTATGAGAGCCTAGGCCCAACAGAGGATCCTGTGGTACTCTGGTGGGCCAGTCTGACCCTTTCTACATCCACAGGCATCTAGTTCTGTATTCTCCTGTATGTTTGGTAGCGCTGCAAGAACTGGAAGCCTCCTGAAGGTTGGGCTAGCTCGATACGTCTCATCTCCTCAGTCCCCTCCTTCATATCTTAATTAGAGACAACTGGAAGGGGAGGGTAGAAGGTAGCAGCTGGAATTGGTCACTAGAGAGGGGCTTCTAGGGAGGTATTTTGGCCTAATGGGGCAGTACTGATGTATTTAATTCTGTTGGGGCAGTATTTTGTGCTGCACTGTGGTATTTAGTTCTGCTGGTTCTGTATTTTGTGTTGTACTTTAGTATTGCTGACTCTGCCTACATGTGTTGGCCCCACTTACTTGCATTGGCCTTGCATTCTTTTAATTTGGACCCAACTACCACATGTGACCACTTTTAAATTTTTCCAGGGCCACTTTAAGTTCCCAGTCTGCCCCTGTCCACACCGCTTTACAATCAGAGGGTACATGTACAAACAAAATCAGACATTACATGACAATAAACAAGTCAACACTGCAAACAATAGAATGGAGGGCCATTCTCACAAGAACTTGCAATTTGTGAGAAAGTAGGAATGACGCAAGAGGTAGCTGTTCTTGTTTTGTACAATGGTCCAGCCATCTTAACCACATAGGGGAGAACATGTATGTGTAGAGCTTTTGGATGCATGGGTGCAGCGACTGGGCCGCAGAGGCCTGCATGAGTGTGGGTGGCCGAATGGGTGTAGTAGTTGTACTCAGTTTCCTGAATCTCGCTGGGCCATCGTGCAATGACAGGAAGGGTGCATAAGTTCTTTCCTTCAGGACACACTTTGGTTCTTGGATTCTCCTGCCTGATGGCAGTTGAAGTGCCGTTGACGTTGCTGTTTTACAGTACAAGGCAGGGTCCCCGTTGTTGTGAGTGCAAATGTAGTGTGGTACAATAATGAGACCAGTATAACATATCCACAGTACCTTACTGAAGCCTGTCAGCAGGTGATTCACACAAGGGCTATTCACATGAAATGCAGTCTTTACAGTCGATTCCAGCAGTTCCCAAAGGTTGTATATGGAGGCTATCTTTTCTCTCAATCAGACTGGTCAGTCTCTCCGTTTCCCGACCTAAAGGGATGCACGTTCTCTATCATGAGATGTATAGAAGTATATGATATCCACGGTATCCTCAGAGGAAAACAGTCTCTGAACAGGGGCCCTCCTGTCCTTTGGTTATGGTAGGCAGCTTGAAGTTTACAGTGTTTCCTTCACATGCAGAGGAGGTTCTAGCCAGATTAGCAGCGATCACCTTCTTTGCCAAAGTCCGCAATCCCTTTTTGTTGGCTAAACTTTCTATAGATCTTTTCCTTCTAAGGGCTGGCACATAAGTTGCTTGTGGGCTGTAGGGGAATAGAATCTCCCTACAGGAGCTGCTCCTTGCTGTTCTGAGGTGTTCACTCCTCAGCAGTCATCCATTAAAGGGGTATTCTCAGACAATGGAGGCATATCGTATATGCCCTCGTTCTCTGATAAGTGCGGGTCCCACCTCTGGTACCCACACCTATCTTGTAAACGGAGCCAGGAAAGTGAAGGAGGGCGCACCACCCTTACAAACTATACTTTCGAAGCCTATAGACCTTATTTTACCTATTAAATGTCTATGAGGGACAGTATCAAACTAATTGGTATATAATTACCTGTAGCGGACCTATGGGCACCACATTTGCCTTGTACCAATCACTTGGCACTATACCAGTACCTAGAAAATCTTTAAAAATTCTAAACAGGGGCACAGCAATGAACTGAGCTCTTTAACAACTCTTGGGTGAATTCCATCTGGACCGGGAGCCTTGTTCACATTTACCTTATTTAACTTATCTTGGACCATAGCTACAGTTAGGCAATTGAGTATATTACTGGATCTACTAACAGCCCCAGCACCACAGATATCAGCTACTTTCTCTTCTTTTATATATACAGAGCTAAAAAACACATTTAGTAACTCTGCCTTTTCCTTATCTTCAGTGACTAACCCCCCTTTACCATTATTTAGGGCTCCTACCTGCTCAGACCTTGGTTTTTTAGTATTTATATATTTAAAGAAATTTTGGGGATTTGTTTTGCTCTCTTTTGCCACCTGCTGTTCATTTTGTATTTTTACTAATTGTATCTCCTGTTCATGGCCTTCTTCTGTCTTTGTGGCCTCCACAGGTGAGATCCCGGTGCTGATTGTCAAGAGTCACGAGATAAAAGTTTGTTCTTCACAGAAGTCTCCCCCAGGTGTCATCTCTGCACTATTATTGTATCTGCTCCTTTCAATAATCATCTTTCTGAAGCCATTTGTATCTTTTGTCTCCAGGTTCACATCAGTACTCTCACATTGTTTGAGAAGCTACATGACAAAAGCACATGCTCACCATTGTACATCTCCCCTTGGGTCATTGTGGGTGAGATACCAGGGGAGGGTTTAGCTGAACAGACCCCACGTAACTCTTTCATGTTAAAAGCACATATAAAATATAGTCTTAATAAAAAAATTTAATTAAAAAAACCCCATCAATGTTACATTCAGGCTGCTGAATACTATAGTGAATAAAGCCTTCAAATACATTCCGGAGACAATTCACTGGAACATTCTTCACTTTATATGCATATTATTTGTACATATATGTACAGTTTAGATTTGTTCTATTAAAAAAACGTAGAAATGTCAATCACAGTCAAACCCTCGTACATTGAAAAGGGGCTTAGTGCAAACTCTCTATGGTCTGTGCAAGAATGCGGCCACAAGGACCATTGTTTCCTGATGACCTGGCAGGCTTGGCTTTGTGTGAGAGGTTTTAAGACTCAGTGGATTCTCTTTTCTCTATAGATGTGCATTGTATCCTCTGTTTGTGCCATGTACAGTAAATGGAAATGGTTCATATTTTCTTTGAAAGTCATCCTTAATTGACAGTTGAGAAAGCAATAAAATGTGAGATGCTGAATATTTTTTCACCTCGTCTATTAACATCTGCAGTCAAAGGGATTTATTCTTTATGTGGACAATAAAACTTTATAAAACTGTTCAGCAAAATACACAAAGTAACAGAAAAACTGTGACACTGAGCGCACCAAACTACATGGAAAATATTGCACACAGCATATAGTACTCGTCAGTCCTATCTGTTCTCCTGCAATGGTGGTCTAGGTAAAATCAGACTGGAGTTAGCTCCCAGAGATCTGGATATAATGAAGGAAATCCTAAGATGGGAGAAATATTAGGTACCAATCATTGATCCTATGTTTTCTTATCAATTGACCAATTTGTGCTAATTGTCTCTTTATATCTTTCAGTTTTCTATCGCTGTCACACCTTTTTTCACATCTGTTCTGAGTTTTGTCCATGATCCCCTCTTTAATTCATGTTCTACTAGTATTCTATCCCAGTACCATCTTTGTCCCTCCTATCCTTCTACCCATGTCCTACCAGTATTCTATACCAGTCCCATCTCTGTTCCCCATGTCCTATCCATGTCCTACCAGTATTCCATCCAAGTTCCATTTTTCCTCCTCTCTTCCACCTATATCCAACCAGTATTACATCCCAGTTCCATTCACTTACTCTCTTCTATCCATCTTCTATCATCCCAGCCACATCTCTGCCCCCCCCTCTTTCATTAGAATCCTATAATTGTTTAATCCCAGTCCCATCTATGTCCTTCCTCTCTTTTATCCATGTTCTACCAGTATTCCAACCTAGTCCCATCTCTGTCCCTTCTCTCTACTCACATGTAGTACGCCATGGCACTTGAAAATTGCTTTTTTTTGTATAATGTTCTGATGTATTGTATAATCCATTATACCTATGTATGGATAAGTAAGGATTAACAATCCTTACTTTGCCCCTGTAGGAAGCTAGATGATTGACTTATGTCTGCCCCTAGGTTATTCTAGTGTTAGGAGGAGCTATTTGTGCTCACTCCTTGGAGCTTTAAATCAAGAAAACCATCTCTACTTTACAGTACTCCGGAGAGAGATGAAAAGAACTAGAAGGTCCAGAATCTGCATGGCAGAGCATTGGAGTTAGTAAGTAAGGTATTCACTGTTTAAAGGGTTTCTGTCACCAGTTTTTTCGGTATGAATCAGGCTGACATTAGAGATGTGCTAATGTCACCTGATTCCAAATATATATCTGTTTTATTTACTGGTGCCCCCATTTTTATATAAAATGAACTTTTATTTTATGCTAATAAGGCTCCTAGGTGCAAGGGGCGTTACCTCTGCTCCTAGAGGCTCAGTTGATTGACAGGACCAGGCAGAGAAGAAACACTCCATTCACCATACCTTTTAAGGACCTTCAATGATGTCATGACCATGTGATCAGTCACATGGTTAGGATCACACAAACAGCCTGTCTCCTCCTAAACCATGTGACTGATCACATGGTCATGACATCATTGAAGGTCCTTAAAAATCTATGGTGAACTGAGTGTTTCTTCTCTGCCTGGTCCTGTCAATCAACAGAGCCTCTAGGAGCAGAGGTAACGCCCCTTGCACCTAGGAGCCTTATTAGCATAAAATAAAAGTTCATTTTATATAAAAATGGGGGCACCAGTAAATAAAACAGATATATATTTGGAATCAGGTGACATTAGCACATCTCTAATGTCAGCCTGATTCATACTGAAAAAACTGGTGACAGAAAACCTTTAAGGCTGATAAATACTGTATTGCAGTGAGAGCGACGCTGCTAATACACTCTTCCACATTTTGACACAGTCCTGGCCAGCCATTATCCTTATCCTTTACTGGAGTACTACAAGTCCCATCCTTGCTTATATCCATACATTATTATTTGAAATGTGAAATGTTTGAATCCTTTTTTGATACCATTAGATATATTACAACTCACATTCACACTTAATTAAATAAAGAGTTATCTATTTGCTACAACTGACCTGGTTACTGAAAAGCACCATTCACCGGCCACAGCACCTAAATCTCTTGCCTTGCACCCAGACAACACTCATAAAATCAAGTGTACTACAATTACCATCAGGCAGCCAGAACCACTGTTGCAGCCAGAGCCACTACCGTCCTCTGCTATGCTCCTCAAGGGCTAGCGGCACATGTCCTTCCAGTTTTCCATCTCAGTCATTTCTATGGGTCCACAAAAAAACAGCGCAAATTATAGAATGTCCTATTCTTGTCCTAGTAATGGGAGTGAGAAAAATGCAAACTGCACACGGAAGGTGTCCATATTGTGCTGGGCTGTGGTTTACGGACCATAATACAGAGAAGATTATATGCACGAGGCCTAACTTAGAAAGTTCCCTGTCAACTGTATAAACATCTATAAATGGAAATTCCAAGGCACTGGGGCTCAATAAAAATGTGTTTAATCAATTCCTCATTAAAACATTTCTGCAATGTTTCAGCCACATTTGGCCTTTATAAAGCTAAAATCCCAATGTTGTACTTCCAGATAGATGCTTCTAGTTCACATTGATACAACAGAAATATAGATCCAAGTGAGACCCACAAGGTGTATGTTCAGCCAGCACTTCCAGTTTTCCATCTCTGTCCCTCCTCTATTTCTTCAATGTTCTACCAGTATTCCATTCCAACCCCATTCTGTCCCACCTTTCGTTCATCGACATCTTTCTGGTATTGCATCCCAGTTCTATCTCTGCCCCATCTCTCATTCATCTATGTTACCATCCCATTGCCATCTCTCCCTCCTGTCTCCTATCCTTATTCTACCAGTTTTCCACCCCAGTCCCTCCTCTCTTTCATCCACGTTACATTAGTATTCCATTGCAGTCCCATCTCTGTTACTGGGTTAATGGTGTATTAGGCTACCAGATTTTTTGTCAGATGATCGCTACTGAGCGTTCCTATGAACACTCGTTAGCGATTACCTGGCAGTCTAATATTGCCTCCAAATGCTCGATGAACAAGCAAAAAAATCACAATGGTGCCAGCGGTAGATCGCACTGTGTAATAAAGATCTGCCGCCAGCCTACCACTGTCCTGTACGGGGAAGAGCAATGGCATGGTGATCGCTCTTCCCCATGCCACAGAGGGCATAGCTGCCGGGAGGGTACACAACATGTTAGTGCCCATATGCTCGCAAGAGCAGACGGAGAGATATAGAGGGTCATCTACCAACAGATATATACATATATATACCGTATTTTTCACTTTATAAGACACACCTGATGATAAGACGCACCCCAGATTTTAGAGTAGGAAAATAAGAAAAAAATATTTTTCATTACACCTCAGACCCCCCATAAATTTCAGGACATCACATCAGACCCCCCCATCAGCCCTCCATGTCAGACTACCATCAGACCTCAGATCAGCCCACTGTGGCCCCATATCAGCCCACTGTGCCCCCATCAGACCTCAGATCAACCCACTGTGCCCCCATCAGACCTCAGATCAGCAGAATGTGCCCCCATCAGACCTCAGATCAACAGAATGTGCCCCCATCAGACCTCAAATCAGCAGAATGTGCCCCCCATTAGACCTCAGATCAGCAGAATGTGCCCCATCAGACCTCAGATCAGCAGAATGTGCCCCCCATCAGACCTCAGATCAGCAGAATCTGCCCCCATCAGACCTCAGATCAGCAGAATCTGCCCCATCAGACCTCAGATCAGCAGAATGTGCCCCCATCAGACCTCAGATCAGCAGAATGTGCCCCTATCAGACCTCAGATCAGCAGAATGTGCCTCCATCAGACCTCAGATCAGCAGAATGTGCCCCCATCAGACCTCAGATCAGGAGAATGTTCCCCCATCAGACCTCAGATCAACAGAATGTGCCCCATCAGACCTCAGATCAGCAGAATGTGCCCCATCAGGCCTTATATCAACAGAATGTGCCCCCTTCAGACCTCAGATCAGCAGAATGTGCCCCCATCAGACATCATATCAACAGAATGTGCCCCCATCAGACCTCAGATCAGCCCACTGAACCACATAAGGTTAAAATAAAACCTCTCTTACCTCTCCTGCGCCATGGCTCCGCTCCGGGTCCGGCGCTCCTCTGCCTTCTCTGGCCGATGCTGCACTGTCACCTGACTGCATGCAGCGTCGGGTCATAGTGCGTGCACTATGTCCTGACCGCGTACAGCGTACAGTGCAGAGCCGGCCCAGAGAAGAAAGAGGAGCGCAGGACCCAGAGCGGAGCCACGGCGCAGGACAGGTAAGAGAGGTTTTTATTTTAATCTTATGTGGCTGGGTGGGCTGATCTGAGGTCTGATGGGGGGTCCCGGCACCTTATACATACAAGTGAGAGCTTCCATAATGGAAGCGCTCACTTGTATTCGCTTTATAAGACGCACCACAATTTTCCCCCTACTTTTGGGGGGAAAAAAGTGCGTCTTATAAAGCAAAAAATACGGTATATATTTTTGGTGTATATGTGTCGCAGACCTTCAATCTGTGATTTTTTTTCCCCCTTTTCCGCTGCTCACACCTGGTCTAAAAAAGGGGGTGGGGAAAAAGGCGGACCAGCACGCCCGTCTCATTTATCATTTTCTACGCCTGTTTTAGACAAATGTCTAAATGTATGCCAGCAAGGGAGCTGATGTAGATTTAGACAAATATAAAGTCCGCCTAAGTTATTTAGAGGCCAGCACCTCTATATAACTTAGGAGGATGAACTGCCAGCGGAGGAGGGACGAAGACCGGTCACCGGTTTTCATAAATTTCCCTCAAACTTTTTAATATTTCATATCTGGCAGCCGGGTGAGGAGGTGAAGTAAACATTTCTAATGAGTGCCTTTCTAGAAGGCTGGGCCAGGAATGGGAGGGGGATCCCTCTCGTCTCTCCCCTCTGCTCCAAGAATGAGGGGCTTTGGATATTTCCTTTGTCACAATTTTGGAATCAGGGTTGTGTTCCACATTCTCCTTATCCCCAGTACCAGTAAAAGGACTTTTATCAAGCCATTCACTAAGTATAAGAAAAGGTAATGGAACCAAGGGTGGAATGGAAAGAAGCACTGGAACATTTTAAAAGGAATGGTATAGGGAAAAAAATCACCAAAAAAACTCTAAATTATGTGTATACTAATACCAGATACCTGAGCAATTGGCTAAAATTGGTGAACTGGAAGTAGTAATGTCGGAGGAGGACTATAACATATGGTAGTGGTAATAACTGAGACATGGCTAGATGATAGCTATGACTGGGCGGTTAACGTGCAGGGTTACAGTCTGTTTAGAAAGGATCGTATAAACTGGAGAGGGGGAGGGGTCTGCCTTTATGTAAAGTCCTGTCTAAAGCCCACACTCTGGGAAGATATAGGTGAGGGACATGAACATTTGGAATCACTGTGGGTAGAAATACATGGTGCCAAAAACAATAATAAAATATTAACAGGAGTTTATAATAAACCACCTAATATACTAGATTCAACAGAAATAGATGAGGAGGCAAATCATAATGAGGTCATTATTATGGGGGTCTTCAACTACCCATATATTGACTAGGAAACTAAAACCTGTACATCTGATAAAGGAAAAAAGGCTTTTGGCAATAACTAAAGCCTTTCTCAACTGGTTCAGGAACTGACAAGAGGGACTACTATACTGGACTTAGTACTAACCAATAGACCTGACAGAGTGACACAGGTGCAGGCTGGGAAATAGTGACCATAATATAATAAATATTATGGACAGTATTTGGACAATACATAGTAACATAGTTGTAACAGGGAGCCGGCGGCGCAGTCCCCCTGTGTTGCGCCGCCGGTCTCCCATCGGCCCTATGGAGCATGGATTGTTTCCATGGCAACGCTACTCGGGGAGGACCCAGCGCGCTCTCTGCTGCCGCGCGTCCGGCGTCCTCCCTGCCCCCTGGACAACGAGCAGGCGGGGGCATCTGAGCGCTGGCCTGGGGAACCAGCGCTCAGACTCTGGTAAATATATTATTAGTTTCATTATATGCTTTTGGGCACTGTATATGAGGTCATGCCACATGACCAATTTAGCATTAATTTGAGCGCTGGTCTCGTTTAGCCAGCGCTCATTATGCAAATGAGGTCATGTGACGCTGGCCACGTCACATGACCTATTTGGAGGGCTATTTAAATTGGCAACCTGTGGACACAGGTGGCCTGTGATTAGTCTTACTATTAGCAGTGCTGCAATTTGACCCCTGGACCTAGTGATTGTATTGTGTATTTGACTTTGGCTACGGACTGTGACTACACTTTTCGCTCTCTCCTATGATTGTGACATTCCCTCCTGGTTTGACTCGGCTTGCTCCTATTCTCGGTATTGTGTTTGTTCTGTCTGTGTTTGTCTCTCCCCTTGTTTCCCTTCCCTGTCCTGTGCACTTACGCAGTATAGGGACTGCCGCCATGTTACGGTTTTGCCACCTAGGGCATCTACTGTAAGTAGGCAGGGAAAGTGGTGGGTTCCAGACAGGTCGCACTATCCCTTGTCCCCTGTCGTGATAATAGTAACATAGTTTATAAGGCTGAAAAAAAGACATCTGTCCATCCAGTTCGGCCTGTTATCCTGAAAGTTGATCCAGAGGAAGGCAAAAAAAACCCTTATGAGGTAGAAGCCAATTTTCCTCACTTTAGGGGAAAAATCCTTCCCGATTCTAGTAGGCATCAGAATTACTCCCTGGATTACCTCCCTGGATCAACAACACCCTAGAACTATAACCTGTATATTATTACCTAAAGAAATGCATCTAGGCCCGCTCTTGAACTCTTTTTAGTGAACTTACCATCACCATCTCCTCAGGCAGAGTTCATAGTCTTACTGCTCTTACCATAAAGAATCCTTTACTGCCACTTTACTTATCTGATTTGTAAAGTGGCAGGACTATGTTCTTCATCACGGGCATCTATGCCTCTTTTGATGCAACCCATTATCTTATTGGCCTTGGCAGCAGCTGTCTGACACTGGTTTCTACAGCTTAGTTTGTTGTTCACTAAAATTCCTAGGTCTTTTTCCATGTCAGTTTTACCCATATTTTACCATTTAGTATGTACTGGTGACTTGCATTATTCCTTCCCTATATGCATAACCTTACATTTGCAGTGTTAAACCTCATCTGCCACTTCTCTGCCCAAGACTCCAATCTATCCAGAATCCATCTGTAGCAGTGTACTGTCCTCTTCTACATACATAGTCACATAGTTTATAAGGCGAAAAAAGACATCTGTCCATCCAGTTCGG
>ONZH01015587.1:0-43007 GCA_900303285.1 Rhinella marina | reverse complement strand
ATGTTTGTGCGGATGACAAACTGAGCGCGGTTTGCACACTCTGCCACTCAAAACTGAGTAGGGGCTCTGAGAAGAGCAATATGACCACCTCAGGCATGCGGCGTCACTTGGAAGTCAAGCACTGGGCTGAGTGGGAGAGAGCAAACGCAATACAACCTGCGCCAGGTCTTCCTGCCACTGCCTCTTCCCCTTTGTTGTGTGCTGCCACTGCGGTCCAGACCTCCAGCCAGGACACCTCCACATCTGCCTCTGCCTCGACTACTTTGGGGCCTTCTCCTGCTGCCTCCCCTTCCCCCGCATCTTCGCCTGCACCTTCACACTCCTCGTCCCATCAACTGTCCATCTCGCAGGCGTTCGACCGCAGGCGGAAGTACGCCTCGAGTCACCCCCAAGCCCAAGCCTTAAACTGCCACATCTCCAAACTGCTGGCCCTGGAGATGTTGCCGTTTAGGCTTGTGGAGACGCAGGCCTTCCGCGACCTGATGGCGGCTGCCGCACCTCGCTATTCCGTCCCCAGCCGCCACTACTTTTCCCGGAGTGCCGTCCCCGCCCTGCACCAGCACGTGTCGCGTAACATCAGGCGGGCCCTGAGGTACGCAGTCAGTGCAAAGGTCCACTTGACCACCGACTCGTGGACAAGCGCTTGCGGCCAGGGACGATACATCTCTTTGACGGCACACTGGGTGAATGTTGTGGAAGCGGGGACGGGGTCGCAAAGAGAGATGGCCTACCTACCACCGCCGCCCAAGATTGCCAGCAGGGGTTCTGATAAACCCCCCTCCTCTTCCTCCTCCTCCTCCTCTGCCTTAACATCGCCCTCAGCCGCTAGCTGGAAGCCTTGCAGCACTGGCGCGGGGAGACGTCAGCAGGCGGTGCTTAAGCTCATCAGCTTGGGCGACAGGAAGCACAGCGCCCCAGAGGTGAGGGACGCCATATTGCAGCAGACGGAGATGTGGCTGTCGCCGCTGCAGCTAGGACCAGGCATGGTCGTGTGCGATAACGGCCGTAACCTGGTGGCGGCTCTGGAGCTTGCCGAACTCAATCACGTACCATGCCTGGCCCACGTTTTTAATCTGGTAGTCCAAAAATTTCTAAAGACTTACCCCAACCTGGCAGAGCTACTGGTGAAAGTGCGGCGCTTGTGCGCTCACTTTCGGAAGTCAACTGTAGCTGCTGCTAGCTTAAAAAAACTCCAGCAACGCCTCCATTTGCCTGAACATCGGCTGTTGTGCGACCTGCCGACTCGCTGGAATTCCACCTATTCCATGTTGGCCAGGGTGTGTGAGCAGCAGAGAGCATTGATGGAGTACCAGATTATGAATCCACGCGTGCCTCCAACTCAGCTCCCTCAGTTTGCCAACCACGAGTGGCCATGGATGGCAGACATATGCGATGTACTGCGTATCTTTGAGGAGTCCACCAAGAAGGTCAGCAGCGAGGACGCTATAGTGAGCGTAATCATCCCGCTCCTATGCGTCCTTAAAGAATCGCTCATCGCAATAAGGGAGAACGCATTGCACGCAGAGGAGACGGGGGTAGGAGGAGACGCAATGGAGCTACACAGTCAGACCACACTTTTGTCTGCTTCTCGGTGGCAGTTGCAGGAGGAGGAGGAGGATGAGGAGGAGGAGGACGACGTGGAGGTGGCTGTGGAAGAGGAGGAGGATGCTGGCGGCGAGGGTAGCAGTCAGGCTGTGTGCGTCCCATTGGTTCAGCGCGGATGGGGCGGAGAGGAGGAAGAGGAGGAAATGGCAAGTGATCCTTCTGGTGGGGGCAGTGACGTCATGCCTATTCAGAGTCTGGCACACATGGCTGACTTCATGCTGGGCTGCTTTTCCCGGGACACACGTGTTGTCCGGATAGTGGAGAACAAACTGTACTGGGTCTTCGCACTCCTGGACCCCCGGTATAAAGATAACGTCTCCTCTTTTATTCCGGTAGAGGAGAGGACGAATCGATTGCTGGAATACCAGAGGGAACTCGTGCAGAACATGATGGAGATTTTCCCACCCACCATCGCTGGCGGCAGAGAGGAGAGGGTCTCCTAGAGTCCCACAACATCGATCAGGCCCACAGCCACCAGGGGAACACTCTCCAAGGTGTGGGACACGTTCATGGCACCCCCTCGTGCAACTTCCATCACTGCGGGGCCCACTATCAGCAGGAGGGACAAGTATCGGCGGATGTTGCGGGAGTACCTGGCAGACCGTACCCCTGTCCTCCCCGATCCCTCGGCGTCCTACACTTACTGGGTCTCCAAGTTGGACACGTGGCTGGAACTGTCCCTGTACGCCTTGGAGGTGCTTGCCTGCCCTGCCGCCAGCGTGCTATCAGAAAGGGTGTTCAGCGCAGCCGGGGGCATTATAACCGATAAGCGCAGCCGCCTGTCAACCGACAGTGCCGACAGGCTGACGCTAATCAAAATGAACAGCAAGTGGATTGACCCGGACTTTGCTTCTCCAACAGTGGAAAGCAGCCAAAAGTGAAGTGCCATCTGTATGAAGTGCCATTTCCTCCTCCACCTCCTCCTCCTCCTCCTTAACCGCCGTAGAATTGCTCCGTAAAAAAAATATATATATATATTTATGGCTTACCTCTTGGGCCTACAAGCAATTTTTATCATGGCTCACCTCTTGGGCCTACAAGCAATTTTTATCATGGCTCACCTCTTGGGCCTACAAGCAATTTTTATCATGGCTCACCTCTTGGGCCTACAAGCAATTTTTATCATGGCTCACCTCTTGGGCCTACAAGCAATTTTTATCATGGCTCACCTCTTGGGCCTACAAGAAATTTTTATCATGGCTCACCTCTTGGGCCTACAAGCAATTTTTATCATGGCTCACCTCTTGGGCCTACAAGCAATTTTTATCATGGCTCACCTCTTGGGCCTACAAGCAATTTTTATCATGGCTCACCTCTTGGGCCTACAAACAATTTTTAAGAGGTCTCACCTCTTGGGCCTACAAACAATTTTTATTATGGCTCACCTCTTGGGCCTTAATACAATTTTTAAGAGGTCTCACCTCTTTGGCCTCCACTTAATTTTTTCGAGGGCTCACCTCTTGGGCCTCCATATAATTTTTTCGAGGGCTCACCTCAAGCTAACTTTGCGCACTCATTAAAATATTTTCACAACAAGGACCTAAGAGCCCTCAATGGGAGAGCTTTGTGTGGGGGCCTGTTATAGGGAAGAGATGCGGCCCTG
Organism: Rhinella marina; assembly: GCA_900303285.1. Classification (NCBI taxonomy): domain Eukaryota; kingdom Metazoa; phylum Chordata; class Amphibia; order Anura; family Bufonidae; genus Rhinella; species Rhinella marina. The sequence goes on along the minus strand of ONZH01015587.1, from coordinate 39,799 downwards.
CGGGCTCTAGCCTGCCTTCTCCATGAGCCTCTGGCCAGCCCACGGCCTCTTCCTGCCTTTTGCGGTCCTACGCATCCCTCAACATCCCCACTGCTTTACCTGCTAGACATGACACTGGGCCAGGTCGGGTCACTGACTTCGTCATACTCAACCACCTCCTCTTACACTGCCTCACTTTGCTCCAACAGCCTCCCTTGCTGGCAACTGTGTCTCATCATCGTCCCTAATCATTTTACACTTTAGTGCCCGTTCCACACCACCATCAGCTAGAGATGGAGCTTGCTCCAGTGTTTGGGCATCAGAACAAACAAAATCCTCAGATAGCTCCTGCGATTCTTGCATGGGTGGGAACACTGGGTTGATAACATTGGGCAGGGTGGGAGGAAGGAGGGTCAGAGTGAGGTCCCTGCAGTTTCTGCAGGCTATCGACGAGACTGGACTTTGTGGACTTGACTGGGTGGTGGACAGATTTAACAAATCTAGAAGGAGAAGGAGGGGTTTGCCGAGCTGTCTGTAAGGGTTGCGGAAATCCAGACAGAACCAAGGCCCAAAACTTGGGTGGGGGTAGCAGGTTTGCCCGTCCCCGCCTCCACAACATTCACCCAGTGTGCTGTCAGGGAGATGTAGCATCCCCGGCCTCAAACCAAAGTGTTGGTGGTCAAATGGCCTTTTGCAGTAACCGTGTTACTCGGGCGTGGATGATGTTTTGGGACATGTGCCTGGGCAAGGCAGGGATGGCACAGAGGGAAAAATAGTGATGGCTTGATTGCTTTCCCCCTTGCCTATGCCATCTGTGGTTGTCATGGACTTGGTGACCTCCAAGTGGTCGAATTGAGATTTCCAAGTGGCGAGCATTTTTTTCCCATAGACTTTAATGGGATTCGATATTCGGTCGAATAGTCGAATATCGCGGTCTATTCGAATCGAATTTCGAACTTTCGAATATTTCACTACTCGCTCATCTCTAGTGTATTTGGATTTCTCTGTGAATTTTAGTAACATAGTAACATAGTAACATAGTTTACAAGGCCGAAAAAAGACATCTGTCCATCCAGTTCGGCCTGTTTTCCTATAAGTTGATCCAGAGGAAGGCAAAAAAACCCTGTGAGGTAGAAGCCAGTTTTCCCCACTTTAGGGGAAAAAATTCCTTCCCGACTCCAATCAGGCAATCAGAATTACTCCCTGGATCAACGACCCCTCTCTAGTAACTATAACCTGTAATATTATTACCCTCCAAAAATACATCCAGGCCTCTCTTGAACTCTTTTAGTGAACTTACCATCACCACCTCCTCAGGCAGAGAGTTCCATAGTCTCACTGCTCTTACCGTAAAGAATCCTCTTCTATGTTTGTGTACAAACCTTCTTTCCTCCAGACGCAGAGGATGGCCCCTCGTCACAGTCACAGTCCTGGGGATAAATAGATCGTGGGAGAGATCTCTGTACTGACCTCTGATATATTTATACATAGTTATTAGATCTCCCTCAGTCGTCTTTTTTCTAAAGTGAATAAGCCTAATTTTGATAATCTTTCTGGGTACTGTAGTCCACCCATTCCAGTTATTACTTTAGTTGCCCTCCTCTGAACCCTCTCCAGCTCTGCTATGTCTGCCTTGTTCACAGGAGCCCAGAACTGTACACAGTACTCCATGTGTGGTCTGACTAGTGATTTGTAAAGTGGCAGGACTATGTTCTCATCACGGGCATCTATGCCTCTTTTGATGCAACCCATTATCTTATTGGCCTTGGCAGCAGCTGTCTGACACTGGTTTCTGCAGCTTAGATTTCTGTTCACTAAAATTCCTAGGTCCTTTTCTATGTCAGAGTTACCCAATATTTTACCATTCAGTATGTACTGGTGACTTGCATTATTCCTTCCCATATGCATAACTTTACATTTGTCAGTGTTAAACCTCATCTGCCACTTCTCTGCCCAAGCCTCCAGTCTATCCAGATCCATCTGTAGCAGTGTACTGTCCTCTTCTGTGTTAATTACTTTACACAGTTTAGTGTCATCTGCAAAAATTGATATTTTACTGTGCAAGCCTTCTACAAGATCATTAATAAATATATTGAAGAGAATAGGGCCCAATACTGACCCCTGTGGTACCCCACTAGTTACAGTGACCCAATCTGAGCATGTACCATTAATAACCACCCTCTGTTTTCTATCACTGAGCCAGTTACTTACCCACATACAGACATTTTCTCCCAGGTCAAGCATTCTCATCTTATATACTAACCTTTTATGTGGTACAGTGTCAAATGCTTTGGAGAAGTCCAGATATACGACATCCATTGATTTGCTGCGGTCCAGTCTAGAACTTACCTCCTCATAGAAACTGATTAAATTGGTTTGACATGACCGACCCCTCATGAAGCCATGCTGATATGGAGTAATTTGCTTATTTTCATTGAGGTACTCCAAGATAGCATCTCTTAGAAAACCCTCAAACAGTTTACCCACGACAGATGTTAAACTTACCGGCCTATAGTTCCCGGGCTCTGTTTTTGGACCCTTTTTGAATATTGGCACCACATTTGCTATGCGCCAATCCTGTGGAACACTCCCTGTCAGTATAGAGTCCTTAAATATCAGAAATAAGGGTCTGGCGATGACATTACTTAATTCTCTTAGGATACGGGGGTGTATGCCATCCGGTCCTGGCGATTTGTCTATTTAAAGACGCAGCTCTACTTCTTCCTGGGTCAGACAGGGCACTTTTAATGGGGAATTTACTTTTATATTCTGCATTTCATCTGACAGTTTATTTTCCTCAGTGAATACAGTGGAGAAAAAGATATTTAGTAGCTTTGCTTTCTCCTCATCGCTCTCTGCAACTCCCCCCCTTCTCTGGCTTTTATGCAACTCCCCCCTTTTTGCATAAAAGCCAGAGAAAATTACCAGGTATTCCACACTACCTGGGGTTCTAATCTGGGAAATATATCCCTGTTCTGACACATAGTCCCCTGAAGAGCCATTTCCTTTGAAATGGCGAAACGCGTAGGGACATAGGGAGTATTGCATATGCCCTGACATCACACTGAGGGCTATTTTGAGGTGATTGCACCTGATATATACTTGACCACACTATCGGTGGCATGAGATAACCAGTTGTAAACTACAGTGTGGAATGTGTTTTTGGTTTTATTGGTTTCTTTATGCACTTTTTTTTTTCACATATATTTTTGGCATATATTTATGTGGATCGCATATCCAGTATGGCCTAATTGATCCTGGTTTCTCTTTGGTCTGTGTCTTAAAGCTGATTCGGCACAGGATCAGCATTATTGCTTATTTTGTTAATGCAGTGATTTATGCGCCGCTAAATAGTTTATGGACCGTGGTAGTAAATACATTGGTTATCGAATCAGTACTATCTTGTATATACAGTGATCCATGCGCCGCTACTCTGTATCTGACTGACATGACTACAATTGAATCAGGACCTAGGGTGGCGGGTATCTTTCCTGTGTCAGGGACACTACAGGGATTGTAGGAGGTTCCTGACACGGGATCGCCCCTATCGGGGCGGGTGTTCCGTTCCTTAGGCAGGGCTTAAATAGCTGCGAGGGCCAGTTTCAGGGTGAATTTTTCTTTTAGAATTGAGTCAGTATATCATCTTGATTCTAGCCATACCCCATTCGATTGGCATTGCACTCCAGCAGTAACCCCCAGATAGACCATACTGACTATATGTGACATATTGGCACTTGGGTGTATTATTATTTGTATATGCCTTTTTTGAGATTGGACATAGTCTCTTCTTAGCATAATTTATTAATAGAAGTTATGTTTTAGAGGTTATTTCTTCTGTGATTACCAGTAGATGATGGGACAGAAACACAGCTTCCTCCTGCTGAGGTGTTGGAGCCTTGACTGCTGGAGAAGGTGTGAACCTGGGTGATGCAGCAGTTGCTGCCTCAGGCTGTACCACTACATTAGTGCCACAGTTTTCCCAGGCCACTTTATGGTAACGCTGCTGGTGCCAACATTGTCACCCTGGCCATGCTTTACCTTCTGCCCACAGATTCTACAAATGGCCACTCTGATGCCCTCTGGTGGCTTGATTAAAAATTCCCACACTCACACTTCCGAGTAGGGCCTTTTCCCCCCTCACCACTCCATGTTGACTGCGTGCTACTGTTGCCTCCGTGAACCCGTGCACCACTAGTTCTTTCTGGAAAGGTAGGCTCCTGCGTAGCAGACCGTCTACCCAGGGCATGTTTGGCTCCAGACCTTACACTGTTGCTACCTTGCTTACTCACAGCCACGCTACCACCATGCTGGCACAGCCGTTGCCTCATGCTGCCACCCTCTTCTCCTGATGATGATGATCCACCCTCTTCAACCAACTCCCATGTGCGATTGGCTAGGGATTAGGGACAATTAGAGATTAATGGATATAATTATGTATAATAGAACTTGCGCACCTTAAAGTGTGTAGTATCAGGCCACAATTTCACACCTGAATCAAATATGAATATAAAAAAAAATGAAACACCCCAAAACTTGTAGTATCAAGCTGCAATTTCACCTCAATTAGACAATCAAGGATTGTGGGGATGCTACTCTATAGAAATTTTGATTGCTATTGCCCTCCTTGACTCTTTTATAGAGGCTTAGACAAGGTGTTGCGAAATGGAAAGTTGCAGTTGAAGTTAAAAGACCTTTGCTTTTTCACTGTACCTTTTAAATATGGTGTATGAGTTTTTCTTAGTCACTCTGGGAAGTAAATGGGATATTGGCTATTTGACCTTCTTTAAAATAAGATTTTTGGGTGGCATTTGAAGGTCCCATAGTTGTTCTGGTGCTTAGTATGCTCATGGCCAGAAGTGTTGTATAAGTCCTGTAAGTACAGGACTGATGCTAGTCACTGAGTTTGGACCATAAACATGGGGGCAGTGATGTCAGCAGTTGGTCCAAGGTCCCTCCAAACACATTACTTGATGTGACCCCCCCTTTCAAAAGAAGACACTCTGTCCTGTGTGGCTCTATCACCTGCAGCTGGCCACTCCCCTCCCTCCGGAAGGAGTTCACCCTCCCTTCCTGGACCTGGTAGCCAAAAGATCCACAAAAACCATTATGGCTCATAGCTCCAGACCGGAAGATCACATTTATCAGGTTCCTGCTTGGAGATCTCTGTATCTCTGCTTCCTGACATGTTATTGCTAACCTTTAACCACAGGCCTATTGTCCCGTGCAGGTGTGTGGGGGGGAACCAAACCGAGTGTAGGAGGGAAAGGAGATTAGGCCTAGAAACTAAGGAAGGGAGATGGACACGTCCTACAGGAAACCCTGGCTCAATTCCTGTCTATCTACAAGTATGAAGAGGCCTCAAAGGTAGGCAAGTTTATACACAGGAACCTAAACACCGAACTGACCCTATAGGACCCTGGAACTAATGACAGGAATGAGTCTACCTGTTCCTCCAAAAGGAAGGAAGAACAAGAGTCTCACTTAGGCCTAATAACAAAACAACAGGGAAAAGTAACAAAACACACAGAAGAGAAAAGTAAACTTATCTTTCAATGAAGAAATGGAGGCTCCAGGATCTCAGCTGAGAACCAAACAACTGCTCACCACAACAGCAACTGAAGCTATAAACTACAAGGAATAGTGGGAGAAGAAGCAATAAATAGGGGAGGGACAATTACCACACCAGGAACACCTGAGGGAAAAGGGTGTGGTAAATACCAACAACAAAAAAGGAACACATGTCAGATTATACCACGTGTTGCCAATCTGACAGACCTCCTGTTACCTGTCACAGGAATGTCCGTGACACCTATGCGCCTGGGCCTATGTGTCGCAAATATATAACTGGTTTATGCCTGTGATGGACAGGCAATTCATAATTCCTTATGAACTCCTGGTTCTGTGCTGTCTGGGATTCCTCACAGTGACAATTTGTGCTAAAAAATGTGACTTTTGGCTTTCTATGCCAATTTAAGTGGAGTGAGAAGTTGGTCTGTTTTGGAAAATCTATCACTTTTAAGGTGTATTTATGATGGGTGACACAGGTAACTGGCACACAAAATGTTGCAATCACAAAGTATGTCAGATAACCCCCTGGTGTACAATCACTTAAAGGGGTTTTGCTGAACATATATATTGATGACTTGATCATCAGGATAGGTCATCAATATGTGATCAGCTGTTTGATGAGGAGGCGGTGCTCCATGCGAGTGCTGCTTCCTGTTCATTAACACTGCCCATCGTCTCTGAATTTTCAGCGATGCAGTGTAAGAACAAGTACTCACTTTGTTCACTTGAATGGAGCAAGTACTTGTAATTACTACACCACCGCTCCAGAGGAGGGGATGGACAGTGTAAAGAACAAGAAGTAGTGCTCGCATGGAGCGCAGCCTCCTCTTCAAACAGCTGTCCATTTTGGTGTGAACTATGCTTTGACCTACAGTAAATACATTTTTCAGCTGACAAGCAAAAGTTAATGAGTGATTCATAATGTATTTGCCCTTTAGTTGCAGTTATATGCAAACATGAAACTTCATAGCTGTTTTTTTATATTAATAGTAAATTTGCAGTTTTATGTGATGTAAGAGTTTTAAAGGAATCCATGGCCTACACACGAACACATAATATGGCTTGTGCTTGTTCCAGGGATAGAAGTCAGTTTATGGCAAATGTTTGCTTTTGCAGTCTACAAAAATGTATTTATTTATATGTTTGCATTTAAATATGTTTTATTAGGCAAGTCCGCAGAATATTTACAGATTAGTTTATTTTCAAAAATATTTTAAAATTATTAATAAGTAGAGCTCCTATATTTAGTTGGTGAGGCTCTGAATAAAACACAGTGGCACACAGTTCCTAATGCCATCTAACAGGCAGTTTAAACTTATCACTGTGGTTCATGCTGTCTGTTAAATCTGGAGCATCTATGGACACTTGTATCTAACATTACACCACTTATTTGTTGGCTAAGGTTATGCCAAATATGTATGCCAACATTTTTTGGTGCAACTTGTCACATATTTCGTCAAATCCCCTTTCTAACAAGAGATGTTCCAAAATGTTGGTGCAGCATGGTGGCTCAGTGGTTAGCACTGCTGTCTTGCAGCATTGGGAGCCTACAGTAGGTTCGAATGTGACCAAGGACATTTACATGGAGTGTGTATATTCTCCCTGTGTTTGTGTGGGTTAACTCGGGGTAATCTGGTTTCCTCCTACACTTCAAAGATATAGTGTAACTTAGATTGTGAGCTCCACTGGGGACAGCTTGATGCAGGGGCAGATTGGTCATAGACCCTACCGGGAAATTTCCCAGTGGGCTAATGCCCAGGAGGCCACTCAAGCCCTCTTGATGGCCGCAGGCCAGGTACATAATGATCTGATGCTCAATGTCTGCATGTGCCCTCCTGAACTCAACTGTATTACTGTCCTCATGATGGTAATACAGTTGAATATTGTGGTGAGGGTGGCAGTATTTTGTGCTGTCCTGTGGTATTTGGTTCTGCTGGGGAGGTATTCTGTGCTGTATTACAGGTCCACCTTCTTTGGTTGTCCTCGCTTACTTGTTTTGGCCGATTTTCTGTCAGTTTGAACCCACCTGCAACATAGGGCCACTTTCAGGTTTTTTGCCAGGACCACTTTAAGTTCTTAGTCCTCCCCTGGCTTGATGCTAATGTCTGTAAAATGTTGCAGAATATGTCAGTGCTACAGTGGGGAAAAAAAGTATATAGTCATCCACCAATTGTGCAAGTTCTCCCACTTAAAAAGATGAGAGAGGCCTGTAATTGACATCATAGGTAGACCTCAACTATGAGAGACAAAATGAGAAAACAAATCCAAAAAATCCCATTGTCTGATTTTTAAAGAATTTATTTGCAAATTATGGTGGAAAATAAGTATTTGGTCACCTACAAACAAGCAAGATTTCTGGCTCTCACAGACCTGTAACTTCTTCTTTAAGAGGCTCCTCTGTCCTCCACTCATTACCTGTAGTAATGGCACCTGTTTGAAGTTATTATCAGTATAAAAGACACCTGTCCACAACCTCAGTCACACTCCAAACTCCACTATGGTGAAGACCAAAGAGCTGTCTAAGGACACCAGAAACAAAATTGTAGACCTGCACCAGGCTGGGAAGACTGAATCTGCAATAGGCAAGCAGCTTGGTGTGAAGAAATCAACTGTGGGAGCAATAGTTAGAAAATGGAAGACATACAAGACCACTGATAATCTCCCTCGATCAGGGGCAAGATCTCACCCCATGGGGTCAAATTGATTACAAAAACTGTGAGCAAAAATTCCAGAACCACACTGGGGGACCTAGTGAATGACCTGCAGAAAGCTGGGACCAGCGTAACAAAGGCTACCGTCAGTAACACACTACGCCGCCAGGGACTCAGATCCTGCAGTGCCAGACATGTCCCCCTGCTTAAGCCAGTACATATCCTGGCCCGTCTGAAGTTTGCTAGAGAGCATTTGGATGTTCCAGAAGAGTATTGGGAGAATGTCATATGGTCAGATTAAACCAAAGTAGAACTGTTTGGTAGAAACACAACTCGTCGTGTTTGGAGGAGAGTGAATGCTGATTGCATCTAAAGAACACCATACCTACTGTGAAGCATGAGGGTGGCAACATCATGCTTTGGGGCTGTTTCTCTGCAAAGGGACCAGGACGACTTATCTGTGTACATAAAAGAATGAATGGGGCCATGTATCGTGAGATTTTGAGTGCAAACCTCCTTCCATCAGCAAGGGCATTGAAGATGAAATGTGGCTGGGTCTTTAAGCATGACAATGATCCCAAGCACACCGCCAGGGCAATGAAGGAGTGGCTTCCTAAGAAGCATTTCAAGGTCCTGGAGCGGACTAGCCAGTCTCCAGATTTCAACCCCATAGAAAAACTTTGGACGGAATTGAAAGTCTGTGTTGCCCAGAGACAGCCCCAAAATATCACTGCTCTAGAGGAGATCTACGTGGAGGAATAGGCCAACATACCAGCAACAGTGTGTGCCAACCTTGTGAAGACTTACAGAAAATGTTTGGATATATAACAAAATATTGAGATGAACTTTTGTTATTGACCAAATTCTTATTTTCCACCATAATTTGCAAATAAATTCTTTAAAAATCAGATAATGTGATTTCTGTTTTCTCATTTTGTCTCTTATAGTTGAAGTCTACCTATGATGTAAATTACAGGCCTCTCTCATCTTTTTAAGTGCGAGAACTTGCACAATTGGTGGCTGACTAAATACTTTTTTTACCCACTGTATATAAGTGAGTAAAATAAATAAATTATACCAAAAAAGTGTATCATGTCCTAAAGCAAATCTGGGCGACTGTGTTTGAGTTTAATAGTGTTTAGGTCTTCATTGTTATTACTTTTTATTTCTTCTATTACTATTGTTATTCCATCTTATTCTATTAATTTGTTTCTCAAGAATTTTAAATTATAGAAAAAATACATGATGTGCAGGCCTGTTGTGTAAACGCATTAAAAATAAGACATCGAATCCCATTAAAACAAGTATTTAAAGAGTATCTTTCACCATGATCAACCCTATTAAACTAAGCATAGTGCCTGGTAGGGTTGATCATATTAACTAAATGAGCTCTTTTCTCTGCAATTAGTATTACTGAAGCAGAGCAATTCTTATTTTTTATGATATGTAAATTGGTGGTCGGAGGGCCAAGGGCTGGCCTAACTCTTCAGTGCACCACTTCACCTTTTATCACTCATCCTCCTAGTAATATTGACAGGGCCAGGCATCCCTAATGGTCTGATACTTGGCTCTGAAATTTTGCACATGCACCAGCGACAGCATAATTGGTGCACGTGCAGTGAAGATCTCAGAGAGGGAATGACCATACTGCATTCTCAGTGGGGACTTAGTACTCTCTATCCTTATTACTGGTGGTTCCAGTGGTATGACCACATGCAATACCATATTTATCCCCTATCCTTTAATTTTATGGACGCATAGGAGATGGATATTCAGAGACACATCAGATACAGTCTGAATAGGAAAGAAATTGGGGATGGTATAAATTTAACATCAGGAAATGGTCTATATAAGGAAAACAGACAGACTGATCGATGATAATGATTGATGGATGTATAGCTAGATGGATAGATAGATAAATAGATAGATAGATAGCCAGCACTCAATTATCATGAATTTCTCAGTGGAAATGTTATACATAGACAGCATTCATAAACTTTCACATATTCCATGTGTTTATGAACAGGGTAACCAAGGTCACATCTGTATCTATACTTAAACAGCATGGAAACAGTAAAATAAATCTGTGTTGTTTCTTAGCTGAATCAGAATTTTATTATAAACATTTCGGGATCATATATAATTTGAAGCAAATGTACAGATGCTGCAGGTGCTGAAGAGGCAGAGCACTAACTGCACATCCTCTGACTTCTACATAGATATGTATATACAGTAGTATATACTGTATTTTTAAGGTGGTCTTGGTCAATGTCTTGTGTCTTCTGGAAGGTCAAAAACAAATGTTCAAGGTTGAATTCTTTCAAAAATACACTGCTGCTTCCAACCTAGACACTTCTGTTAGTTGACGCTATGGGAAACAAATTAGTTTTTGTAGTTGCTTTATAAAACCAACAGATTTCATTCATCTGTTTATTGGTCTTGCTTCAGGATACATTTTATTTTTGCACTATTTTGTGTATACTACACTCATGAAATTCAAAAGACACTATTTTTACAATAAGCTCAGACTACAGACCACATGCAAATGGAGAAGTGTGGTCCCTTCACTAAAAGAAAATGTTTACTGACACTTTAAAATACTGGAACACCCATGTTTAGGAGAAGATATATTTATTATTTCACACTATGGTGGTCTTAGGCTTAAAACCTGTCCTGTTAAAATTTGGATGCAGACACCATGATGTGTGCAGATGTTTGCTCTGTGCTGCACATTCAATAATTAGTCTAAAAACAAATAGTTCTTTTCAGAGAAGAAATCATTCAGCATTTTTCCACATGCAAAGGAACCTGTGCAAGGTCACAGAGCCTCACCACCTGGCAGACCTATATAATTAGCCATGCTCTGGTTGTCCTGCAGGAGGTAGTCTCTAGTGCTAGCTACTGCTCTAAAAAAAATCTCTAAAAATATAACATTTATATAAAAAAAAAGAATTATGACTGATAGTGTCTAAATAGTATTAAAAAAAAGTGTCCTGTCCATGTGTCCTATTAGGGCACATGGGTGTTATAGGTAGGAACCAATCAATCTGGACCATCACTGGACAAGAATTTTATTAGGTTACAAAGAAATCTCATAACAGGCAGATTGATACAAGAAAGGAAAGAAAGGAAAAGAAAAGAGAAAAAGAAAGAAAGAATGACAAGTCAACCAGCACCACCTAAAGGACAATGGGAGTGAGTGAGACATATTCAAGCGTATCTACTTTATCCAACAGAAGGGAGGTTGATTTTTTGCTAAATATATACCAAGATGTGCCATCTTTTCACTTTGGACAAATCAAGAGATTTTTTTTCTCCAAGGTGCTACAACTGTTTGCTTCATAGCAAGAAAGACAAAAGAAATTAGGCTGCATGACTGAAAAGGAATGCCTGGCATTCTCTTATTGAAAAGTGCCTCCCATAGATTTTTAAGCAAATGTGACCAGTAAGAGTTAAAATGAGAAAATATGTATGTACCAAAAGCCTAAGCACTCTACGGTAAAACCACTGGTAGCTGATGACCTTGAAAGCAATTCAGAGAGTACCTTGAGACAGCTTAAACACTAGGAGTCTAGTGGAGTCTTAAAAAGATTAAAATAGACAAATCACCAGAACCAGATGGCATACATCCCTGTATCCTAACAGAATAAAGTAATGTCATAGCCAGACCCTTATTTCTGATATTTAAAGGGGTATTCCCATCTCTCAAATGTAGTTTGGTATGGCTATATCTAACTATACAATGTTATAACTAATAGAATGCATTTATATAAAATGTACCGTTTAGAAGATTTGTCTATTTATATAGGCATTGTCCCATACACATCAGTCAGGCCGTTACCCCTGGTTAAGGCCACCGTGGCCATGTAGTAGTGGTGGCCAGCTTTCTCCTGTTCAAACCCGCTCTGAGGTAACTGCTGTATTGTGAACGCACTTTGCATCAGCATGCGGAGCCACATCTTAGGGTACTTTCACATCTGCGTTTTGAGCGCTACCAGTCCAAAACGTAATGGTCAGGATCCGTCCAAAACGCAGACTTTATAAACGGATCCTGCTCCATAGAGATGAACTGATCTTGGAACATGATCCGTTTCTCTGTATTTTGGAAGCGCAGACAAAAATGCTACAACCCTAAGATGTGTTTCCGCATGCTCATGTAATGTGCGTTCACAATACAGCAGTTACCTCAGAGCAGGTTTGAACAAGAGCAAGACGGCCACCACTACTACATGGCCGCTTTGGCCGTAACTAGGGGCAACGGCCTGACTGATGTGTGTGGGACAATGGAAATACAAATAGGCAAATCTTCTAAATGGTACATATAAATATATATATATATATATATATATATATACATACATACATTATATTATTAATAATCTTGGTATGGCTATATCTACTGTAACTATACAACCTACTTTTGTGAGATGGGAATACCCCTTTAAGGACTCTATATTGAGGAGTGCTCCACAGGATTGGCGCTTAGTAAATGTGTGCCGATATTCAAAAAGGGTCCAAAAATCCGGTAAATTCAACATCTGTCATGGGTAAACTGTTTGATGGTTTTCTAAGAGATGCTATCTTGGAGTACCTCAATGAAAATAAGCAAATAACGCCATATCAGCATGGCTTCATGAGGGATTGGTCATGTCTAACTAATGTAATCAGTTTCTATGAGGAGGTAAGTTCTAGACTTGACCATGGAGAATCAATGGATGTTGCATATCTTGACTTCTCCAAAGCATTTGATACTGTACCACATAAAAGGTTAGTACTGTATATAAAATGAGAATGCTTGGACTGGGAGAAAATGTCTGTATGTGGGTAAGTAACTGGCTCAGTGATAGAAAACAGAGGGTGGTTATTAACGGTACACACTCAGATTGGGTCACAGTCACTAGTGGGGTACCACAGGGGTCAGTATTGGGCCCTATTCTCTTCAATATATTTATTAATGATCTTGTAGAAGGCTTGCACAGTAAAATATCAATTTTTGCAGATGACACTAAACTGTGTAAAGTAATTAACACAGAAGAGGACAGTACACTGCTACAGATGGATCTGGATAGATTGGAGGCTTGAGCAGAGAAGTGGCAGATGAGGTTTAACACTGACAAATGTAAGGTTATGCACATGGGAAGGAATAATGCAAGTCACCAGTACTTACTAAATGGTAAAACACTGGGTAACACTGACATGGAATAGGACTTAGGAATTTTAGTGAACAGCAAACTAAGCTGCAGAAACCAGTGTCAGACAGCTGCTGCCAAGGCCAATAAGATAATGAGTTGCATCAAAAGGGGCATAGATGCCCGTGATGAGAACATTGTGCTGCCACTTTACAAATCACTAGTCAGACCACACATGGAGTACTGTGTACAGTTCTGGGCTCCTGTGAACAAGGCAGACATAGCAGAGCTGGAGAGGTTTCAGAGGAGGGCAACTAAAGTAATAACTAGAATGGGTGGACTACAGTACGCAGAAATATTATCAACAATAACAATGTATAAATATATGAGGGCTCAGTAGAGAGATTTCTCTCTAGTGATCGAGCACCCCGATGTTCGGGTGCTCGGGTGCTCTGGCCTAACACTAGGTGGAAACAATATATACTGTATAAACTAAGACCTCATTCTGATATGATAAAATCTGAGACTCTTAGCCAATATATTTTGATCAAAACACATCTGTGCCCACCTACCCAGCGTCACGGTGGTCTCAGGTCAGGCAGGTCCTACGCTAAACCTAACTATGCCGTTGGGCATCTATATCTAGGAGCATGGACACTGCACATATAGGTGTGTTGCTCCTAGTAACCTCTATGTGCATACAGCAACCAATGAGAGGAGGAGCAAACACACCTATATTTACCACGCAATCAAAGCGCTCAATTTGATAGGAAGAGCAAAGGTGCACAGGAATGCTACTCAAGATAAGCTAAGAGCGCATTCACACCTGAAGGTGCCACTCCCTCAGGTACATGTTATAAACTAAGCAAAACTCACAGAAACAAAAGGATAAAAAAGGATAAAAAACATCCTGCATGATGTGATAATGATTGCGGATGTCAGTGGCTATATATATCAAAGTAAATCACAGAAAAAAAGGTTTTAGTGCACAAAAATAGATGCAAACAATATATACTGTATAAACTAAGACCTCATTCTGATATGATAAAATCTGAGACTCTTAGCCAATATATTTTGATCAAAACACATCTGTGCCCACCTACCCAGCGTCACGGTGGTCTCAGGTCAGGCAGGTCCTACGCTAAACCTAACTATGCCGTTGGGCATCTATATCTATTTTTGTGCACTAAAACCTTTTTTTCTGTGATTTACTTTGATATATATAGCCACTGACATCCGCAATCATTATCACATCATGCAGGATGTTTTTTATCCTTTTTTATCCTTTTGTTTCTGTGAGTTTTGCTTAGTTTATAACATGTACCTGAGGGAGTGGCACCTTCAGGTGTGAATGCGCTCTTAGCTTATCTTGAGTAGCATTCCTGTGCACCTTTGCTCTTCCTATCAAATTGAGCGCCTTGATTGCGTGGTACATATAGGTGTGTTTGCTCCTCCTCTCATTGGTTGCTGTATGCACATAGAGGTTACTAGGAGCAACACACCTATATGTGCAGTGTCCATGCTCCTAGATATAGATGCCCAACGGTATAGTTAGGTTTAGCGTAGGACCTGCCTGACCTGAGACCACCGTGACGCTGGGTAGGTGGGCACAGATGTGTTTTGATCAAAATATATTGGCTAAGAGTCTCAGATTTTATCATATCAGAATGAGGGCATCAGACACACCCATGAAAAATTATCATTGATGGCCTGCTGCTGACACTCAAAAACAATAGGGGTGACATGCTGCTGCTGCGCAGACCATCCAAAAAATGAAGTGTGACACTATGCTGCCGAGCTGACCGAAAAAAAAATTTAATGGACACATGCGGCTGCCGAGCTGATGCCAAAAAAATTTAAGGGACACATGCTGCTGCCACCGCACCGCTAAGAGTCGCTGTGTGCCGTGTCGGCCGTTCCACTCTCACTCTCCGCTCCATCGCCAGGGGGTCGCCGTCTTCAAGGGCCCCCGGAGAGGGAGCCAGAGAAACGGCTACCACATCCAATGAAGGCAGCAGGCGCTTAAATTACCCACTCCCGACTCGAGAAGGTTGTAACGAAAATTAACAATACAGTACTCTTTTGAGGCCCTGTAATTGGAATGAGTACACGTAAAATCCTTTAATGAGGATCTATTGGAGGGCAAGTCTGGTGCCAGCAGCCGCAGTAATTCCAGGTCCAATAGCGTTTATATAAGTTGCTGCAATTTAAAAAGCTCAAAGTTTGATCTTGGGGTCGAGTTGGCCGTCTGCAGGGAGGTGAGCTACCACCTCTCGGCGACTCCCCGATGCTCTTCGTTGAGTGTCCCGAGGGCCAGAATCGTTAACTTAAAAAATTCGAGTGTTCAAACCAGGCCGGGTCGCCTCAATACTTGAGCTCTGAATAATGGAATAGGACTCCATGCTGCTGCCACCGCACTTTATCAAAGTGTCCCAAATTTAAGGTTGACATGCTGCTGCCGAGCAGACCGTTCCAAAAAATTATATTCTTGATGTGACATTCTGCTGAAGAGCAGACGGTTAAAAATATTTAAGTGTGACACGCTAATGCCGAGCTGACCGTCCAAAAAAATGATATTCTTGATGTGACAAATTCTGCAGAAGAGAAGACCGTTAAAAATATTTAAAGGGAACCTGTCATCTCCGAAACACCCCCTGAACTAGAGTAAGCAGTGTATAGTGTAAGTGATGCTGAATCTGATTATGTAAGTTTTATCTTCATACTCACTTCCATTCCGACGCTGTGCTCCCACAAACCTGCAGTAAAATGCACTCGCTGGACTCTTCTTTGAGTCCTCTCCATTATGTGAGTGAGCACTGGAGTCCAGCGAGTGCATTTTACTGCAGGTTTGTGGGAGCACAGCGTCGGAATGGAAGTGAGTATGAAGATAAAACTTACATAATCGGATTCAGCATCACTTACACTATACACCGCTTACTCTAGTTCAGGGGGTGTTTCGGAGATGACAGGTTCCCTTTAAGTGTGACATGCTAATGCAAAGCTGACCGCCGAAAAAATAATATTCTTGATGTGACATTCTGCTGAAGAGCAGACCGTTAAAAATATTTAAGTGTGACACGCTAATGCTGAGCTGAACGTCCAAAAAAATTATATTCTTGATGTGACATTCTGCTGAAGAGCACACCGTTAAAAATATTTAAGTGTGACAAGCTAATGCCGAGCTGAACGTCCAAAACATTTAAGGGTGACACTCTGCTGCCGAGCTGGCCGAAAAAAAAATTTAAGGGAGACATGCTGCTTAGCTGAACGTCTGAAACATTAGAAGTGACATGTAGCAGAGCTGAGCGTGTAAAACATTATGGTTGAGTGCCTGCTGGTGAGCTGACAGGCCAAAAAATTATGTTGCAAGTCTAGCTGGTGAGCTGACCGGCTAAAAAATTAGGGTGCAGGCCCAGCTGGTGGACTTCAAGGGCAGCCTAATAAGCTGTTTCATATGATGGAGAAAGAGGAGGAAGAGGACGAGAAGAGGAAGGGGTACATGATAAAACAAACAGTGTATTCAATACACCCTAAAAGCCAGATTTAAGGTTCCTTCATGTTAAGCCGTTTTCCTCTGGTGGAATACAGAAGTCAGGGGCAATCAAGGCCCTGTTCATTTTGATAAGCATCAACCTGTCAGCATTGTCAGTTGACAGGCGGATGCGCTTATCAGTAATTGTGCCCCCAGCGGCACTAAATACCAGCTCAGACAAAACGCTGGTGGCAGGGCAGGCCAGCACCTCCAAGGCGTAGAGCGCCAGTTCGGGCCATGTGTCCAGCTTAGACACCCAATAATTATACGGCACAGAGGGATCGCTGAGGATGTTGACACGGTCAGCTAGGTACTCCTTTACCATCTTCCAAAACTTTTCCCCCCTGTCACACTAGGCCGCTCATCAGGGTGAGGCTGCTGGCGTGGTGTCATAAAACTGTCCCAGGCCTTGGAGAGTGTCGCCTTGCCTTTGTTGGAACTGCTGTGTGTTCCCCTCATCTCCCCTCCTTGAGTGGCCAAGGAACTACGTACTCTGCCACCAGCGTTGTCAGAAGGAAATTTGTGGAGCAATTTTTCTACAAGGGCCTTCTGGTATTGCATCATTTTACTTGTCCTCTCCCCACCTCAGGAATGAGAGATGGGAAGTTCTCTTTGTAGCGGGGGTTGAGAAGGGTGAACAACCAGTAATCCGTGTTGCCTAATATGCGTATAACGCGAGGGTCATGGGAAAGGCAGCCTAGCATGAAGTCAGCCATGTGGTCCCAACAGACAAGGCTTCGCTCTCCCCACTAGGAGCATGACTCTCAATATCCTCCTCGTCCTCTTCCTCCTCTTCAGCCCATCCACACCGAAGAGATGGTGTAAACGTGGTATGCCTACCCTGTGTAGCGGTGGCAACCGTCTCCTCCTCTTTATCCAATTGGCGCTGAGAAGACAAATCGAGGGTGGTCTGGCTATCACCCTGTGTTGCGTCTTCCCCCATTTCCACCTCTTCCACACGCAGAGCATCGGCCTTTATTGTGAGCAGCGAGCTTTTTAGTAGACACAGAAGTGGGATGATTACGCTGATAATGGCATTATCGCCGCTCACCATCTGTGTAGATTCATCAAAGTTGCATAACACCTCCAACAGAGGTCCGACATCAATGCCAACTCGTCGCTTGTGAAGAGCGGAAGCTGACTAGAAAGGCGCCGTCCGTGTTGGAGCTGGTATTCTATTACTGCTCTCTGCTGCTCACAAAGCCTGCTCAACATGTGTACGGTGGAATTCCATCACGTGCTCAGGTCGCACAGCAGTTGGTGAGCCGGCAACCGCAAGCACTGCTGCAGGGTTGCCAGGCCGGCTGAAGCTGTCGTTGACTTGCAGAAATGGGCACACAGGCGACGCACCTTCACCAGTAGCTGAGGCAAATTGGGGTAGGTTTTCAGAAACCGCTGAACCACTAAGTTGAATACATAGGACAGGTATGGTATGTGTGGGAGGTTGGCCAGCTCCAAAGCCGCTACCAAGTTGTGGCCGTTATCGGATACAACCATGCCTGGCTGTAGGTTGACTGGCGAGAACCACAGCTCAGCCTGTTCCATTATGCCATGCCACAGCTCTGCGGTGGTGTGCTATTTGTCACCCAGGCAAATAAACTTCAGCATGGCCTGTTGCCGCTTACCGACTGCTGTGCTACACTGCTTCCAGCTACTGACAGAAGTCTGAGTGGTGCTGCAAGATGGCAATTCTGCATGGGAAGAAGTGGAGGAGGAGGTGGAGGAAGAGAAGGAGGGGTTGCAGCCGCTATTATAGGTGGCAGCGGAAATCCGGATGGAAGTAGGGCCCGCAATCCTCGGCGTGAGTAGCACCTGTGCCATCCCAGGGTACAATTCGCTCCCAGCCTCCACAACAATCACCCAGTGTGTCGTCAGGGAAATGTAGCGTCGCTGGCCACAAGCACTTGTCCATGTGTCAGTTGTTAAGTGGACTCTGCCAGTAACTGCGTTGGTCAGGGCCCGGATTATGTTTCTGGACACATGCTGGTGTAAGGCAGAGACAGCACAACGGGAAAAATAGTGGCGGCTGGGGACTGCGTAACGAGGGACAGCCGCCATCAGGCTGCGAAAGGCCTCGGTGTCCACCAGCCTAAATGGCAACATTTCCAGGGCCAGCAACTTGGAAAGTTGCGCGTTTAGAGCTGTGGCCTGTAGATGGGTGGCAGGGTATTTGCACTTGCGTTCAAATGCCTGTGATAAGGACATTTGAATGCTGCGCTGGGACATTGAAGTGGACTTGCTGGCTGATGGTTCCTGCGAAGGTCCAGGTGCAGGGCAGGAGGCATCTGGGTCTGCGTCTTTGACAGCATGTAACAGAGGGGAAGAGGAGGCAGTGGTGTGACCTGCAGACACAGATCGTGGACCCAGGCGTTCAGCCCACCTTTTAGGGTGCTTTGCTGACATGTGTCGGATTATGCTGGTGGTGGTCAGGTTGCTGGTGTTTACGCCCCTGCTCATCTTGGTACGGCACAGGTTACAAATTAGAATCAGTTTATCGTCAGCACTTTCCTCAAAAAAATGCCAGACTGCGAAACAACTAACCCTTGGCAAGGGAGCTGGATGCAAGGGGCTGCTCCGGGGAACAGTTGCAGGCCTGGTTGGCATGGCCTGCCTTCTCCCTTTTTCCACCCCACTGTCTCTTCCAGCCTGTTGCGCTGCTGCGGATCCCTCCCCCTCCGTACTGCTGTCCTCGCTCGGCTTGCTACCTTCCCAGGTTGGGTCAGCAATTTCATTGTCCACCACCTCCTCTTCCACATCCTCACTCGGCTGCTTCTCCTGACATGGTGAACTAACAAGAACCTGACTTAACTGCGTCTCATGCTCATCCACAACCTCTTGAGATACTAATTGCCCTTGACTTATTGGCAACTGTGTCTCATCATCATCATCCACCTCCCGAGAAAATACTTGTCGTTCCCCACCGTCATCTTCTTCAGACTGTGTTTGCTCAATAGGTTGGGAATCAGGGCACAATATCTCCTCATGTGCCACTTCAAGCGGCCTTGGTGAGAGGCCCAAGCCAAGGGACGGTGATGAAAAAATCTCCTCAGAATATCCCAATGTGAGATCTCTTCTTTGCCCAGACTCTGCATGGTGGGAGGAAGGAGGATCAGGGTGAGAATGCTGTTGCCCAGACTCTTGGCTACTGAGACTGGACTTTGTGGAAAATGGGGTGGTGCTAAACCAACTGGAAGCATTATCAGCTGAAATCCAACCGACTACCTGCTCGCACTGGTGTGGCGACAAGAGTTGTGTCTTGCGCCGCCCTGCAAACTGTGACATGAAGCTAGGAGTTTTGGATGACTTTGTTTTTTGGGCTCTGCCAGCAGGCACAGTTTCACCGCGCCCAGAGCCATGGCCTCTGCGTTCACCATCAGCAGCACGCCCACTTCCCCGTCCCTTAGTGCTCGCCTTGCGCATATTGTATAGTATATATGCAACTAGGTCACAACTACAGTACTGCAGATTTTTATTAACTGTATGACCAGAAAAATTTAAACAAATGTCCAATATTCTGAATGCGCAAACGTTATAGAGCAGCCGCAAATGAGGAACTGCGGCCTAAATTAACGATATTAAATGTAACAACGGATGTCATCTACATAGACTTTTGAACGGTTGTAAACGGTTGCACCTACTGTGCGTTACTGACCGGGCACAATTGGGGGTTTTTTGCCACCGAAAAAAAAAACGTATTTCACAATTAACGGTATTAAATACGGATGTCAGCTACATAGACTTTTGAACGGTTCTAATACGCTGTGCACCTAGCGTTACTGACAGGGCACACTGGGTTTTTTGGCCACCCAAAAAAAAGACGTATTTCACAATGGACTTTGATCTTTTTGGAACAGCGACAATCTTTCTACCTACCCAAATCCTATCCCTATAGTTTAATTCCCTCCTTGGGCAAATTTGACTGCAGCAGCAAATGAGGAACTGCGGCCTAAATTAACGGTATTAAATACGGATGTCAGCTACATAGATTTTTGAACGGTTGTAATACGCTGTGCACCTAGCGTTACTGACAGGACACACTTGGGTTTTTTTTGCCACCCAAAAAAAAAAAAAGATTTAACAATGGACTTTTGAACAATGATACTAACCCTGCCTATAGAAATTCTATCAATACGCAAATGTTATACAGCAAGACGCAAAAGAAGTACTGCGGGCTTAACAGCAGAAATTATAGCAAAGTATGTCAGGTATATAGTATACAGAGAGTATCCTACAGCATGCAGCAGCAGCACATGTGGCATTAATGGCAGGCCACCTAGTGCTATTTTCACCACCTTAAAAGTCCTCAAATATAAGCAAATAAAGGTTTGTGCCAGATATAATAGCCCTTAAAAGGGCTTTTGGGTCTTTTCTGAGCGATTTCTATCCCTGCCTAGCGTGCTTCTCTCCCTACAGTGTATGTCCCTCCTTGCTGCAGCAGCGCTTGTGGCATTAATGGCAGGCCACCTAGCGCTATTTTCAACACCTTTAACCCCTTCGCGACCAGCGCCGTACATGTACGGCGCTGGGGCGATGCGGGCACATGGCGCCCGCTCGCGGGTGCGGCGGGCGTCATGGCCGGCAAGTCTCTGCTGTTTCTAACAGCAGAGACTTGCCGCTACTTACCGCCATCGGCGGCGTCTTCCGGGGTGACTAGATGCCGTGATCACACGTGATCACGGCATCTAGTTGCGTCTAAACCCGGAAGCGTTCGCTTCCGGGTGGTGTACAGACACCCCGTGTGGCCAATCGGGGTGTCTGTACACCATATGAAAACTGTAATCCTCGCTGGTGAGGATTACAGTTTTCAAAGTGCAATTCTTATTCTGGCCACTAGATGGCAGGCCAGGATAAGAAATGAGCAATTGATGGATTTCTGAGTCTATAAAACCCAGAATTGCTCATAAAGAAAAAAAAAAAGCCACAATTTATAAGCCCATATTTGAGCTTTCTAATAGTAAAAAAAAAATTTAAAAAAAATGTTAAAAAATATATAAAAAATAAAAAGATGTAAAAGTTCAAATCACCCCCCTTTCCGTATAAGTAAAAAATAAATACCTAAATAACAATAAATATAGACATCATGGGTATCACCGTGACCGAAAACGCCCGTACTTTTAAAATATAAAAAAAAAATTCCAATACGGCGAATTGTGTGGCGGAAAAAAGCGTCCAAATGGCGATTTGCCGTTTTTTGTCGCTTTTTTTTTCTAAAAAAAATTAAAATAAAAAGTGATCAAAAAGTCATACACACCCCAGAATGGTATCAATAAAAACTTCAGATCGTCCCGCAAAAAATGAGCCCCCATACAGCTCTGTACACATAAATACCAAAAAGTTATAGGGGTCAAGATTTGACAAGGAAAAAAAAAAAAAAAAAAAAGGGCAACTTTCTAATTATTTTATCACTATGAAAACGCAGGAAAAACTATACATATTAGGTATTACCGGATTCGTACTGACCAGTAGAATGAAAGTAACGGATCAGTTTTAATGCACATCGAACGCTGTAAATAAGAAACCCGTAGAACTGTAGCGGAATAGCGTTTTCTTTGCAATTTCACCCGGTTTGGAATTTTTTTCCTGCTTCCCACTACACCGTATGCAATATTAAATGGTGGCGTTGGAAAGTACAACTTGTCCCGCAAAAAACAAGCCCTCATACAGCTATGTGAACAGAAAAATAAAAGAGTTATGGCTGTTTGAAGGCAGGGAGCGCAAAACGAAAATGCAGAACCGAAAAAAGCTCCGGGCGCGAAGGGGTTAAAGTCCTCAAATATAAAAAAATAAATGTTTGTGCCAGATATAATAGCCCTTAAAAGGGCTTTTGGGTCTTTTCTGATCGTTTTCTATCCCTGCATAGCGTGCTTCTCTCCCTACACTCTCTGTCCCTCCTTGCTGCAGCTGTCCCTGGCTTGGTATGAGCCGGTCACATGTCACCGGGTTCTTTATAGCACCCGATGGCGCATTCCCGGATAGCCAATCAGTGTAATGCCAGTAGCTAAGATGGCTACTGGCATTACAGTGAATGCCAGCACCGTCCCGCATGATAATTGGCTAATTAGCGTGCGGGGAGGGGACTGGAGCATGGCGCTCGAGCACACGCGGTATTCAGCCGAATACCGCGTGGTCCCGAGCACCGCCATGTTCGGCCGAATAGTGTATTCGGCCGAACATGTTCGCTCAACACTATTTCTCTCATGATCTTTTTATCCCCAAGACTGTGACTGTGATATCCACTGCATCTTGAGGAAAGAAGGTTTGTACACAAACATAGAAGAGGATTCTTTACGGTAAGAGCAGTAAGACTATGGAACTCTCTGCCTGAGGTGATGGTGATGGTGAATTCAGTAAAAGAGTTCAGGAGGAGCCTGGATATATTTCTGAAGAGTAATAATATTACAGGCTATAACTACTAGAGAGGGGTCATTGATCCAGGGAGTTATTCTGATTGCCTGATTGGAGTCAGGAAGGAATTTTTCCCCTAAAGTGAGGAAAATTGGCTTCTACCTCACAGGGGTTTTTTGCCTTCATCTAGATCAACTTGCAGGATAGCAGGCTGAACTGGATAGACAGATGTCTTTTTTCAGCCTTATAAACTGTTACTACAGTGCCTTGAGAAAGTATTCGCACCCCTGGAACTTTTCAATCTTTTGCCACATTTCAGGCTTCAAACAAAAAGATATAGCATTTAAAATTTTTGGTGAAGAATCAACAACAAATGGGTCACAATTGTGAAGTGGAACGAAATTTATTGGATCATTTAAACTTTTTTTGTAATAATAAAACTGAAAAGTGGGGCGTGCAAAATTATTCAGCCCATTTACTTTCAGTTCAGAAAACTCACTCCAGAAGTTCATTGAGGATCTCTGAATGATCCAATGTTGTCCTAAATGACTGATGAAGATAAATAGAATCAACCTGTATGTAATCAAGTCTCCGTATAAATGCACCTGCTCTGTGATAGTCTCAGGGTTCTGCATCATGAAGACCAAGGAACACACCAGGCAGGTCCGTGATACTGTTCTGGAGAAGTTTAAAGCCGGATTTGGATACCAAAAGATTTCCCAAGCTTTAAACATCCCAAGGAGCACTGTGCAAGCGATCATATTGAAATGGAAGGAGTATCAGACCACTGCAAATGTACCAAGACCCGACCTTCCCTCTAAACTTTCATCACAAAGAAGGAGAAGACTGGTCAGAGATGCAGCCAAGAGCCCATGATCACTCTGGATGAACTGCAGAGATCTACAGCTGAGGTGGGAGAGTCTGTCCATAGGACAACAATCAGTCGAACTATTCACAAATATGGCATTTATTGAAGAGTGGCAAGAAGAAAGCCATTTCTCAAAGATATCCATAAAAAGGCTCTTTTACAGTTTGCCACAAGCCACCTGGGAGACACACCAAACATGTGGAAGAAGGTGCTCTGGTCAGATTAAAACAAAATCGAACTTTTTGGAAACAATGCAAAACGATATGTTTGGCGTAAAAGCAACACAGCTCATCACCCTGAACACACCATCCCCACTGTCAAACATATTGGTGGCAGCATCATGGTTTGGGCCTGCTTTTCATCAGCAGGGACAGGGAATATGGTTAAAATTGATGGGAAGATGGATGGAGCCAAATACAGGGCCATTCTGGATGAAAACCTGTTGGAGTCTGCAAAAGACCTGAGACTAGGACGGAGATTTATCTTCCAACAAGACAATGATCCCAAACATAAAGCAAAATCTACAGTGGAATGGTTCAAAAATAAACATATCCAGGTCTTAGAATGGCCAAGTCAAAGTCCAGACCTAAATCCAATTGAGAATATGTGGAAAGAGCTGAAAACTGCTGTTCACAAACGCTCCCCATCCAACCTCAAAGAGCTCGAGCTGTTTTGCAAGGAAGAATGGGCAAGAATTTCAGTCTCTACTGTAGATGTGCAAAACTGATAGAGACATACCCCAAGCGACTTGCAGCTGTAATCGCAGCAAAAGGTGGCGCAACAAAGTATTAATGCAAGGGGCCGAATAATTTTGCACGCCCCACTTTTTAGTTTTATTATTACAAAAAAAGTTTAAATGATCCAATAAATTTCGTTCCACTTCACAATTGTGACCCACTTGTTGATTCTTCACCAAAAAATTAAAATGTTATATCTTTTTGTTTGAAGCCTGAAATGTGGCAAAAGGTTGAAAAGTTCTAGGGGGCGAATACTTTTGCAAGGCACTGTATATGTGCAGGAGTCAAGTGCCATCATATAAGGACCTTTAGTTTCCTATATTGACATATCTGCTTCCTATAATTTTTTAAAAAGAAGGACCTTCCATTTATGAACATATGACAAATGGATACGTTGGGCCTAAGTGAGAGAGTAATATGAAAATACAGAAAGCACAGAAGGAATCTCCATCATGAAGACACCTTTAAAACACCATATGAGTGGCATTTATGCTCACTAGAAGTTGTTATGCTGATGCCAGACACAACTCTAGTACGATAAATGCTCATGGATAACCTCCACTGAAATTAGTTGGTGCTCCCACCTGCTGGGCTCTTCACCACAAGTCCCAATAGAAAAATAAAAACTCTAGAATGCAAGGAACAGGGTGCTGGCAGCACAATGGAAGCTGTATTATAAAATAGATAAATGTGAATTTAAGACTCTGTGTAACTCATTTTACTGAGGCACTGAAGTCCGCTTCCTAAGACACAGAGAGAGTAGTATGGAAGGGATCTAGTGCACAGACAGTGGGGGTACTGACAGCAGATTCACATTGGGTCAAAATAAAAAGAAACATTTTGAGCAAATGAAAAAATGTTTCATTTCCAGGTACAGAAATAGGTCTCCACTTGGTAGAGAATACATTTCCTGGATAACAGGAAAAATGTAATTCCCGAGGTCGTTAAGAAATCGTGTGTGTTTATGAGGCCGGCTGACCAACACCAAGTTCAAAATTTATGGGGTGTTTTATGCCTCGGGGGAAAAGGATATTACTGCAAATTGGGGTCAGGGGCATAAAGAGTAATTAATCTAGATGAATATTTGAGAGAATCCCAAATTCAAAGGGAATCAAAGTTAGATTAGAGATGAAGTACATACCACTAAGAGAGGAGAAGTTATAAGAGTGTATTTAATGGAATAGGGTGTCACTCTGGTGCCTCCAAAGTTAACCAGAGAGGGCTGTTAGGTCTGCAGTTCATGGCCATCGCCCTTCTGCTGTTCTTTGTGGACATGGACATTGCACCACTCAACATGCCATCCAAAATCCTGCTTACCAAAATTCTCTCTATGTTCTAGCCTCCATCGTCTTGCCTAGTGTTCCCTCAAGGCATGTATGGGCTCCAGCCTTTCAAATGAAGAGATAGCAAGTTCACCAAACTTTCTCTGGCCAATGGCTGAGGGTCTATGGGTATTTAAGGAATCTCCCAGCAGAGGGTGCCAGAGGTTTAAGGTTCCCTGTTACAAGCAAAAATGCTTGGAAGACAGTGCTTCAGCGATTCTCCAGCCTTTGTTCTCGTCTGTCTTCCTGTTGTGTTTCCATCCTGTCTGTGTACTCCTGACTTCACAGTTTAGCTTCCACCACTCTGTGGTATATTTCTCCTAGCCTGTCTACCTTGTCTGTGCTACAGTCTTCATTCCTGCCTGCCTTGTTTCTGCATCCACCACGATAGATAGATAGATAGATAGATAGATAGATAGATAGATAGATATAAACATAAGAAATAATGTTGCTGTAACACATTATCAAAAGATCAGAAAACTTAGTGGACAAAGGTGGAAACTGGATAGCAGATAAAATCATTAATAGCCAGTGGGTTGGCAGGTACACCAGCAGTGTAAAGATAGAATAGAAGGCAAAAAAATGTTCAAACTATAGAATGAGGATTGAAAGTTATAATCTCTGCTTCCATGTGTACTAGAAGTAGCAAAGACAATGGACAAGATAATTATTCTTAATGCTTAGTTTAGGATATTACCTTTCACCAACGATCAGCCTTGTAACTAAGACCTTAATCTACATCAGGGGTGCACAACCTGTGGCCAGGGGCCACATGCGGCCCTTGATGCCATTCTGTGCGGCCTCCAACCATTTGGTCACAAACATGTATAAATACACACTAAATACACTAAATATTCCTTTAGGTGGAACTTGAAGGTCTGACTATCTTCAAGGAAGAATTGTTATCAAACTTTTGAGTCCCCTTTGTACTGAGTGAGCACAGGAGACAAGAAGAACAAGTTAAAGAAATTGGGTAATGATCTTACTAATTGACTGTGGTAAAAACATCAGTTTGACTAGAAAGTGGTCTATCCTAGTAAATAGTTGATGTCTGGCTGAGGACTATCCACAGACCCTAGTGGTGGGATGTGGAGTTCTACATACATCCACACGTGGTTTGCTGAAAGCTGTACAGGGAAAGCTGTAGAGAAAAGAATAGGCTGAGATGGAATTCCACCAGTGTGTGAGCTACGTAGATGACTTGACCAGTCATGAGTCAAGTATGCAATTACACAGACTACTGTGATGCCTTCAACATGGAATTATCGTTATATTTTTATTATCTATTTATTTTTATTTTTAAAATAGGGAATGGGGGAGATTTATCTAAACTGGTGTAAAGGAAAACTGGCTTAGTTGCCCATAGCATGCAATCAGATTGACCCTTTCATTTTCTATAGGAGCTTTGAAAAATTGAATGATGGAATCTGATTGATAGCCATGAGCAACAAAGTCAGTTTCCCTTTACACCACTTTTAATAAATCTCCCTCTGTGTTCATATGGAGCCCTGTCATAGGCAGGGCTCCAAAGGAATATCACTGTGGCAGGCTTTGGAGCCTTCAGAAGGCCCAAGGCTGCTATAGCAACTTAATGGCTCCCTTGCTATCAGCACAGGGGAGCTGTTCGAGACCCAAGAACGCAGCTCTCCTGGGAAAACGCCTCTTTGGTGCCCTGGTCAAAATTGGGTGTCTGCTGTATAAAACAGGTAGCTACACTTGGCACTTGGTAGCTACAGCGCCCATTTAACTTATTGAGATTTGGCAGATTCGCCAAAGTTACACAAGAAATTTGATTTTTTCCAAATTAATTTGTCACAAATCATGATAAAGCAGGTATACTCAGGCCACTCTACCTAATCACATTCATCCCACTTGGCCCAATCCCAGTAGGAAGGCTTGGAAGTTAAACTGCAGGGAGAGTGCAGGGAGAGCATAGGACACTGCTGAACTACAGACTCTGCTACAATTTATTGCTGTATACATAACAGTGCAGTGCACCAATATTCAAGTAATGGCCCCATGGCAGAGTTGTGTTTTTTTCCCAGTTTCTAATACATGACATGGTAAATTTAAATGGTAGCATTAAAATGTATCTTGTCCTGCAAACAATTAGCCCTCACATTGCTATGTGAGTGGAAAAATAAAAAGGTTATGGCTATTGGAATGTGAGGAGGAAAAATAAAAAATGTTAAACAAAAATATACCCAGTCTTTGATGGGTTAAGAACTTACAAGGAGGGGGGAGAGAGCAAAAATTAATAAAAAATTTACGAAAAGAAATCATCTTTCCATAAAAAAATCAGGGGAGACATCAGAGCGTCATATACCAATTTTAGGCCAATTAGAGCATATTTGATTCATTGTAGAATCTGAATCAATTTTTATTTTTAAATTGCCAAATTGGATGCAACAAAAATATCAAGAAATTCACAGGGGAAACCTACATCCACAGAAAATCTGCGGTTAGTTCTCCAAGATATTTGGAATAATATTTGAAATAATCTCCCTGCCGAGTTCTTTCAATAACTGTGGGTAAGTGTACTTAGAAGAATTTGTGCTGTTTTGAAGGCAAAGTGTGGAAACACTAAATATTGATTTGATTTAGATTTCTCTTGTTCATTCACTTTGAATTTAGTTAATTGATAAAATAAAGTATTAACACTTCTATTTTTAAAATGGTTCTTACTTTGCAGTGTTTTTTTCTACACATGCCTAAAACCTTTGCACAGAATTATATGTATATATGCATAC
The DNA here is from genome assembly GCA_900303285.1 of Rhinella marina. Lineage (NCBI taxonomy): Eukaryota > Metazoa > Chordata > Amphibia > Anura > Bufonidae > Rhinella > Rhinella marina. Next base: position 10,918 of record ONZH01015587.1, on the reverse strand, counting down.
TTATATACAGTACAGACCAAAAGTTTGGACACACCTTCTCATTCAAAGAGTTTTCTGTATTTTCATGACTATGAAAATTGTAGATTCACACTGAAGGCATCAAAACTATGAATTAACACATGTGGAATTATATACTTAACAAACAAAGTGTGAAACAACTGAAAATATGTCTTATATTCTAGGTTCTTCAAAGTAGCCAACTTTTGCTTTGATTACTGCTTTGCACACTCTTGGCATTCTCTTGATGAGCTTCAAGAGGTAGTCACCTGAAATGGTTTTCACTTCACAGGTGTGCCCTGTCAGGTTTAATAAGTGGGATTTCTTGCCTTATAAATGGGGTTGGGACCATGAGTTGTGTTGGGCAGAAGTCAGGTGGATACACAGCTTATAGTCCTACTGAATAGACTGTTCGAATTTGTATTATGGCAAGGAAAAAGCAGCTAAGTAAAAAAAACGAGTGGCCATCATTACTTTAAGAAATGAAGGTCAGTCAGTCCGAAAAATTGGGAAAACTTTAAAAGTGTCCCCAAGTGCAGTTGCAAAAACCATCAAGCGCTACAAAGAAACTGGCTTACATGAGGACCGCCCCAGAAAAGGAAGAACAAGAGTCACCTCTGCTGCGGAGGATAAGTTCATCCGAGTCACCAGCCTCAGAAATCGCAGGTTAACAGCAGCTCAGATTAGAGACCAGGTCAATGCCACACAGAGTTCTAGCAGCAGACACATCTCTACAACAACTGTTAAGAGGAAACTGTGTGCAGCAGGCCTTCATGGTAAAATAGCTGCTAGGAAACCACTGCTAAGGACAGGCAACAAGCAGAAGAGACTTGTTTGGGCTAAAGAACACAAGGAATGGACATTAGACCAGTGGAAATCTGTGCTTTGGTCTGATGAGTCCAAATTTGAGATCTTTGGTTCCAACCACCGTGTCTCTGTGCGACGCAGAAAAGGTGAACGGATGGACTCTACATGCCTGGTTCCCACCGTGAAGAATGGAGGAGGAGGTGTGATGGTGTGGGGGTGCTTTGCTGGTGACACTGTTGGGGATTTATTCAAAATTGAAGGCATACTGAACCAGCATGGCTACCACAGCATCTTGCAGCGGCATGCTATTCCATCCGGTTTGCGTTTAGTTGGACCATCATTTATTTATCAACAGGACAATGACCCCAAACACACCTCCAGGCTGTGTAAGGGCTATTTGACCAAGAAGGAGAGTGATGGGGTGCTACGCCAGATGACCTGGCCTCCACAGTCACCAGACCTGAACCCAATCGAGATGGTTTGGGGTGAGCTGGACCGCAGAGTGAAGGCAAAAGGGCCAACAAGTGCTAAGCATCTCTGGGAACTCCTTTAAGACTGTTGGAATACCATTTCAGGTGACTACCTCTTGAAGCTCATCAAGAGAATGCCAAGAGTGTGCAAAGCAGTAATCAAAGCAAAAGGTGGCTACTTTGAAGAACCTAGAATATAAGACATATTTTCAGTTGTTTCACACTTTTTTGTTAAGTATATAATTCCACATGTGTTAATTCATAGTTTGATGCCTTCAGTGTGAATCTACAACTTTCATAGTCATTAAAATACAGAAAACTCTTTGAATGGCAGGGTGTGTCCAAACTTTTGGTCTGTACTGTACATGCTCACCCTATATTGGTATATGAGCCTCCCAGAGTGTCAGTGCGCTGTCTCAGTCTTCTATGATGTCATCACTATTGTAGTAACTCACACGGGAGGCGGGATGGGAGGAATGGTAGTGACTGTGGTAGTGGTAGTAGTACTCACAGTTCACGGTAGCTTGCTCCACCCTGCCACTCCCTAAGGCTCTGGAAGGCACACCCTTCCTTCCCTCGGAGCACACCTGGGTGTTGGAGCTCCTGCCTGGTGTTAGTTGAAGTGTCCATGATATTTACTAGTTTGGCTGGGTGAAGTGGATAGATAATGGAGTCAATAATCAGGCCCATTGGTTGCAATAAAGTCTTTCTTTACTGGATTGTTGATAGGAATAGTAGTACATGATCCAGAGTGGATCACAGTATAGTATTCTCCTAACATCGGTGCATGACAAGGAACAATGGGTAATCTTGTGCTCTCTCTCTTTCTCTAAAGACACTTTCCAGTCCCTCCAAAATAACCACAAGCATGCAATTAGATTCTTATTAATTCCTCTGCAGTTCCCGGGCTGACCAAACCATCTCAAAATGTTATGGGTGCTTGAGGCAATAAACCTTTCCACAGCAGTAAAGTCTGTTATGCTATAAATGAGCGACTACCTTACTGACCTTATCTTGCAGGGCCTGAATTTTGATATCTTTCCTCAGACACACAGGATCTCTGGACTTGGGCCTGGTCTGCAGGAACTCTCTCACACACCTCCTTCCTGTAGCTGTTAGTGCATGAAGAAATGAATGCTTTAGAAATAAATCACTACATTTAACTTGACAACATTACACTAGTTTGGTAATAATTAACCCTTTGCAGTAGTCTTCTTGAGCGCTGCACTGCCACAGTCACAAAACTTACAGGGCAACCCACAGTAGTGCACATACATTAACGATTGTCTTGCTGGTGTCTCACATCTGCGTAAAAGCACAGTATATGGTAAATCACATCATCATATATCATCACAATAAGGCCTCATGCACACAAAGCAGTTTCATTCCTCAACCAATCCACCTTTTTTTTCAGATCAGATGAGGACCCATTCATATCAATCAAGATCATGGCTCATATCTCTGGTTGCTAAACAGCCCTCAGTATAGCCGTTTGCAGCCAAGACCTCCGGTCTCATGCAATTTGGTGGCTACTGAAGTGCCACCCTGTGAGAATGTCCATCCTTGCCAAGGAAATGGTTAATGCAGAGTTATTACATTGGTCTGAAGCACTTAGCCATTCAAAAATGTCCTCCTTCCATCCTACACCCTTGTTAAATCTCTTCTAGGTCTGTTCCTGTTCAGTTCACCATCTGAGTGAAGGGTGTGTCTTGTCTAAAGGGCAATTATTTATCATAGATACGATTTTTTCATCACCAGGCAGGAAGTGAATAGTCAGAGGTGTAGCTAGGGATTCAGCATTTGGGGAACACCTCTGAGTGGGCCCCCAATGTTTACAATTGCACAGGTGCATCCTTAGGCTTTGTTTCCTTAGTCAGGGTTTTTTTTTTTACATTTTTGTGTTGACTTTTTTTAAGCTAAAACCAGGTGTGAATCATAAAGGGGGGATACTGTATATATGACAGGTGCTTCTACTTCATTTATATTCAAATTACTCCTGGTTTTGCCAATGTCAACAACTTAAATAAAATCTGAGTGTGGATACCCAGATAGTTATATTGTATTCCGAATGAACAAGAGTGCAGTATATGCTGCTATATAACATATGTCTTCTTTGTTAGCCACTACCAGGCTACTGCAAATGTAGTCTCAAGGTGCCCAGCGGAGCATAACTGTTATAGGAGCCCCGGCCCGCCTTCTGCCGGAGCCCAGGCCCTCCTCTTCACATTTTATCGGTACCTCCCCTTGCTCTATCCAGCCCGCCCCTCCACAGACGTCACAATCCTCCTTCAGCTCTGGCCGGCTCCTACATTCTATTGAACCACCTCCCATTTGCTCATACATTCCAGTAAACCATCTACAGTTAGCCCATACTGTCACAGACATTCCTATGACAGATAACAGGAGGTCTGTCAGATTGGCAACACGTGGTGTAATCTGACATGTTTTCCCTTTTTGTTGTTGGTTTTTACCACACCCTTTTCCCTCAGGTGTTCCTGGTGTGGTAATTGTCCCTCCCCTATTTATTGCTTCTTCTCCCACTATTCCTTGCAGTTTATAGCTTCAGTGTTGTGGTGGTGAGCAGCCGTTTCAGCTGAGATCCTGGAGCCTCCATTTCTTCATTGAAAGATAAGTTTCCTTTTCCCTCCTGGTGTTTTGTTTTTACTCCTTATGGAGACTCCTGTTCGTCCTTCCTTTTGGAGGAACAGGTAGACTCATTCCTGTCATTAGTTTCCAGGGTCCTATAGGGTCAGTTCGGTGTTTGAACTTGCCTACATTTGAGGCCTGTTCATACGGGTAGATAGACAGGATTTGAGCCAGGGTTTCCTGTAGGAGGTGTCCATCTTCCTTCCTTAGTTTCTAGGCCTAATCTGCTTTCCCTCCTACGCTTGGTTTGGTTTCCCCTCCCACACCTGCGCGTGACATATACATTCTATTGAACCACCTCCCGTTTGCCCATAAATTCTAGTAAACCAAGGGGAGCAAGGGGAGGTTCTGAGAAAATGTGAAGAGGAGCGCCTGGGCTCCGGCAGAAAGTGTGCCTGGGCTCTTATAACAGTTATGCACCCCCGCTGGGCATTATAAACCGCCAATTACCGTCACTTTGTTGTTTGTATCTGTACAGCCATGGATCCTATTGCTGTACTTGCCGGGCAGCTGCAGGGGCTGTCTTTGGAGGTAGCTGACCTCCGCACGACCATCACCCAGATTCAGAGACCACAGGCTGTTGGTCCCGGGGGTGGTGGTTGCCAGGCCTGTCTGGAGCCTAAAGTCGCTTTCCCAGATAGATTCTCTGGGGGACATGATAACTTTATTTTATTCAGGGAGGCGTACAAATTTTACTTTAGGTTGCGTCCACATTCATCTGGTAATGAGGAACAGAGAGTTGGTGTGGTGATCTCGTTGCTCAAGAGAGATGCACAGTCATGGACCTTTTCTCTGCCAACCGGATCGCAGTCTCTCCAGTCAGTGGATGAATTTTTCAATGCTTTGGGGCTTATCTATGATGACCCGGATCGCATCTCCCTGGCTGAGACCAAGTTACGTGACCTTCGTCAGGATGAGCGCTCTGTTGAGATCTATTGCGCTGAGTTTCAAAGGTGGGCTATGGATACTAAATGGAACGATCCGGCTCTCCGTAGTCAGTTTTGTCAAGGGTTATCAGAAAGGCTAAAGGACGCTTTGGCCTTTCATGAAACTTCAGTGTCTTTGGAAGCCGCTATGTCTCTTGCTGTATGCATGGATAGATGCCTGAGAGAGAGATCTAGGGGCCCCCGCTCTCAGGACGTACTATCAAATAGTGTATTGTCTTTTCTTATGACACTTCGGATGAAGATACTCCTAGGTTGATGTCTGGGAACGAACCCATACAGTTAGGGGGAGCTACTCCTGCTTCCACTTTTAAGCATTCTGGTAATAAAAAGGGTGTGTGTTTTTTCTGTGGACAGAAAGGACACTTTATCAACGCATGTCTATGCATTCAGTCTCTAAAAGAGAAAAAAAGAAGGGGCGTTAAATTCCCATCTCACTCTTGGAGGAGTGGGTGGAGAGACAGAAAATGTGCATTTGTCTTCATCCTGTAATACCCGTTTTCTCCTGACTGCCGAGGTGGCGCTAGAGTCAAAGGTTGTGAGAATTGAGGTGTTTATTGACGGCGGGGCAGGGGTGAACCTGATTGATGCTCAGTTTGTCCGTATGCATGGATTGTCTCCGAGTGCATTGGAGAAGAGGATTTCTGTGTTTGCTGTTGATTCTGCGCCTCTTTCTCAAAAGTGTTTGTCTCAGATGGTGCATGGTATCAGATTAAGAGTGGGTGAATTTCATCAGGAACTAATTTCGTGTTTTGTGTTGGAAGGTCTTCCTGCTCCTATGGTGCTGGGTTTACCGTGGTTAAGCAAACACAACACAACCATCGATTGGCATACTAGACAGATTGTGGATTGGGGTGATTATGTTGACAATTGTCTTAATACATCTTTTTCTACTGTAACAACTAAGACACTACCCTCTTTTATTTCTGATTTCTCTGATGTATTTTCTGAAGGTGGATGCCAGGATTTACCCCCACATCGGGAATACGATTGTTCTATCAATCTTATTCCCGAAGCAAAATTGCCCAAATCTAGGCTGTATAACCTTTCTGGACCTGAGAGAACGGCCATGAAAGAATATATTGCTGAGAGTTTGGCTAAAGGACACATAAGACCTTCCAAATCTCCAGTGGCAGCTGGGTTTTTCTTTGTAGAGAAAAAGGACAGAACTCTTAGGCCATGTCTGGATTTCCATGAACTCAATCGGATTACTGTCCGTGATCCTTACCCCCTTCCTTTGATTCCCGATTTGTTTAACCATATTGTTGATGCCAAGGTGTTCTCCAAATTGGACTTAAGGGGGGCATATAATCTGGTCAGGATCAAGGAAGGGGATTAATGGAAGACGGCTTTTAACACTCCTGAGAACCTGGTCATGCCTTTTTGGTTGACCAATGCTCCTGCTGTCTTTCAGCATTTTGTTAATGACATTTTCCATACGCCTCCCCAACAGCACTAAACAGGAGGAAACCCCACCTCTCAGGGACAGGAAACAACGTGGAGAATCAATTTAAAAGGGCCTCCTCCTCTTACCTTCTCCAGTTGTTTCCTGTCCCTAGGGATGACTGGAGCTGAGGCAGAAGTTCCCTCCTGCTTGTGGTTGAATCAGGACGCACAGCCTCTTTGAACCCCTGACCTAGTGGCAGGAGGGCTGTGCAGGGCGCAGGGCTCATAGGGCAGAGATATTTTTCCTACCTGCGCCTTGGCTTAAGTCCTGCGCATCGCAGGCGGCCCCGGGCAGTACATATTCCTACATCCGGTGGTGGTGTAGTGGAGACGCGTCGGTGCTCGCTTCCCTGGCCAGGTCTCGCGAGATCAGGGTCACGTGGGCCGTGACGTCAGCGTGCTATGTGCGGCGGCACCACGTGACCCGGAAATGGGTGAAAAAGCCGGCAGCATCGTCAGGACGGCGTCCTACCGCTGGGAGAGTCTGCTTGGGAATCCTGCAGCAGCCATGTCACTCCCTGAGAAGACCTCTGGTGCTCCTAAGGCCAACAGCCTCCTCCTTGGAGACTGTCTACGTTATTTTTACTTGTATTGGGTGTTCCTTTCCACTAGGCACCCAGTAACTTTTGGTGTTGGGTTCTCTCTCTCAGCAATATTTTTACTGCTAGGCCTTAGTTGCCTATTCGTTTATTTATTCTAGACTCGGGAAGTCTGCAAGGGAGAACCCTCACTAAAGAAGAAATGTGTTATTTGTAAAAAGCAAATAGCTAGTCACGCTAAAAAGCCCCTATGCCAGAGATGTCTGGACAAGATTATTGCGAAAAAGACTCCGTCTCTGGTAGATAGTCTCATATCTATTATTAAGGATGAAGTTAGCTCCGCCATTGATACAAAATTGGCAGCCCTTCCATCCAGACCATCCTCTTCCAAGTCCTATCCTGAACCACAGTTGGACGTGGACTTTGACGTGGATGAGGGAGAAATTTCATCTGATTCTGACTCTGCGTCTTCTGAAGATGAGTCCGGTCGGCCCTTATGCTCATTAGAAGACACGGAGGCACTTCTTAAAACAATTCGGGCCACTATGAATATTTAAGAGTCTAAAGAACAACACTCTATTCAGGATCAGATGTTTAAAGGCTTAGGAGACAGGAAAAAACGTGTATTCTCTGTCCATGACAACCTGAAGAGGCTAATTTCTGAAGAATGGAAAGATCCTGAAAAACGCTCGGGGGTCTCTAAGGTCTTTAAAAGGAAATACCCCTTTAGTGAGTCTGATTCTGCCCTGTGGGACAAGACTCCTAAGGTAGATGCCCCAGTAGCCAGAATTTCCAAAAAATCTTCATTGCCCTTTGAAGACGTGGGCTTACTTCGTGACAGCATGGATAAAAAGTGTGAATCCATACTTTAAAGATCCTGGGAGGCCTGCACTTCTATGCTTCGCCCAAGCATTGCCGCTACGTGCACTGCCAGGACCTTGTCCCTTTGGTTAGCTCAGCTGGAGGAGCACTTAGTCTCGGGTACTCCTAGGGAAGATATTATCTCTTCCCTTCCAGTGCTCAGACAAGCCGGTAACTTTCTGTCTGATGCCTCTGCAGACCTAGTTAAGCTCTCCACCAGATCTGCCGCTCTCTCCAACTCTGCCCGTCGCACAGTCTGGTTGAGATCTTGGTCTGGTGACAATACCTCAAAGAATCGCCTTTGTAGTATCCCTTGTTGAGGGCGACCGTCTTTTTGGCTCTGTCTTTGATGATATTCTGGAAAAGGCAGCAGACAGAAAGAAAGGGTTTCCCTCTGAATCCAGACACTTCTTTCAGCGTCGTTCCTTTCGGGGTCAAAGGAAAGGTAGATCTGACCCTAAGAGGAAAGAAGGTTCTGAGACCTGGCGATCTTCTAGAGGCAGAGGAAGAGGGTTCCTGTTTAACCCTGACAAGACCCCAAAGCAGGCTTCCCAATGACACCAGGGAAGCGGTGGGAGGCAGATTAAAAAATTTTCTTCCCGCCTGGGAAAGAATTTCAAGCTCTCCCTGGATCCTCAATCTAATTCATCAGGGGTACAGCCTGGAATTCTCCTCTCCTCCACCAAATCAATTCATGCTAAACAAGCAGCTAGCTCACTAAAAACAAGTCCTATTGGAAGCTCAGATTTTGATGCTTTTACAGAAAGAGGCCGTTATCCCGGTCCCTCCAGACCAGGAGGGAAAGGGGTTCTATTCTCCACTATTTTTTATAAAAAAAAACAAACGGCTCTTACAGAGTAATAATCAACCTAAAAAACCTCAATACCTACGTAAGAGACAAAAAATTCAAAATGGAGACAATCAAGTCTACCATAAATCTGTTATTCCGAGACTGTTATATGATGACAGTAGATCTGATGGACGCTTACTATCACGTCCCCATTCTCAAGAAACATCAGAAGTATCTCAGGTTTGCATTATACCTGCAAAATCATATCGTACATTTACAGTTTCAGGTGCTCCCGTTTGGCCTCTCCTCTGCCCCAAGAGTTTTCACCAAGCTCATGGCAGAAGTCTCAAGCTATCTTCAGCAAAGAGAAATCCTGTTTATCCCATACCTAGACAATCTTCTTATTGCAGCTCGTTCTATGGAAGATCTTCTAAGGGATTTTCAGTCGGTGAAAGACACTCTGCTATCACTAGGCTGGAAGCTAAATCTACAAAAATCAGACCTGACCCCGAGCAATCGGATCTCAAAGATCTCTGCCTTCCGTGCCCAGCCGAAAGTATCTCTGAGAGAGAATATGGTGATTCTCGGTCTGATGACATCGACCATTCCAGCCGTCAGATGGGCACAATTTCATGGGAGAGTACTGCAGGACTTTCTTTTAGCCAGCTGGAACAAGAGCAGATTCTCTCTCGACGGCAAAGTACGTCTTCCTCTCAGGGTGAAAGACTCTCTCTTGTGGTGGCTTCGTCCGGAAAACTTAAATCAGGGGGTACAGTGGAGAGCTTCCAGTCAGATAATAACTACGGATGCGAGCAATATAGGTTGGGGAGCACATTGTGGAGACCAGCTAGTCCAGGGAAACTGGAGTGTAGATCAATTGAGTCTCCCTTCAAATGTAAAGGAGCTACTGGCAGTAGTCCTAGCCTTAAGAGCCTTCCGTCCGTCCGTCCATTCAGAACAAGGATGTGAAAATAATATCAGACAACCGGGTCACTGTGGCCTACGTAAACAAGCAGGGAGGCACGAGAAGCAAGTGTCTATGTCAGATCTCACACCAATTGTTCTCCTGGGCCCAGAGAAATGTCAACTCTATTGTGGCAGTTCATCTAAAAGGAGAAGAAAATGTTCTAGCGGACTTTCTGAGCAGGACTCCTCTAAGATCAGGAGAGTGGTCCCTGAACAGGGGCATATTTCTACAGATATGCAACAGATGGCAGTCTCCAGTCCTGGATTTGTTTGCCACAAAAACCAACTCTCAGGTGGACCAGTTCTTTTCCCTTTCTCACCAGGACCGGCCTCTAAGAGTGGATGCCTTTTCGGGTCCTTGGCCCCGAGGCCTATTATATGCCTTTCCTCCGATTCCCCTAATCCCAAGGGTATTGATGAAGGTGTTAGAAGAGAAATGTCAGTTGATTCTCATAGCTCCTTTCTGGTCCAGGAGGACTTGGTTTCCTCTCCTACTAAGTCTCTCAGGAGGAGACTACTGGAGACTCCCTCAGATGCTGAACCTTCTGGTTCAGGGACCAGCAAGACACCCGGATGTCCATCAGTTAAAATTGACGGCCTGGAGAATGAGCGAGCCCTCTTGAGATCTAAAGGCCTTTCAGAAGCGGTCATTGATACCTTACTTAGTAGCAGAAAGCCAGTCACATCAAAGATGTACCTGAGAGCCTGGTCTGCTTCCCTAAAATTTGCTGGAGATGCGTGGGATCCTTCTGCACCTCTGAATGTAGGAACTATCTTAGACTTTTTACAAAGAGGTCTTCAGAACGGCTTAAGGTTTGCAGGTCAGAATAAAGGACAGGGAGCCTCCAAGCTGACCATCTCTCGCTGGATAAGATCTACCATATCTTTGGCATACGAGGAGAAACATCTTTCCCCTCCTTCACAACTAAAAGCCCATTCCACCAGGGCTATTTCTACCTCATGGGTGGAAGGGGCCTCTGCATCCTTAACCCAGATCTGTCAGGCTGCCACGTGGTCCAGTCCGTCCACCTTCTTTAAACATTATAGACTGGATATAATCTCCAACAGAGAACTTTCTTTTGGGTGCAAGGTGCTTTCTGCCGTGGTCCCACCCTGAGGGGTTTTTCTTTGTTAAATCCTCCTGCTTAGTGCCGTTGGGGAGGCGTATGGAAAAGATGATAATTACTTACCGGTAATTGGATTTTCCATTTAGCCTCCACAACGGCACTGGCTTATTTCCCACCCGATGTCATAATGTTTGGCTTGTTCTTTTTTTTTTGTTGTATCTTGTTAAATGCTTTACCTTTCTGCAGATTAAGAAAGTGAATATAATAAAGATACCTATACTGAATCTTGAGTTCCTTGAGTATTTACTGGAGAAGGTAAGAGGAGGAGGCCCTTTTAAATTGATTCTCCACGTTGTTTCCTGTCCCTGAGAGGCCGGGGTTCCCT
>ONZH01015586.1:0-37231 GCA_900303285.1 Rhinella marina | reverse complement strand
TTCACAACAAGGACCTAAGAGCCCTCGATGGGAGAGCTTTGTGTGGGGGCCTGTTATAGGGAAGAGATGCGGCCCTGCGGGCTCTAGCGTGCCTTCTCCATGAGCCTCTGGCCAGCCCACGGCCTCTTCCTGCCTTTTGCGGTCCTACGCATCCCTCAACATCCCCACTGCTTTACCTGCTAGACATGACACTGGGCCAGGTCGGGTCACTGACTTCGTCATACTCAACCACCTCCTCTTACACTGCCTCACTTTGCTCCAACAGCCTCCCTTGCTGGCAACTGTGTCTCATCATCGTCCCTAATCATTTTACACTTTAGTGCCCGTTCCACACCACCATCAGCTAGAGATGGAGCTTGCTCCAGTGTTTGGGCATCAGAACAAACAAAATCCTCAGATAGCTCCTGCGATTCTTGCATGGGTGGGAACACTTGGTTGATAACATTGGGCAGGGTGGGAGGAAGGAGGGTCAGAGTGAGGTCCCTGCAGTTTCTGCAGGCTATCGACGAGACTGGACTTTGTGGACTTGACTGGGTGGTGGACAGATTTAACAAATCTAGAAGGAGAAGGAGGGGTTTGCCGAGCTGTCTGTAAGGGTTGCGGAAATCCAGACAGAACCAAGGCCCAAAACTTGGGTGGGGGTAGTAGGTTTGCCCGTCCCCGCCTCCACAACATTCACCCAGTGTGCCGTCAGGGAGATGTAGCATCCCCGGCCTCAAACCAAAGTGTTGGTGGTCAAATGGCCTTTTGCAGTAACCGTGTTACTCGGGCGTGGATGATGTTTTGGGACATGTGCCTGGGCAAGGCAGGGATGGCACAGAGGGAAAAATAGTGATGGCTTGATTGCTTTCCCCCTTGCCTATGCCATCTGTGGTTGTCATAGGCAACGTGATTTTAAGGGGTGCAGAATTTTATCTTCTTTTTTGTCTAGTTTGGCTTGGGGTCCATGGCAATGTAGAGGAAAGAAGGTTTCCTTGTATGGTCTCACTTTACAGAGAGGTTACATTGTCTTTGGAGTGTATTGTTGAGAGGCTGTGATAGTGGCGTAATAGTGCGACTTGGGCGCGTTATATGCACCCAGACAGGCTTCCCCTGCTGTCCCAGTTGCATTCCAGCAGTGTTGGCATCCTTTTCTGAGGTTTCAGGGTGGACTTGGTGACCTCCAAGTGGTCGAATTGAGATTTCCAAGTGGCGAGCATTTTTTTCCCATAGACTTTAATGGGATTCGATATTCGGTCGAATAGTCGAATATCGCGGTCTATTCGAATCGAATTTCGAACTTTCGAATATTTCACTACTCGCTCATCTCTAACAATAATGTATTAAAATCACTCTCTATACAGTATACTAGGAAAAAAGCCATAAACAGGTACAGTAACCAAAAATGCAATGTGGAACCACGGGTCCCCCCAAAAATATAGTCCATCCAACCGCTAATCCATATCTGGACACAGGCAACTAATCCATTTAATAATAGTATTAGACCCCCAAGGTAAGCTATAGCATAAAGTATCAAGTATATACCCCTAATGGGAATCTGTCAATAGTCCTGAGGTAAACAGAGACCATTCACTCTAATAATCCAGATATTAAAATCTTACCCATGTCCACACTGGAAATTGGAGGATGGTAAGGGGGGAACACCGCTGAAACACCCTTGACGCGCGTTTCACCTCTAAGGCCTCCTGACGAAGCCTTAGAGGTGAAACGCGCGTCGAGGGTGTTTCAGCGGTGTCCCCCCCTTACCATCCTCCGATTTCCAGTGTGGACATGGGTAAGATTTTAATATCTGGATTATTAGAGTGAATGGTCTCTGTTTACCTCAGGACTATTGACAGATTCCCATTAGGGGTATATACTTGATATTAAATAACCCAAAAGGAAGTGGGAGAGTGTGAGCTATACATAAAACTTAACATTTAATAATAATCATTTAAAAATATGATCTGTTTGAAACCGTCATAAAATGCCCTAGGCATGAATATACTCCAAAATAAACAATTAACACCGTTGCTGCATGGTTGATCTTGATAATAGCTGTAAGATCAGGAGAGGATAACATCAAAAGTGGCCCCCTCTCTTGGGCTTGAGGGTATCAGGAATTCAGGGGTCATAATGAGTGAACTGAAAATGGTTACCGATGTAGGGGGCACGAGTCCCTATAATATCCCTGATATCTTGCCAGGGAGGGATCTATAGTGCCCCTGCCTACCTATACAGAGCACTCGCCCCGAAAGGGGCGACCCCTTTCCGGATACCTGACCCTACTATCGGCCCTAGCCCTAAAACATAGATAATCTCGTGCCTACCCCCGACGTGGCACGTTTCTGTCCAATCGAGACTTCCTCAGGGGAGTAAAATAGAAAGGCTTAAACACCTTAAACAAAAGGGCATAACAGGACAATTCTCGATCCTCCTGGTTGACAAGCTCCTTATCAGTTGCACGCTGACCAGCGTGCTCCTGTTTGTTTGTGGATGAGTGTCCCCTGACTGGGGTACACTCCGCTTTGCTGCTCCGTTCCTTACTGACCAGGAGGATCAGGAATTGTCCTGTTATGCCCTTTTGTTTAAGGTGTTTAAGCCTTTCTATTTTACTCCCCTGAGGAAGTCTCGATTGGACAGAAACGTGCCACGTCGGGGGTAGGCACGAGATTATCTATGTTTTAGGGCTAGGGCCGATAGTAGGGTCAGGTATCCGGACGGGGTCGCCCCTTTCGGGGCGAGTGCTCTGTATAGGTAGGCAGGGGCACTATAGATCCCTCCCTGGCAAGATATAAGGGATATTATAGGGACTCGTGCCCCCTACATCGGTAACCATTTTCAGTTCACTCATTATGACCCCTGAATTCCTGATACCCTCAAGCCCAAGAGAGGGGGCCACTTTTGATGTTATCCTCTCCTGATCTTACAGCTATTATCAAGATCAACCATGCAGCAACGGTGTTAATTGTTTATTTTGGAGTATATTCATGCCTAGGGCATTTTATGACGGTTTCAAACAGATCATATTTTTAAATGATTATTATTAAATGTTAAGTTTTATGTATAGCTCACACTCTCCCACTTCCTTTTGGGTTATTTAATATGATTTAGTAGAGTGGTTATATAGGTAGCTGCCACCAAGTTCACCTATAACTGTTTGTAGTATTAGTATATACTTGATACTTTATGCTATAGCTTACCTTGGGGGTCTAATACTATTATTAAATGGATTAGTTGCCTGTGTCCAGATATGGATTAGCGGTTGGATGGACTATATTTTTGGGGGGACCCGTGGTTCCACATTGCATTTTTGGTTACTGTACCTGTTTATGGCTTTTTTCCTAGTATACTGTATAGAGAGTGATTTTAATACATTATTGTATTTAATAAATTGGATATGTTTTAATCTATTAAAAGTGTGGGCATAAATTATTTACCCTGCCTTTGGGTGGGGAATTTGTGTGGATAGCACAGTGCTTCTGTCTGAGAGTGAGCTGTTCAAAACGACATCACTGTGTCCATCCAGGCCCTGAGCCAGACAGAGGACAGAGTCTGAAAGCTGGACTGTCTGGCCTAAAACCGAACCTCTGGCCACCTAGGGGTAGGCTGCTGTGTAGGTCACATGGTATGGAGGTCAGTGTTAAGGGGCGGATTGCTGTAGAGGCCACTGTTAAGGGGCGGGGTGTTGTGGTACTGTGGAGGTCACTAATAAAGGGGCGACCGCTGTGGAGGTCACTGTTAAGGTGGTAGGATGCGGTGGAGGTCACTGTTAAAGGGGCAGGCCGCTGTGGAGGTCACTGTTAGGGGGGCGGGATACTGTTAAATGGGCGACCATTATGGAGGTCTCTGTTAAATGGGCGGGCGCTATGGAGATCTCTGTTAAGGGGGCAGGTAAAGGTGGAGCTGCAGAGTGTTGGACCCCCGCCAATCACATATTGATGACCTATCCTGAGGATTATTCATCACTATTGCAACACTGGAAACCCCTTTAAAACTCCTGGTTCCTATATTATCTGAGATATTGCTGTGTCCATCACTGAACCGCTACATCTATTAGGAACATTATTTATTAATCTACTACTCCCATTTTTTTGCCATTGCTACCACCCCCTCCTCTCCTTGCTGCGTGTGCTGTTCATAGATTGTAAGCTCTTGAGAGCAGGGCCCTCACTCCTAGTGTTTCAGTTGTATATTAGCCAGTCATTGTTGTATTGTACAGGAACCCTATGATTTTGTAAAGCGCTGCGGAATATGGTGGCGCTATATAAATAAATATTATTAATATTATTATTATTATTATTATTATTACACGGCTGCTTCTAATTGTTAACACCTTAAGGACCCAGCCATTTTTCACCTTAAGGACCAGGCCATTTTTAGCAAATCTGACATGTCTCACTTTATGTGATGATAACTTTAGAACGCTTTTACTTATCCAGGCCATTCTGAGATTGTTTTCTCGTCACATATTGTACTTCATGACAGTGGTAAATTTGAGTCAAAATATTTCATTATTATTTATAAAAAAAAATACCAAATTTACCAAAAATTTAGAAAAATTTGCAAATTTCCAAATGTCAATTTCTCTACTTTTAAAATACATAGTAATGCCTCCAAAAATAGTTATGACTTTACATTCCCCATGTGTCTACTTTAGGTTTGGATCACTTTGAAAATTACATTTTATTTTTTTGGGACGTTAGAAGGCTTAGAAATTTAGAAGCAAATCTTGAAATGTTTCACAAAATTTCCAAAACCCACTTTTTAAGGACCAGTTCAGGTTTGAAGTCACTTTGTGAGGCTTCCATCATAGAAACCACCCAAATGACCCCATTTTAGAAACTACTCCCCTCAAGGTATTCAAAAATGATTTTACAAATGTTATTAACCCTTTAGGGGTTCCACAAGATTTAAAGGAAAATGTAGCCAAAACTTCTGAATTTCACTTTTTTGGCAGATTTTCCATATGAATCATTTTATTCTGAGAATAAAGCAAGGGTTAACTACCAAACAAAACTCAGTAATTATTACCCTGATTCTGTAGTTTACAGAAATGCCCCATTTGTCATCGTAAACTGCTGTACAGGCACACGGCAGGGCGCAGAAGGAAAGGAACGCCAGGGCAGATTTCACTGGACAAAGTTTAAGTTGCCATGTCACATTTGATGCACCCTAGAGTAGGAAAGTCCAAAAAACTGACCCCATTTTGGAAACTACGGGATAAGTTGGCAGTTTTGTTAGTGCTATTTTAGGGTACATATGATTTTTTGTAGCTCTATATTACACTTTTTGTGAGGCAAGGTAACAAAAACTAGCAGTTTTGGCATTGTTTTTATTTTTGTTATTTACAACATTCATCTGACAGGTTAGATCGTGTGATATTTTTATAGAGCAGGTCGTTACGGACACGGCAATATCTAATATGTATACTTTTTTATTTATTTAAGTTTTACACAATATTTTTGAAGCACAAAAAAAAAAAAAAAATCACATTTTAGTGTCTCCATAGTCAGAGAGCTGTAATTTTTTTTATTTTTTGGTCTCAGGTAGGGGCTCATTTTTTGCGGGATGAGATGACGATCAGATTGGTACTATTTTTGGGGGCATACACTTTTTTGATTGCTTGGTATTACATTTTTTTGTGATGAAATGTGACAAAAAATGCCTTTTTTTAGACAGTTTTTATTTTTTACAGTGTTCACCTGAGGGGAGAGATATCATGTTATATTTTTGTAGAGCAGGTTTTTACGGACGTGGTGATACCTAACATGTATACTTATTTTTATTTATTTAAGTTTTACACAATAATATCCTTTTTGAAACAAGAAAAATCATGTTTCAGTGTCTCCATAGTCAGAGAGCTGTAGTTTTTTTATTTTTTGGGCGATTGTCTCGGGTAGGGGCTCATTTTTTGTAGGATGAGATCACGGTTAGATTGGTACTATTTTTGGGGGCATACGCTTTTTTGATCGCATGGTATTACATTTTTTGTGATGAAATGTGACAAAAAAATTACTTTTTTTAGACAGTTTTTATTTATTTTTTACGGTGTTGACCGGGCGGGCTGGATCATGTGATATTTTAATAAAGCAGGTTTTTACGGACGTGGCGATACCTAATATGTATATTTTTTATTTTTTGTTTCTTTATGGGGAAGGGGCTATTTTTTTTATTGAAACTTTATTATTATTTTTTTTTTGTTAAAACACTTTTATTTAACTTTTTTTTTAACATTTCACTTATGTCCCAGTAAGGGACTTAACATTTCAGTTTCTGATCCCTGATTGAATGCAGCACAAAACATCTGTATTGTGCTGCATTCAATTGTCAGCGAATGAGACGCTGACCATTGCCTAGGAAACCCAGCGCTGTGGGTGGGTCTCCTGGGCTTCGTGTAGATGGGAGTCCCGATGCCCATGGGCAAGGCATCGGGGCTTCCATCTCAACCATCGGACCCCCCCACCGCCTCACGGGGACCCGATGGCTTTAAAAGCTGCCGAAATTGCCTTGTATGCCGCGGTCAGCCTGACCGCGGCATACAAGGGGTTAATCCGCCGGCATCGGTGTAATCACCGGTGCTGGCGGATACAGCAGAGGCCCGGCTGTTAGTATCAGCCGGGCCCCTGCTGCAGATTGCGGCAGCGGGGCAGCAGCAGCACCTTAACCCTAGGACGAGAATGCTCGTCCTAGGGCGTTAAGTAACGCCATATTAGGACGAACATTCTCGTCCTAGGTCGGCAAGGTGTTAATCAGCTTCTGCTATAAATGCTGGACTGTCTTCTCACTCCTTGTCTGAGTTTAGGTTCCTAGTTTACTAGTTTAACTGCTTTGCACCAGTTTCTCTTACCTTCATGGGTCAACTCCCAACTACTCCGGGATATGGAAGCAGCTTGGTGGGTCCCCTGCAGTAGAAGCCAGATCCCTGTATAGGGGTTAAAGGATGAAAACCAGGGTCATCGTCCTTGGGACTAGCCCAAAGTTAAATCAGTTAGTTGGCACAGTGGGTGCATGTCCACTGTTACACATCTACTTTTTCTTTTGAACTACATCTATTTTAAGACATCCCTATGCTCTAAAGTTGTCACCCTGTCATTAAGAAACTGGAATTTACACAAAAAAGCGCAGTTTTTAATTAAAGGCATGTATTTGTATAGTGTCAACGAGGATGGCACTAACTCACTCTTTAAAATAGATGTATGTCTTTCATCTTCCACGATTAACAGACAGATGAATGGGTAGCTTGATTATACTTGATTAATGGAACTTTTATGTATTTGTCCCTTCTATGATACGGTGTAATCATTTACTACTGATGGCATAAACTAATTAAAATTTAATGGAATCTCTCATTAGCTACTTCATTAGGATGATGGTCATTTTACCGTGCTTACTCTACTCACAGTACAGTAGATGAGAAGCACTTCATTCGAGAGCTTTTCCTGATGAATTGGACACTGAAATACTGCTGAGACTATTATTTTGATATAATGAAACAACCATACATTTTCTTCATATGCAACAGCAGAGACAAAAACAAAGGCATAATATGAACAACCTAGGGGCCACGTAGGCAATGGGCCACACAACCACTTTAAAAGAAAACAACCATAAATTACCTTTGCTCATAATTTCTGGTGGACTGATGCTTTTGGTAGACAATCAGATGGATGACAGCAAGCAACTTACACTTAACAAATTTTGTCAGTGTTTTTGCCTTTCTTTTGAAGATGTTGTTGGGATTATAGGTTATATTACAAGGACCTGTGTGTTTATGCAACCTTATCAACTACTATATGTAGCCATGTTATTGAATAAATGTTGAATTTTGTAGGCTAAAAGCTATGTTCACACATTTCTATAAACAAATCTGATGTGTACTTTTTCAGAAAACCTGTGACAGAAATCTAAGATTGATGCTCAGACTTCTGTCATCGATGTGCTGTGATTATACACAAGGATTAACCCCCCCTGGCATTTGGAGAGTGTGGGGTTCATCTGTGGTTTATCTGTGAGAATTCATGCAAATAATGTATGTTATAGATTTCAATTTTCTTTCTCCTTATGTAAATGCAATGTGAAACAGTAACTTGGGTGATGCAATTCCCTTTGTCAGAAAGATTACACTGAATGGATGGTGTCAGACTGTATAGGGATGCATCCTCAACTGGTAACACCCACTTGTCAATTTATTCATAAAATTCTAGGAGGAATAACAAAGATAGAGTTGTCAGGAGAGCTAAAAAATAAGAAAACATTTAGAAATTCCCTCCCACTACCACTCACTAAAGTCTTACACTATTTCTACAATTATTGGTTACTATTTTGATTATAATATTAACAAAAATAAATTTCTGTATATCTATCTGTTCTGTACATTTAGGCTATTACACTGCATAATGTACATATATTATTGTAATTGTCCTAACATTTGCAGTGTGTTTAACTGCCTGAAAGAAAAGTCGCCTAAAACTAACTTTATTCCAAATCTATTAAAACCCATTAAATCCTAATTCAGGCAAAGAGTCAGCCTAGGTGGGGTTCAGCCATTAAGCTCATAAGGCTTCAGACCCTCAACAGAGTTGACCCATAAATCTCTGAGGAGATTAATGCATATTCACTTAATTCTCCCTCAGGATAATAAACTAATATGTATGGACACTGTATAGTGAACCTTATCACCTCTCTATGATATAACAAAACTGCACTCTAAAACTGAAATTAGGTGTATGGGAAGTTATTTGCTTCCCTAACAATACCTCACACCTTGCCAAAAGTAACATTGCAGTAGTAAAATGTCACCTGCGAGAATTAAGCTCCCAGTATTAAGTGCTGGAGATACTCGCTAACATAGAGAAGGTATGGGGTATGGGTCAATATTATTGCAGTGTAAGCCCACCTATACCCCTCTAATCACTGAATAGTATGTCCAATGATAAGTATTCGTGCATATGCGGTTAAACTCCCACAACTATTCGCTCGACGCGTTTCATAATACCGGTGTTAGCCGGCATAATCATCAGGAGTGCCGTACAGGGTTTATTACTGGAATCAAATTGTGCACTGTAAGACGCTGCACGCGCGATCCTCAGCGTGCAGCATCAGTGCCTGTCCAGCTCTATGACGGCCGTAGCGCGCGCCGCCGAGTCGGCAGGTTAAATGGGCTAGGCCGCGCCCCGGAGGGTGGGATAACAGGACGGGAAAGCCAATCATTGTGCTGCAGCACCGATAAGGATCCCTGCCCCCTCATATCTTGTTTATGTCTCCGAGGTTTACATGATAAATGCAGCGAACTAATAGACATAGCCCCAGGGGTATGAAAGGAAGAAGATACCAGAGGCTCCCCTACTGCTGTACAACAAGAAAGGTTAAATTGAGAGGTAACATATACAATAATAAATCGGGAATTACCTCTTATGTGAAGACATTTATATCACCAATAAATACTGTCACAAAGTGATGTGACAAGTACAAAATTGGCTGTCACATAAAAGAGGATCCACAAAAAGAGATCGCAACAAACTTAGAGAAAGCAACTATAAGATATATAATCATTGAGACCAAGTGGTTTTAATGTTCTCAATGTAAATATCCACTGAGTGTCCTTACATAGCAGGAGGTTGTCAAGGTCTCCCCCACCTTGCGAGAAATATTTGACTTTGTGAAATCTAAGTCTAAACAACAAGAAAGTGAGACTGAACAATCCTCAACTGATTACGACACAGAATCTGAGGCCAAAAGTGAAGGCCCATCCAACACAAAGAGAGGAAGGGGACGAGGCAGAGGACGAGGTAGATCATCTAGTAGAGGCCAGAATAGAGGCAGAGGCAATAAAGCACAAAATACAGCCATTTAGAATACCAACTGAGAAACAGGAGAGATACTTAAGTCAATCTAATACGTCAGACGAATTACAAGTTATAAATATGTCCAAACGCATACTGTCCGCCTGTGAAATGAAGTTGTTAAAACGTGGCCTATCCCTCGTCCCCTGTTTTAAGTATAATCCTTTCAACTGGGTGAAAGACATCAATCTATACATCAGAAAACTAAAATGGAAGAAATTATTCCTCACACATGATAGGGAGCAATGTATCAAATTGGGAATTCAAGAACATGAACTCCCAGATGTCCAGTTGCTATCTGAGTTGCTGGAAGAGGGTCAGAGAGAGACAGGCACTGGACCATTCACGTATTTAAGGCCGATTTCGAGAAAGATTCCCCCGCTTTCTAATTATTCAGCTTTAGATGCCTTTCTAAGGTTACCATGAGAAAGGTTACCATGTAACCCAAACGTTGCACTTTATTGGCGATTTTTGCACATGTTCTGATGACTTTTTGAAGAATAAATACGCTTTTGTGGAGATGCTGCCGTTGTGGATGTTGTGGATACTATATGGATAACCCTAATGGATCTAAGGGTTGAATTGGCTGTTGCATTCCACTAATGGTCTGAAAGGTATTAGATGCTGCTCTCAGTTATTTTTTACTGAAAGACTAAGATCACTGAAACCTAATGGTCCATATTTGTCAAATCTGTCACAGGACGAGATTACTGCCCTCGACACACTACAAACTGACACAAGTATCATCATCAAGCCTTCCGATAAAGGAGGTAATGTGGTTGTCAAGGACAGTAAGGCCTACCAGGACATGTGTATGCGCATCTTGCTTGATGATGCATGCTATGCTAAATTGGATATGAATCCCCTACAGCAATATAAGAACGAGCTGGCTGAGATTTTGAATTCCGCTTTGAGGCAGAAACTCATCAGTAAAACTGAATTCACGTATAGTGTTGAGCGAGCACCTCTGTGCTCGTATGCTCAGGTGCTCTGGCCGGGCACTAGGGGGTGCTCGAGTGCTCAGCCGAGCACCCGAGCATAATGTTAGTCAATGGGACTAAACCAGGAAACCCCCGCTCGGAAGAGGGGAGGGTGTCTGGTTAATAGAAAAAGGTCAGAATCGCGACTTCTCCTCTTTTACTTCTTTCACTCATAAAAGTATGCTAATTAACTGAATTTGTACGCATTAACGCACAATGCGTAGCATTAGCATACAAATTCGTACACATTAGCGTACAATGTGTAGCATTAGCATAAAAATTTGTACGCATTAGCATACAATGCGTACAAATCAACATTACAGTGAATGCCAGTACTCTCCCGCACGTGCATGTGCAGATTGTGCAGTTAGGTGCAAAGTTAGGTGCAAACCATACCATGGGAGGGTAAGCTTCTTATCATTTAAAGACTGTTTGCTGTCCTTTGCCCCTGACTAAAACTGTTCCCTCTCTAAGACCTTTCTAACCATATACTTGTTGCCCCAAGTGAGACTTTGACTACCAAGCTAGTTGCCTCATCTAACTTTCCTTTAACTACAAAGCTTGAGGCCTCTTGTGTGAAACCTGTAACCAAGAAGTTTGTTTCCCCACCAGGTTCCAATGAAAGCTATAGTTCCAGCTATGCCTGTCCTTTCGCCGTCCTTGAGTGTATATGACTCAGGGTCCAAAACAATCCTTTGGTAATGTCTTCCAATGACCCAGCAATTTAAAGAAAATCACAGACATTACACTACCCCCTTTAAGAAACGTTCACACCCCACATTTGGAACATCCTTGGCGCAGTCAGCCAACCTTATGTATGTCTTCTTATCCCACGCCAGGCTGTGATCAAGGTGCAGGAAGAACCAAAATGTCGACCTTTACTTGTTTGTGGATTATTTCATAAATTTTCTATTGCTAGATTACAATAAAGCATTTACATGGATCTTGCTGCATCCTGAGTACTGTAGTTTTATATTTAATATTCTTTGCATAAAGATGAAGCAGTGTGAATTTTACCAACACGTGACATTACATTTTAGGGAAGTCTGGAAATTGCATTATGAAAGCCCAATTTAATAATGTTGTTTTTAGCAAGTGAGTCATAGAAATATGTCTTATCAGTCATATGTATGCTATCCAGTTAATTTTTGATGGCTCTCTACAGGATATTAATTATGTATTGTGCCTTCAGGCACTTGGTATATAAAATAGATCGATTTCCTATTCAGGAAATGTTCATGTCACTTATAGAATACTTATAATTTTAGTCACATTTCTTACCGCTTACTTTAGTCCCAATAACATTTAAAAAATATAGAAGTGATGAAATATGTATGAAAAAAAAACACAAAAATGAATTATATCACTCAAAGCAGTTTTTTTTTTACTAAGGCCCTGTTCACACTTTTGTCTTTAGAGTGTCTTCACCTTTTAATATCCAAAATAATTGTAGCATTGTGCTATTCTATTCAGTAGAAAATATGGAAATCATACAGACCCATCATAAGTCAATAGGACCATGATGTGTGAATAGAGTGCTAACGAGTCTTTCGACTATACAAGTAGAGTCATATGGCGTTTTAGATGAATACCACACCATAGAACAACTATTAGATGTTAGATGAGTGCGCAATCCGATTAGAAGGGCTGCTGGAACCCACACCGATCACTAGAAGGGGAGCCTGCTGGATGATTCACTGCAGTGGTCACATGAAAAATGAATAGCAAATGACCTCTGAAGGTCCTGCGCTGGGAGATTAAGAAGAGGTTTTTTTAGTGATGAGCAAATTTCTCAAAATTAAATTAGGTTTTGATTTCGGTGAATCGGTCATGTGATTAGACTTAAGTCCAAATAAATCCGACCCAAATCGAAAGTGCTCCAATTGCCATGAAAAGTTGTGGATGAAATTCTAGGATCTCTTAGGACTGTATGTAACTTATTTCAAGCGTTCTAATGCCAAGCCAGCATTAGTAATCTTAAAGAGGTTGTCCAAGTTATTTTTTGTTCTTTGTATGTTTCTAACCACATGTAAGGGGTTTTCAATTCACTTACTTCATTTACAGTGGCCCTGTTCTACTAGTTAGCTGAGTGTCACATGACCTGTGATGTCAGCCTCTTTCCCTCCTCTGATGACGGTCTGGAGCAGGAGGGAGCAGCTCTGTCTCTGTGCACGGAACATCACTGTGGGCTGTGCTTGTTTGACTGACAAGCCAAGGCCCCTGCACTGCCCGATCTGCTGGCTGACTTGTCTGTCCTGTGTCTACCCTTCCACTGGATTCTTCAGCACAGTTTAACCCCTTCTACCATAAGCAGTACAGACTCAGGGTTTGTTGGTTCAGCCTCAGATACTGAGCAGCTGCAGGGCATCCTCTTCTCCAGGCACTGAAGAGACAAATGCTGTGCACAGGATCTTCCCTCCTCACCATGCAAACACAGAGCTGACAGACTGGATGCGTTCTCTCTTTTGTAGTCTTCTGTTGTCTGCAGAGTATTGCACAAGAACTGGTAGGGGGGAGATCCTGTGTGTATCAGCAATGTCATTGTACTGCACAGATGGGACTTGTAGTCCCACGCATACAACATGAGTCTCCCAGAGCAAGGGGAGGGGAAAGGTAGTCTTTGTTGACACTTACAAATATTCATGAGGAAAACCTCAGAGATTGCTGTTATGTGCCCCACAGCTCGACAACTGCATGTTACGTAAAACTTTCTTAGCTTATGTATATATTGCCGATCATCAGATTTACAGTGCTTTATTTATTTTTACATAATTCGGACAACCCCTTTGAAGTTATAGGAACATATATGGCTATTTTTTATGTGTTTTTTTGTGTTATACTATATAATATATACAAAAATAATATATATATATATATATATATATATATATATATATATATATATATACACACACACACACACACACACAGTACAGTACAGACCAAAAGTTTGGACACACCTTCTCATTCAAAGAGTTTTCTGTATTTTCATGACTATGAAAATTGTAGATTCACACTGAAGGCATCAAAACTATGAATTAACACATATGGAATTATATACTTAACAAAAAAGTGTGAAACTGAAAATATGTCTTATATTCTACAGTCATGGCCAAAAGTTTTGAGAATGATACAAATATTAATTTTTACAAAGTCTACTGCTTCAGTTTTTATTATGGCAATTTGCATATACTCCAGAATGTTATAAAGACTCAGAGTGATCAGCTTAACAGCAATTACTTGCAAAGTCAATATTTGCCTAGAAAATCAACTTTATCCCCCAAAACACATTTCAACATCATTGCAGCCCTGCCTTAAAAGGACCAGCTAACATCGTTTCAGTGATTGCTCCATTAACACAGGTGTGGGTGTTGATGAGGACAGGGCTGGAGATCAATCTGTCATGATTAAGTAAGAATGACACCACTGGAAACTTTAAAAGGAGGCTGGTGCTTGGCATCATTGTTTCTCTTCTGTTAACCATGGTTATCTCTAAAGAAACAAGTGCAGTCATCATTGCACTGCACAAAAAATGGCCTAACAGGGAAGAGTATCGCAGCTAGAAAGATTGCACCTCAGTCAACAATCTATCGCATCATCAAGAACTTCAAGGAGAGAGGTTCCATTGTTGCCAAAAAGGCTCCAGGGCACCCAAGAAAGACCAGCAAGCGCCAGGACCGTCTCTTAAAAGTGTTTCAGCTGCGGGATCGGTCTACCAGCAGTGCAGAGCTTGCTCAGGAATGGCAGCAGGCAGGTGTGAGTGCATCTGCACGCACTGTGAGGCGGAGACTCTTGGAGCAAGGCCTGGTCTCAAGGAGGGCAGCAAAGAAGCCACTTCTCTCCAGAAAAAACATCAGGGACAGACTGATATTCTGCAAAAGGTACAGGGAGTGGACTGCTGAGGACTGGGGTAAAGTTATTTTCTCTGATGAATCCCCTTTTCGATTGTTTGGGACATCTGGAAAACAGCTTATTCGGAGAAGACGAGGTGAGCGCTACCACCAGTCTTGTCTCATGCCAACTGTAAAGCATCCTGAAACCATTCATGTGTGGTGTTGCTTCTCAGCCAAGGGAATCGGCTCTCTCACAGTCTTGCCTGAAAACACAGCCATGAATAAAGAATGGTACCAGAATGTCCTCTGAGATCAACTTCTCCCAACCGTCCAAGAGCAGTTTGGCGATCAACAATGCCTTTTCCATCATGAAGGAGCACCTTGCCATAAAGCAAAGGTGATAACTAAATGGCTCAGGGAACAAAACAGAGATTTTGGGTCCATGGCCTGGAAACTCCCCAGATCTTAATCCCACTGAGAACTTGTGGTCAATCATCAAGAGACGGGTGGACAAACAAAAACCTACAAATTCTGACAAAATGCAAGCATTGATTGT
Source organism: Rhinella marina (assembly GCA_900303285.1). NCBI lineage: Eukaryota > Metazoa > Chordata > Amphibia > Anura > Bufonidae > Rhinella > Rhinella marina. The sequence continues at coordinate 22,038 of ONZH01015586.1, read as the reverse complement.
GCAAGAATGGCCTGCTATCAGTCAGGATTTGGTCCAGAAGTTGGTTGAGAGCATGCCAGGGAGAATTGCAGAGGTCCTGAAGAAGAAGGGTCAACACTGCAAATATTGACTTGCTGCATTAACTCATTCTAACTGTCAATATAAGCTTTTGTTACTCATAATATGATTGCAATTATATTTCTGTATGTGATAAAAACATCTGACAAACACACATAAAAACCAGAGGGCAGCAGATCATGTGAAAATATAATATTTGTGTCATTCTCAAAACTTTTGGCCATGACTGTAGGTTCTTCAAAGTAGCCACCTTTTGCTTTGATTACTGCTTTGAACACTCTTGGCATTCTCTTGATGAGCTTCAAGAGGTAGTCACCTGAAATGGTTTTCACTTCACAGGTGTGCCCTGTCAGGTTTAATAAGTGAGATTTCTTGCCTTATAAATGGGGTTGGGACCATGAGTTGTGTTGGGCAGAAGTCAGGTGGATACACAGCTGATAGTCCTACTGAATAGACTGTTAGAATTTGTATTATGGCAAAAAAAAGCAGCTGAGTAAAGAAAAACGAGTGGCCATCATTACTTTAAGAAATGAAGGTCAGTCCAAAAAATTGGGAAAACTTTGAAAGTGTCCCCAAGTGCAGTCACAAAAACCATCAAGTGCTACAAAGAAACTGGCCCAGGAAAGGAAGACCAAGAGTCACCTCTGCTGCGGAGGATAAGTTCATCCGAGTCACCAGCCTCAGAAATCGCAGGTTAACAGCAGCTCAGATTAGAGACCAGGTCAATGCCACACAGAGTTCTAGCAGAAGACACATCTCTTCAACAACTGTTAAGAGGAGACTGTGTGCAGCAGGTCTTCATGGTAAAATAGCTGCTAGGAAACCACTGGTAAGGACAGGCAACAAGCAGAAGAGACTTGTTTGGGCTAAAGAACACAAGGAATGGACATTAGACCAGTGGAAATATGTGCTTTGGTCTGATGAGTCCAAATTTGAGATCTTTGGTTCCAACCACCGTGTTTTTGTGCAACGCAGAAAAGGTGAACGGATGGACTCTACATGCCTGGTTCCCACCGTGAAGCATGGAGGAGGAGGTGTGATGGTGTGGGGGTGCTTTGCTGGTGACACTGTTGGGATTTATTCAAAATTAAAGGCATACTGAACCAGCATGGCTACCTATCTTGCAGCGGCATGCTATTCCATCCGGTTTGCGTTTAGTTGGACCATCATTTATTTATCAACATGACAATGACCCAAAACACACCTCCAGGCTGTGTAAGGGCTATTTGACCAGGAAGGAGCGTGATGGGGTATCAAAACTATGAATTAACACATGTGGAATTATATACTTAACAAAAAACTGAACTGAAGTGAAACAACTGAAAATATGTCTTATATTCTAGTTTCTTCAAAGTAGCGACCTTTTACTTTGATTACTGCTTTGCACACTCTTGGCATTCTCTTGATGAGCTACAAGAGGTAGTCACCTGAAATGGTATTCCAACAGTCTTGAAGGAGTTCCCAGAGATGCTTAGCACTTGTTGGCCCTTTTGCCTTCACTCTGCGGTCCAGCTCACCCCAAACCATCTCGATTGGGTTCAGGTCTGGTGACTGTGGAGGCCAGGTCATCTGGTGTAGCGCCTTCAGTGTGAATCTACAATTTTCATAGTGATGAAAATACAGAAAACTCTTTGAATGAGAAGGGGTGTCCAAACTTTTGGTCTGTACTGTATATATACACACACACACACACCACCTGAGGTCATGTGATCCTCCTACTTCATTTTTATTTTCTTTTGATCTGAAAAATTGCTGAAGTCATTTTGAGAAATTTACCCAAATCCAATCACCAAAAATATGGATTCGAATTGGACTCAATTTTTTTGAAAATTTGGGTCGAATTTGATCCATTTAGAATTGGTTCTTTTGTCTTGATTTTTTTCTATATCTTATACCTCCCCCTGCTCTGTGCCAATTTTTAAACAGTTTTAAAAAATGTTCCATGTTCCAAGGGTAAAGAAAGCATGTCAGTGGTAAGAATCTTCAGCAGTCACATGCTTTTTTTCTGGCATTACCACTGTGGCTAGTGATTGGCTGTAGCAGTCATTGTTGGTAGGGTACATCCTAGCTGCTGGGATGTAAATAAGACTGGCAAGAGGATCAATACAGCAAGTGAATTAAAAAAAAATATTATTAAAGTTAAGTTATAACTTTAGAAATTATGCAGTCTGTCAGTTTTCTGCATCTTCTAAGCATCCCTATGTGATGAACCAAAGAAAAATACCAATTGACATTTCTGTCAGAAGCTAATTGTAAGATTTTTTTGTGTCATATACACAAAAAAATCTTTATCACGGGGTATCATGTGTGTGGTGTGCACTGGGCCATCATCCCTGGTATATTCATTATCATTTGCACCAGGTTACTGCTGTAAATGAGAAACGAAATCTTTTCCAACTAAAGTAAATCTCAATCACGTAGCACAGATGGCTGGAAGAATTCCTTAATTTATGACAAGACCTGTGCCTTGTCATAAATTAAGTACATCCTCTGGTGACGTGAGAGATAGAAAATTTCCCCCCTAAAAACAGGAATATTGACTTCTATCTCATGGAGGTTTCTTGCCTTCTTCTAGATTAACTTTCAGGATAACAGGCTGAATTGGGTGAGTGGATGGATGTAATTTTTCAGCCTTACAAACTATTTTAGTGTGTTACCCTCGGTCGTCTTTTTTCTAAACTAAATAACCCTAATTTTATGGGCACTGTAGTCCACCCATTCCAGTTATTACTTAGGTTGTCCTTCTCTGAAACATCTCCAGCTCTGCTATTTATATCTTATTCACAGGAGCCCAGAATTGTACACATGTGTGGTCTGACTAGTGATTTGTAAAGTGGCAGGACTATGTTCTCATCACGGGCATCTATGCCCCTTTGCAATCTTTGCTTATATAGCACCAATATTTCATAGTACTGTACAAACATAGGGATCTGTACAAACAAAATCAGACATTACATAGTGTAAGGGATCGCTGTCTCTCAGGGGGTCGCAATCACAGACTTTTCTGACAACCGGGTTCAAGTCCAAATGGTGCTTTATTTTGGCTCTTTAGCACCAACACTCACATAAACATCAAAATAAACACCTGATCGTCTAGGCACTACCTAATGCATAGGTCGTCTCTACCTCACCTATAGAGGGCAGTTCACACAAAGAACACAATCTGGTTTCCTCAGCCACACAGTCCAGCAGCCACATGGCTGTGACCTCACCAGCACTTTTGGGGGGAGATGTTCCAGAAGTCCTCCCGATTATGACCGTGCGACCCTCTTTCCTTAGGCGTTGCTGGGCCTCCCAAACTTCAGGCTTCCTCAGCCTTGTGACCCCTCAGCCCTCCTGGCTGAGACCACACAGAGCCTCAGCAGGCTTCCTTCCAAATTCTCTCACAGGCTTACACAGAGGGTTGTTTTATTCCCTCCATAATTATAACATCAGGCATCACCTGTGATCAACTCAGCTCAAAGACAAAACTTGTACTGGAAGGGTGTGGACTGGCAGATCCCACTACCAAACCTATCCACCAGTCCAAATAAAATCAAGCCCAGAACAACATCTAGACAAACCTGTCTCAGCAAACTACACTTTGCTAAAACCGCTGCAGCTTTCTGGATTTCAGTTATCTCACCCAGGTATCTGGGTGGGATATACACACACTCCAGCACTATACTTTACACATCACCACAATAGCAACAAACAAGTCAACTATTAAACCAAGAACAGTAAAGGCCTACTCACAAGAGCTTTCAATATATGAGGAAGGAGTGGCACAAAAGGTATAAAGAGCTAGTTTTGTACCATGGTCCAACCATCTTCACTAAATAGGGAAGTAGATATCTGTAGTGCTTCTGAATGGAGAAAATTTAAATTAGGGGATTACTTTTAGGGTATTCCTAAAACTGTAGGAGTTGGGAATTAACCTGATTGCCTGGAGTATTGCAATCTAGAGAACTGGCAAAACTTGATTGAAGTCTTGTTGATGGGAGTGAAAGGTTGGATTATGGAAGATGTTAGCTGTAAATAGTAACTCCAGAAAGTTCCAGAGCCCAATTTTGCAACTTTTGGAAGCCAGAATTCTGGAGTGCAGGGCGTGATAAATTCTCTCTTTGGTGCTTGTTGCTAACATAATACAAATGTAAAGCATGCTATATCTATATTAACCAGACTTAGTTACCCAGTAAAGAAAATAAACTCTTCATAATTTTTCTTGATGATAACTGTATCAAGAGAAAAATTGGTTTCTCCTATTAATATTTTTCGGCTACATGAATTTCTGTTTACATGTTTGCTCACAAAAATTAAATTGTTTCTGTTAGGAACTTAATTGTGCAGTCATCATGTGCTTCATTTTCATATCTATTTGTTTACTTGATGCATATTACCAAGCAAATGGTTTCATTTCCCTTCCACAGAATAAATGACACATACAGGCTTATGAGCTTCAGCAGCAAAACAGGTAATGACAGCTGCCAAATCATTCTTTTGAAATTCAATACACATTCAGAACATGAAAATTTCCTCATTGTTCTGTCAGCTGTTGTACGATTATAGAAAAAAACTTCTCTATCTCTGTATATTGCAATGCCTATATAACATAACATACCCTTTATAGCTTCTATAATGATTGCACAAATGTTTAGCCTTCAGTCCTCTTTTGTGCAACTTGGTGGATAACTTTCTGGAGAGTCAGTGGAACACAATTGTCAAAGTAAAGAAATACGTTAATATTTTTTGTTCATTTACCTTTCTTCCTATTTTTGTTTCTGTTCTAGTACAATATTCATTCAAACAGGGCCTTTAATTCCCCTCAATAACCCAAATTAGGTTTAAACATTTTAAAGGGGCTGATCAGGATTTAAGTAAGGGTCCTTTTTTTCAGAAACAAAGTCACTCTTGAGCAAGGGCTGTGTTAGGGATTGCAGCTGATCCCCAGTCTTATTCCTTAGTCTGCCTGCCTATTTATATATGTTTAGTAAATACAGGAAATATATTTCACAGACCTTTTTTGATTATTTGTATTCAATTTTTATCATGAAAAAGTCTCTTTGAAGCATAAACCAATGTACTATCTTAAGAAATTGACAGATCAGCAGATTAATGTACAGCTGTGTCCTGCCTTAACTCTCCCTTTCATTCAATATATCTTGAGATGTGTGGTGTGAGATGACTAGCTATTTATGTAAAAAAATTATTTGTGATACTCTATCACAAGATGTGTATTCAATGTATCTATGTGTGGCCAGTCTTGTGTTGTGAACTGCAGCCTGTTAAAGGTAGCAATATTGTCTTGAGTCCTTAAAGGGGTTGGTCACTTTCTGGCTACTAGTGACTAATATGTACTTAACCCCTTCAACCCCGGGCCTGTTTCCACCTTCCTGTCCAGGCCATTTTTTGCAAATCTGACATGTGTCACTTTATGTGGTAATAACTTTGGAACGCTCTTACTTATCCAGGCCATTCTGAGATTGTTTTCTCATCACATATTGTGCTTCATGACAGTAGTAAATTTGTGGCAAAATATTTTATTTTTATTCATAAAAAAATACCAAATTTACCAAATTTTTTGAAAAATTAGCAAATTTCCAAATTTCAATTTCTCTACTTTCAAAATACATAGTAATACCTCCAAAATAGTTATTATTTTACATTCCCCATATGTCTACTTTATGTTTGGATCATTTTGAAAATTACATTTTAGTTTTTTGGGACGTTATAGGGCTTTGAAATTTAGAAGCAAATCTTAAAATTTTAAGAAGATTTCCAAAACCCATTTTTTTAAGACCCAGTTCAGTTATGAAGTCACTTTGTGGGGCTTACATAGTAGAAACTCACCATAAATCACCCCATTTTAGAAACTACACTCTTCAAGCTATTCAAAACTGATTTTACTAACTTTGTTAACCCTTTATGTGTTCCATGAGAATTGACGGAAAATTGGAATGAAATTTCAAAATTTCACTTTTTTTTAGCAGATTTTAAGTTTTAATCCATTTTTCATGAAACACATCAAGGGTTAACAGCAAAACAAAACTCAAAATCTATTACCCCGATTCTGGTGTTTACAGAAACACCCTATATGTGCTTGTAGCCCAATGTACTGGTGTACAGTAGGCTTCAGAGTGGAAGGAGCACCATATGGCTTTTGGAGAGAGGAATTTCCTGGAATAATAATTGGGAGCTATGTCGCACATGAAGACACCCTGAGCTGGCCCTACAATGGAAACCCCCCAAAAGTGACCCCATTTTGGAAAGAGCACCCCTCAAGGAATCTTTCAAGGTGTGTCGTGAGCGCTTTGAGCTCAAAGGTGTTTCCTAGAATTAGGATACACACGGCAGTGAAAATGAAAAATTGCAATTTTTTGACAAAACACCCACATTTTTCACTTTCAAAAAGGTTAACGGGACAAAATGCACCCCACATTTTGGTCACCATTTCCCCCCGAATGTGGCAACACCCCATATGTGCTTGTAGCCCAATGTACTGCCGCACAGTAGGCTTCAGAGTGGAAGGAGCACCATATAGCTTTTGGAGAATGGAATTTCCTGGAATAATAATTGGGAGCTCTGTCGCACATGAAGACACCCTGAGCTGGCCCTACAGTGGAAAACCCCCAAAAGTGACCCCATTTTGGAAAGCGCACCCCCGTACGAACATTTTAAGTGGTAGAAAAGGTACTTTTTAGTAAACAGGTGTCTCGCAAAAGGTAAAACTCTTGTAAAAGCATTTGAAAGCACACATTTGTGAAAATGAAAAACAACAAGCAGACCCCAATTTTTCATATTCACAAGGGGTTAAAGGAGAAAATGCACCCCACTATGCGTTCCCCATTTTCTCCCCATTCAGGAAACACCCCATATGTGTATGGGCGCACAGCAGGCCACTAGACACAAACTGCAAAATATGGATTTTGCAGGACAGAATTAACAGAGTGGTTGCTGGTGTGGAGTCAAGTAATAATAGGGATTTGAAACATAAAATTAAAGATCTGCTGAGAAAATGGACAAGGTCTGGTGGAATAAAGCCACCCTTGAACAGTATCTACAGAGGGATATCATCCCAAGGGGCCTCCGTGTGCAGGTCTTTCCGGCCTATGAGGTGGGCAATCCAGTGTTTGTTGAGAAGTGGGAAGAGGCTCTGACTAAGTGCTCACGCACTTTGGTCGAGCTATTGATAGGAGTTGATAAACGGTCATTGGAAGAAGTTGAAAAGTATATGTGAACAGTTACAACAATCTCTGTCTTTGGAGGCATTTGAAGTATTTGATGGTGAGGTGGAGGTGGAGCTATCTAAGTTTGAAAAGGATATAAAAGATCTTAAGGTTAAAACGTTCCAGAGAGATCTTGTGGATTTTCAGAATAAAAAAGTATATCGGTGGAGTCAGAAAGGAAAACGATTCAGAGTTCCATCTTTATCTACCTCTAGTACGTCATTGTTTAGTGATTCAACATGTGGGGACCGTTTTTTAGAGGTACGCCGGGGATCTGGCGGAAAAGATGGCAAGGAGGCATGGGCCTCGCTCCTCAGAACATCCTCTATAAAGAGAAAAAACGGACCCAACAACTGGGTAGAGAAGCGACCAAAGAGACTGTAAAGGTCATTAATTTGTCTGATGTATCCTTTACTAAGTCTCAATTATCCTTGCTGGGTAGGGGTCTGACTTTCTCACTGACTGAGAAGTTTGATTACTTCTTGTCGGTGAGAGACTTTGAGCTCTTTGCCAGAAAATTATTATTTAAAAAACATTTTGGCAGGATTGGAGAGGGAAGTTCGTTTTCTCCTGTGGAGCTCCGGGAGTCTAGGATTTTCCTACAAATGACAAATTTGGACAGTAAATTGATAGATCTGATTATAATACTTTTGGAGTTCATTTTAAATCATAATGTGTTTACTTTTAAAGATCGCTTCTTCCTGCAGTTTCGGGAAACGGCTATGGGGGCGACTTGTGCGCCCTCATATGCTAATTTGTTCCTGGGGCTGTGGGAGAGGGATATAGTGATGGACACAGTTGGTCATGACGCCGTGATCGCGTGGTCGAGGTATATAGACGACATTTTGTTCATCTGGCAGGGCTCGGCGTCGCACTTGACTCAATTTCTAGAAACCCTTAATAAGAATGACCTTAACATTCGCTTAACTTGGCAATGGAGTACTACACGTGTTGATTTTCTGGATTTACAGATTTTGGTGGGTGAGGGGGGCTTCCTGGAGACAGATGTCTTCAGGAAGCCCACCTCTACCAACTCTTTGTTACATTCCACCTCTTCCCACCACCCACAAGTCATTAGGGCTATTCCAATGGGCCAATTTTATAGAATAAAAAGACTCTGTTCAAGAGGTCTTTGAGCGTCAAGCCAAAGACCTTAGCCAGCATTTTAAGGACAGAGGCTATGCAGAGAAATCCATAAAAATAGGATATGAGAGAGAAAAAGATGCCTCTAGATCCTCTCTTTTGACTGGGAGGTTGAAGAAATCTTTGGGCGACAATCTTGATTTTCCAAGATTTATTACAGGCTTCAATCACCATTGGTAACAGATACAAACCATTCTCAACAGACACTGGCAAGTGCTACTCACTGACCGGGACTTGCGTGGTCAGATCTCCCCAGTACCTATCATGACTTGGAAAAGATCAAAAAATTTGAGAGATCTATTGACCCGAAATGATTATGTGGCACCAAAAATTGGTGGCATTTTTGGTGATAGAGGCCCTAGTTGGGGCTCAGTCCCATGTGGACATTATACTGCGTGTCGATATGTCCTTCGATGTAGGTGTTTTTCAAACTCAAAAGGCGTTAAAACATATAAAATCTTACATCATATCTCCTGTAATACAGAGGGAGTTATTTATTAGGCCCAATGTCCGTGTGACTTAATTTACATCGGCATGACAACCAGGGCTCTAAAGGTCAGGGTATTGGACCATATCAAAGACATTAGGACAGCCGCAGATATTAAAGATGTAGAAAAGATCAACAAATTGAAACCTATCGCCAAACATTTCAGAGAGGTCCATAACTGCAACCCCAGTGGGTTGTAGTTTAAAGGGATCGAATGGGTCAGATTAGGTATTAGAGGGGGCAATATTAAAAGATGTCTGTTACAAAAAGAGAGGAAATGGATGGTCCTTCTGGATACTGTTTCTCCAGAGGGATTGAATGAGGCCTTGAGTTTCAAATCCTTTCTTTAATATAGATTTTATTGCTATACTTATGTGTTGTTTTTATGTTTCTTGTAGATGTGCTGAACATATTGCTTGACCCCAGCAATGTTTTTCGATTCGTCTCCGTCTGTTCATATTAAAAATGAAAGTCTTCAGTCATATGCTCCTTATGAATTGGAAAAAATAGAAGATTCAACCATTGTGACTCTTCCGCATACGTCATAGAGTGCTTTTATTTATGCATATTTTACGAATTATAGTTAGGAGTAATGTATGTAATAATAATATGATGGAGAAAGGATTGTATTATACCCACTTACATGGCATTTTGCTATATATTATCTTGATGAGATAAAGTATTATTGTCTGCAATTATATTGGGTTTTCTGGGATGGGTTTTTTCTTTTTTTCTTTTACACAGAGGGGATTGTTACTCTTATTATTATTATTTTTTGCACAATTGTCATTGTTCTTATTATAGTTTTGTTTTTTATTGGCCACGATTATATTTGTCACATTTTGGTATGTATATTGAATGTTGTCACATTGAGACACATTATTAATTATTCACTGTTTCAATGTCTGTTTATACAGACTGTTTTATAATTGTATATTATTATAGTATTAATCACAGTTGCTGCAGTTTTTTCTAAGCTCTTAATCTTGTTTATATATGTTGGGTTTATATTAAACTATACATCGATATTCAGGCTGCACATTATGGCGTTTCCATAGTGATGTTATACACACCTTCTTCTGTGACTGCGTGAGCGCGTCGGGAGGGTGCGCTGCGTTCCAGCGGTCACATGGTGGCGTCGGACTCGGCTTTGGTGGGTGGACTGTTTTGCGTATCGGCAGCTCACTCCTCCCCCTGATGCTTAGTACGCCGCAACGTGGATGCTGGCCGCATCACACTCCTGCAACGCGACACTATATGCTGTCTGCAGGTGAAGTATATCTGGCGCCTAATTGTAGAGCCATTAAAAAAAGGGGTCAGTCTTTGTGTGATTCTCCCTCCTGACGAAGCTTTTCTTGAGAAAGGCGCGTTGAGGTTCTGAGGTTAATCGGGTGTTCCGCTCACTCTCCCTATCATGTCTCTTGGTAAGTTAGAACTGAAAATTATTTTGTATTTATTGGGGTTATTACACCTTGGCTACTTTTGATCTATTTATGGTGGCCTATAATTAGTATTATATACATTCATTATTATTATCCTACATCATGATATACTGTGATGGAGGCATATACTTACCATTTGGTAGACATGTTTAACATCTATTGGGGAGATGCGGACCCCTCTTAACCTTTGTCTCTAGCCAGCACTTTAGGGGTTCTTTTGTATCCCATATATTTTATATTTCTCTTTATTATTGTTATGTTATATACTTTTGTAAATTGCATCAATAAATTACTTTGGTTTTATATATTGCATTATCTTGGTTGTGGCGAGTACTTTTCTGGTCTGCCCAATTGTGGGGACTGGAGATGTAGGTTTTTCCTTTACATATATGTGCTCCCTAATATGTTGTTTTGAGGCATTTTTCTTTATGGTTTTTTAATTGCCATGTTGCATTTAAACATTTCCTGAGGTCCCCAGAAATTAAAACCCCAAGAAGTGACCCAAGTTTGGAAAGAGCACCCCCGTACGAACATTTTAAGTGGTAGAAAGGGTACTTTCAAACTGGTGTCTCAAAGAAATGAATATGTAGTGGTTGGTGAAAAGTGGATATGTAAGCTATTCGGAATAGAGTGAAAAAACTACAGAGAACATCAAGGCTGAAACTAAACCATGGATGAGTGGTAGATTCTGAAACAATTCTTGATGCACAGGCCAGATTTTTCAGGGCAGGTTTCGCAGTGGTATATAGTATCCTTCCTAATCCCCCTTTTTGAACACACCCTGCTTCGTTTTGGGTCCTTCCCTTCCTCACTGTTTGGGGGAACTTCACCAGGGAAATGTTGTCCTGGTACAACTCGGGCACCGTAACTTGTAGGCCCCAGGATGCAGTCCGGTTTGAGGACAGTGGTAGTGGTACCACGTACTGCGGCAGGGGAGCTGGTGGTGGGGTGAATGCTGGTCAGTACAAGGACGTCCCTGTTGTCCTTGCACTTAACTAGCTTTCATGGAGGAGAGCCCAACTTTTACTCTCTCAGTGGTTGCCCTACCAGGGTTCTAGGGAGGCCTCTCTGATTTTTGCGTACTGTGCCGCAAGCCACAGTACGCCTGGCGCTTAGGGACATGAAGAGGGGTAAGCTGGTATAATAGTTATCTACATAGAGGTGGTAACCCTTATCCAGCAGTGGGTGCAGCAAGTCCCACACTAGTTTCCCACTGACTCCTAGGCAGGGGGGGCATTCTGGGGGTTCAATCTGTGAATCTTTGCCTTCATAAACCCGGAACCTATAGGTGTACCCAGACCTACTCTCGCAGAGCGTACATTTTTATGCCATACCTTGCCCGCTTGCTGGGCAGGTACTGGCGGAATTTACCCTCCCCTTGAAATGCACCAGGGATTCATCTATACAGATATTTTCATCTGGAGTGTACACTTCAGAAAACTTGGTGCTGAAGTGGTCTAGGATGGACCTAATTTTAAAAAGCCGATCAAATGTCGGTTCACTTTGGGGTGGACACTGTGCATTATCATTGTAATGCAAAAATTTCAGAATAGAATCAAATTGATTCCGGGCCATGGCGGTACTAAATATTGGAGTGTGATACAAGACATCCACACTCCAATACTGTCTCATTTTTGGTTTTTTAACAAGCCCCATGTGCAGCACAAGCCCCCAGAAGATTTTCATTTCTGATGCTGTTACTGGGATCCAACCAAGGGGTCTTGCATATGGTGACGTGGGGTTCTGAGTAATGAACTGCTGGGTGTATAAATTTGTTTGGGCCACGATAAAATTTACTAAATCGTCACTGAAAAAGATTTTGAAAAAATCAATTTCTGTGAAGCCCGTGCAGTCAATTTGAATTCTAGAGTTTCCCACAAACTCTGGAATTTGGGGATGATAATTCTCAGGGGGTGGGGTCCATATGGGCTCACTCTGGGGGGGCTGCCTCAGCTGTCATTCTGGGGCGCCTCCTAGAGGGTCCCTCATCAGCGGATGATGATGATGAGGGGGTAGAGGAAAGTGGCATCCTCTTCTCCCTCAGTGGCCGACTCGGTTTCAGAGGCAAGGATCGTGTATGCCTCTTCTGCCGAGTACACACGTTGGGATGATAGGGACATTTTTATTTTATTGGGGTGTGATGGGTGAAACGTTTTCACACGTAAAGTTTTTTTTTATAGTTTTGAAATAGAAATTTAATAAGGGGGAGGGAATAAAAAAAAAGGTCTTTTCTGTAAAAAAAAAAAAAAAAAGATTTACTGTAGAAAAAAGGCTTTACTGCAGAAAAAAGTATTTACTGCACGCACTAACGTACTAACACTAACTGAAATTTATCTAACTACGGTAACTACGGTTTTTTTTTTCCACACAAGATATGTAAAAAAATGTTAAAAAATTTGCAGATGCTGCTGATACAGTACGCACGCACACAGATCGTGTGTGCGTGCAGAAACTGTAGTGAAAAAAATTCACTACAGTCCTCTGCAAACTGCACGTACGCAGATAGTGTGCATTCGTACAAAACCCTAAACTGACATGAACTGAAATTTATCTATCTAACTACGTTTTTTTTTCCACACAAGATATGTAAAAAGAAAAACCAAAAAATATTTTCCAGAATCTGCTGATACAGCACGCACACACAGATCGTGTGTGCGTGCAGAAACTGTAGTGAAAAAACTCACTACAGTCCTCTGCAAACTGCACGTACGCAGATACAGTGTGTTCATGCAAAAACGTACACTGAGGGGACAGGGACGGAGGGTGGGTTAGGGATCTGTAACAGTTTTTTCTTCCTCTTTTCTTCTTTTTAACAGCAAAAACGCAGGTCGCAGTGGTGGTGCACCACAAGTCCCAGCAAGCCAACAGCAGCACAGAAAAGGACAGTACCTGTCTGCATGCAGTCACCAGCTAGAATGGCTGCATGCAGGAAGGATCTGCCTCTTCCTGTGCAGCTGTAGTGCTGCTATTGGCTGGAGCGTTGCTCCAGCCAATCACAGCGCTGGTAGGGGACCCAAAACACAGGAGTCCCCTGCCTGACCTCTGGAAGGACAGGTGCTGACTAGTTCAGCACCTATCACCTTGCGATAACACCCCCCCCCGCTCCCACTGCAGCTCCGGTTACTTCCTGGAGCTGCGATGGGCCGGTCTATGGAAACCGGCCAATCGCAGCCACAGGAGCTGCAGGGGGACGGAAATACCTCCCCCTGCCCTTAGCCAACATGGCTGCCTGCAACGATTGTGCGCGGGGACCGGGTGTCCGCCGCGCCGTGGTACTACGGCGCTGGGCGGCAAATCACTTCCCGCAGCGCTGTACATGTACGGCGCTGGGCGGGAAGGGGTTAAGATAATGATTTGGAACTTTCTAACATACATTCTTCTGATGCTTCTGTTGATATTCTGTGTCATTTGATATATTTCATAAGCCACGCAAATCCTCTGAAGGGTCATGTAACCAGGCAAATTATCTGCATGTGATATCCCCATATGACCCTTCAACAGCAGCTAATTTAGGGACAAAAGCTCTTCGTGGACAGCACAAAAGACAAAGGGACATACCTTATGAAATAAAGAAAATGGTGCAGAATTTCAGCAAACGCTATATTAGTACCGTAAGTACCATATAATTATCTTAAAAACACATTGTTCAACAGTAACCATAGAGTGGCCACCCCTTTAACCACTTTTGAGCTAAGGTAAAGGTGGACACCTCTGCACTGCATTATATTTTAAGTCTTTTTTTTCCTTTTTTCCTGCTGACTCTTAGGATAAAACCAACAATATTAGACTTGTAAAGGCCTGACTTTCTACCCCCCTCCCCCCTGTTCAGCTCTTTGAAGGGGCTGTGGCTCTTTGGCATAAGCAGACAAGCAGTAGCCTCACTCATTATTTACATCTGACTGTTGTAAGGGATCGTACACGCTCGGGGCGGGGGTCACATCACACAATTTCTCCAACACGCTGGGTTTTTTAAAGTCCAACACTATTTTATTGGCACTTTGTGGCACCAGCACGCAAAACGAAAACATAAAAATAACACCTGCCCGGCTGGGCTCTGACTAATACAGGTTCCAGCTAACTCACCTACAGAAAAACACTGTTCACACACAGCTTGTTGATGCGGCTATCTCAGCCGTCTGGTCAGCAGCTTCCAGGCTGTGACCTCACCATATGGCACACGCCTGGGGAGAGATCCGGCTACACTGAGCCTTGTGGCCCCTCAGCCCGCCTGGCTGAGACCACACAAGCCTCACAGGCTTCTACCCTCTTCCAAGGTCAGTTCCTCTCTCCAGACTGCCACACTGGAGGATTACTTATCCCTCCCAGATTCCACCAGCTGGCCTCACCTGGGATCTCCTCAGGCCAGAGAAAAGACATGCCCTGGAATTGGGTGAGTTGGAAAGGTCCCACTGCCGACCTACCTTCCCAACCCAAATAAAATCCAGCCCAGCTATTACTATCAAAATAGCTCCAGCAACTAAGTTTGCTGAAGCCAGCACCGTCTACCTGGATTTTATTCATCTCACCCAGTTGAGGAACCTGAGTGAGATACACACCCCTTCCAGTGCACATCACCACATATCCCCCCCCCTCTGTTCAAACCTGTGGGGGTGAACACATGCTTTCCCTCTATTTTTCCGTATCCAGGCCAGCAGGATTTGGTTTGTTATCAGCACCAACTTCCTATCCCGTAGGTAGTATCTAAGGGAGTCCAGCCCCCAACTGATATCAGGACCCTGTCTTTCTATTCTCTTACAAGTGATGACATGCTCCTGAACTTTTTTGTCTCGTTCTCTCAGTTTATTTGGCTCTTGCCCTTTCCGGGACTGCTCCAGCCCTTGACTGAGCTGTTTGCACAGTAGCGCCTACCCGTGGATGCTTCCAGCCACTATCTTGTTTGCTTTGCGGCGTCTCTTCAGCCGCGCACGCTTGATTCTGCTTATTCTGGAATGATCAGAAGCTCTATTTCTGTGCTCGCTCTTTTCTTCAGTACTGTTCTTCTTAGGTTTGGTGGCAGTTTCAGAGTCCTCTGCTTCTTCAGTGGCTTTTTCCACTTCGGCAGACTCTTCTTCCACCCCTGTGACCTCTGCACTGAGGACTTCTTCCACTCATCGGCTTTTGCTTCTCCAGCCTTCTCATCCCTCTCAGACATGGCACCATATACCAGCACTTTTAACTCCTCCCCTTCTTTCTCATCAAGGTTGGAGGCACTAGGGATATTGGAGCCCTTATCTGACTCTTCATCTTCTGGCAATTCTTCCAGCGGTTTACCCAGGACATGGGTCCCCATTTGTATAAGCTCCAGCGGAGCCATGCCAGAGTAGTAGACAGCATCTGTACACTGGTCGGGCGTCTCCCTGTAATTCTTCCCCAGAAGGCTGTTGGCATCCTGAAAAGTGTTGACAACGGAGCAGACGTCTTTTACAACCAGGTCCTGGCTACTCATGGCCATGAGTCTCTTGGCCTCTGCATCCACATCAGCCATCAGCCACATCAGTTTGTTCAGCAGGAACTTCTTCCATCTTCTCTACCTCGGCTGGCCCTGCAGCATCACCGACCCATTCTCAACAAGCTCTGGCATCTTGGCCTCTTTCCGAAAACTCTCTTCCTCAGGTTTTCTATTTACCTTCTTTTGTACTAGATGAGCGACGTCTATTACACAGCTGGTTCCCTGCACCATGCAGTTTCTGCTTTTCTCTGCTGCCACAGCAGATGTAGGAATACCATCGTTCTCTTTTGGAAATGCAGAGAGACTTCCACTCCAGGTCTCTTTAAGCACTTTCTCTGTGTCTCCTGCAGTTTTCGGTGTTTCTTTGGAACCTTTGGTCTTCTCCTTGACAACAGGCAGTAGATCTTTCAGATCTTCTGAAAGCTTCTCTATTCGCTCTAAGAGGTCAACTAGTGTCTTTTCTAGCATATCTAGGGTCTGTGTAGAGAGAGAGAAATCATCCTCATGTTTGCAGCTATACTGATCTTCCAGCAGTCGGTCAGGCACTTCTACTACACCCCCTTGTCTACCATAGACATCTGTCTTAGAAGTGTTATTCTCCAGGTTATTACTGACCACTAACATCTGGTTGCTACCAGCAACCACACCAGTTTCCCAAGAAACTAACAGGGCAACCCCACTCTTGGAGCTGCCATCAGTCACAGCATACCCATTTGCTATACCACTTTTGTCAGTCTCATTTCTGACCTCTAGGGGCACAAATGAGACAATTCCCACAGTATCCAGGTTCATGTCCTGAACCCACTCAGGCTCCCTTGCACCTGAATGGTTTACAATTACAACACCTTCATGAACACTGCATCCAAGCTCAGAAACCATAGAACACAGTGGAGACTGTTTATCTGCAGCTGGTATTTATGGCACACCCTGTAACACTGCCACACTTTCCTGCATATTCCCTACAGTGGGTTCTCTTAGCTGTGTGTTCTCAAAATTATTCAGCATTTTTTTCATTATACACATTTTTACCAGCAGGGGGAGCTTCTTCCCCGACAACCTGCAAAGAAAAGGGCATGTAATCATGATCACATATCTTACATGACCCCACATTTTCATTATACATTTCCGGTATGCTAAAACAGTCATTCTGCTCCCTATTTGCCCCATTGTTTCAAATGGGCATTTCCCTTATGGCTTCATTTAAAGGGACTGGCACAGGTTCTGCAGCAATGTCTCCATTTCCCCACAACTCCCTAAACAAGGGGAAGTCACAGCCCAATACAATATCATACATAAGCCTAGTTGCAACCCCGAGCTCATAAGTCGCAGTCCCGACTAAAGTCTCACACTCAGTGAGAGCCACAGGATAGAGCTTGCTATCCCCATCAATGTTCATCACACTTATGTGTTTGTCCAGCACATAGTCCCCAGCCACCAGGCTGGCATGTACGAGGCTCACCTGGCTCCTGGCATCCAATAAGGCTTGTACTGGACTGCCATCCACAACCATGTCACACAATTTGGTCGCAGTCTCTAGTCCCGAGATCGCGACACATACCGGCTCGGCAGGTAGCAACTGCCGCCGACTCTCACCATAGTCCACGGCTTCTGAGGCACCAGGGCACCGATCAGCACCATGCCCAACCTCCAGAGCCTCTCTCTTTATCACATTGTCTATGGCACATGCACAAACAGGAACAGACTTACCAGCTGCTGTCATGGTGTCGACACACCCATTAGATGAGGGCGCTTGCTCTCCAGAGACATCTCCACTGAGGTCCTCCTCCTTCCTCGGGATCTTGGGAACCTCCAGCCCTGGTTCCTGGTCACAGGATCAGCTATCGTCTCCTCAAACCAGTGATTGCTATGGGAAACGCTTTGGTTGTCAACTTGTCCCTCAATTTCTCCAGCCGCACCATTCAAAGAACTTTTGCCATTCCACAGCTGCCAAAACCATGGAAAGTCTGTGCCCAGCACGAACTCCTCCTCCAGGGTCTCACATTTTAGCAGCTCCCACTGCACAGAACTATAGTCTGTTTCAAATGTCAGAGACACTGTGGTCTCTGTCTCTGGCCCCCTCTTTAGAAAGTCCAGAACCTTGGGCGTAACCCAAGACACTTGTTGGCGGGAATCTAGACTGACCCCCAGCGGGATTCCTCCAATTACCAAATCACAGGACCTTTCACTGTCTTTATCAGATCTCCTGATCCCATAGTCATCCATTATGGCACAGTCCTGATGCAGGTAGGTCTGCATCAGCAGGTTTATGAACTGTTCCATGGCACCAGATGACTCCCAACCAAAAAAAAACCAACTAAATTTTCAACAGGGCAGTCTTTTACTTGGGCTACTGGCCCTTTAAATTTCAGCAAATTTTACTTGCAATACAGCAAAAAAAATGTCCAGTTTAGCAGATTAACAGCTGCATCTTTTCCAACACCAGGCCTCGGGCCCTTTAACATGGGTTCACAGCAACACTTTTAGTTGCACCTGCTCTTTTCCACGCCATTGCCCCTAGCAACCAGCTGTTGCCCTTTTCAGCATGGACACTGGCCCGCATCAACATGCCCTTTTTGGCAACAACATGCCCGCATCCTCCACCATATGTAAGGGGGTCACATCACACAATTTCTCCAACACGCTGGGTTTTTTAAAGTCCAACACTATTTTATTGGCACTTTGTGGCACCAGCACGCAAAACAAAAACATAAAAATAACACCTGCCCGGCTGGGCTCTGACTAATACAGGTTCCAGCTAACTCACCTACAAAAAAGGCTGTGACGCCTGGGGAGAGATCTGGCTACACTGAGCCTTGTGGCCCCTCAGCCCGCATGGCTGAGACCACACAAGCCTCACAGGCTTCAACCCTCTTCCAGGGTCAGTTCCTCTCTCCAGACTGACACACTGGAGGATTACTTATCCCTCCCAGATTCCACCAGCTGGCCTCACCTGGGATCTCCTCAGGCCAGAGAAAAGACATGCCCTGGAATTGGGTGGGTTGGAAAGGTCCCACTGCCGACCTACCTTCCCAACCCAAATAAAATCCAGCCCAGCAATTACTATCAAAATAGCTCCAGCAACTAAGTTTGCTGAAGCCAGCACCGTCTACCTGGATTTTATTCATCTCACCCAGTTAAGGAACCTGAGTGAGATACACACCCCTTCCAGCTTTTCAGTACACATCACCACACTGTATACTGTCTTTCACATACTGGGGAGTTGATACCTCTTTTGCATAATGTTCTCAAGGCTTTCTACGCATTCACTACTTACTTGTTCGATAAATTGTACGCTAATGCTTCGTAGTTTATAAGTTGATGCATACGAATTCAGTTTATTAGCAAACTTTTACTGCTACTTCGTTATTCGTTCGGCAAAAGCCCGGGAAGAAAGCGGTCACCTGACTAGTGGGCAGGGCTTGCTCTGATTGGCTCAGGCTCGGAAAGCCAGTGACGCATCACTTGTGCTGCGACTGCTGAGACGAGCAGAAGCACTGTCTGTGAAGTTCCTAAAGACTGAGACCTGTTTTGTTAAAATTGGGGTGTAATTGTTCTGGGAATCAATATTACACATATCAGGGATACTGCAGGGCCAGTGCAGGGCTAGTGCAGGGCTAGTAATTAATCAGGCAGGGAGAGAGATAGGGAGAGAGACAGGGAAATAGACAGGGACAAAGACAAGGACCAGCTGCAGGGCCACAGTCAAGTGAAAAATGTCTGGAATTGATAAGCAAGAGGGGTCCAGTTCCAGCCAGACCTCGAGCTCCAAAAAAAAGGATACGGTGGCACAAGGCCACGCTCTGCTGGAACTGGAGTGGCAAAACGGTCTTCCGCCACACCGCTTCATAGGTGACGTGCCAACCCGGTGGAATTACATGCTTCATATGTTGCAACGGCCCCTTGAGCATCGTAGATCAGTGGATGATTTTGTCCAGCAGCAGCCAGAATCTTCGACCATAGGGAGCAGGTGTGGCTTTGATTTCCATCAGTGGAGGCTTGTCCGAGATGCCTGCACTGTTCTAAAGCCCTTTGAAGAAGCCACAAAATTGGTCAGCAGGGACAGCTGCGGTGTGAACTACATAATTTCACTAATATTCGTGCTGTAAAAGACACTCACGCTCTTGCAGAAGGGGGCAATGGGGGAAGGAAATCCTGGCCATCTGTCTGCACGCCATGCTGTCACTGTAGGGAAGCCCCAACGCCAAAGTTCCCTTGCGGTGCAGGGGGAGGATGATGATGCGGAGCTTCAGATAGAGGAGGGGGAGGAGGAGGATTTTAATGAGGATGATAATGAACAGGAGGAGGAGGAGACACAGCTGGAAGATCTGGAGGATGACGATGATGAGACTTTCAGGAAGTGTCTCAGAGAGAGGCTGAGATGGAAAGAACTGGCTCCTCGGTCACGCTGGCCACGATGGTGAGCTCTATGCTCACATGCTTACGGAGTGACAGGCGTATCCTAAAAATAAGGCAGACAGACGAATACTGGCTGGCGATGCTTCTGGACCCGCGGTATCAATCCAACATGTGGGATTGTTTTCCTCCCCAGGAAAGGGAGGAGAGATTCTCTGCCTCCCAACAGCTGCAGCCAAGTGAGCAGGCCCAGACCACCCGCCTCAACGAACAGGTTCAGGCTTACCTACAGTCTGGCTCGCAAAGCCTCTTCTCAGACCCCCTGGACTTCTGGGCAGGCAGAATACAGCAGTGGCTGGAGCTTTCCCCCTATGCACTAGTCAGTCAGCCGGCCCATAACGTTACATGCCAAATGTCTTGTGTCATGTCATGGGCTGTGTGAACCCGAAGTCTCCAAACCAAAACCCTTTCAAGAAACAAAAACTGTTGTCTACCTCCGCCTCCATTTTCTACATTAGCGCTTAGCAGGCGAGTAGCTCTTGTTATTACACACCGTTATATTAGTTCTGTTTAGTATTCTTAAATTTGTTTTGGATTCTTTACCCCCCCTCAAAAAAAAAAAAAAAAAAAATATATATATATATATATATATATATAATATACAGTACAGACCAAAAGTTTGGACACACCTTCTCATTCAAAGAGTTTTCTGTATTTTCATGACTATGAAAATTGTAGATTCACACTGAAGGCATCAAAACTATGAATTAAAACATGTGGAATTATATACTTAACAAAAAAGTGTGAAACAACTGAAAATATGTCTTATATTCTAGGTTCTTCAAAGTAGCCACCTTTTGCTTTGATTACTGCTTTGCACACTCTTGGCATTCTCTTGATGAGCTTCAAGAGGTAGTCACCTGAAAAGTTATTCCAACAGTCTTGAAGGAGTTCCCAGAGATGCTTAGCACTTGTTGGCCCTTTTGCCTTCACACTGCGGTCCAGCTCACCCCAAACCATCTTGATTGGGTTCAGGTCTGGTGACTGTGGAGGCCAGGTCATCTGGCGTAGCACCCCATCACTCTCCTTCTTGGTTAAATAGCCCTTACATAGCCTGGAGGTGTGTTTGCGGTCATTGTCCTGTTGATAAATAAATGATGGTCCAACTAAACGCAAACCGGATGGAATAGCATGCCGCTGCAAGATGCTGTGGTAGCCATGCTGGTTCAGTATGCCTTCAATTTTGAATAAATCCCCAACAGTGTCACCAGCAAAGCACCCCCACACCATCACACCTCCTCCTCCATGCTTCACGGTGGGATCCAAGCATGTAGAGTCCATCCGTTCACCTTTTCTGCGTCGCACAAAGACACAGTGGTTGGAACCAAAGATCTCAAATTTGGACTTATCAGACCAAAGCACAGATTTCCACTGGTCTAATGTCCATTCCTTGTGTTCTTTAGCCCAAACAAGTCTCTTCTGCTTGCTGCCTGTCCTTAGCAGTGGTTTCCTAGCAGCTATTTTACCATGAAGGCCTGCTGCACACAGTCTCCTCTTAACAGTTGTTGTAGAGATGTGTCTGCTGCTAGAACTCTGTGTGGCATTGACCTGGTCTCTAATCTGAGCTGCTGTTAACCTGCGATTTCTGAGGCTGGTGACTCGGATAAACTTATCCTCCGCAGCAGAGGTGACTCTTGGTCTTCCTTTCCTGGGGCGGTCCTCATGTGAGACAGTTTCTTTGTAGCGCTGGATGGTTTTTGCGACTGCACTTGGGGACACTTTCAAAGTTTTCCCAATTTTTCGGACTGACTGACCTTCATTTCTTAAAGTAATGATGGCCATTCGTTTTTCTTTACTTAGCTGCTTTTTTCTTGCCATAATACAAATTCTAACAGTCTATTC
>ONZH01015585.1:0-15010 GCA_900303285.1 Rhinella marina | reverse complement strand
ATTTTTATTGCTCGCCTGCTCCTGCACTGTAACTCGGTCACTCTGTATCACAGCCATACAGGGTCACGCAAAATTTTTAGGCTTCGCCTGCTTCTGCACTGTAACTCGGTCACTCTGTAGTCACAGCCATACAGCGCCACGATAATTTTTTATGGTCTGAGTGAGCACAATTGCCTTGAGGGTCACCACCAGGCTGTTGACCGAGAATTTAGGGTAATGGTGGGATTATGCAGCCTCAGAGTCATCCATGCATTCTGCCTCTGCTGTTTCCTGTCCATTTCCGTGGTGTTTCCATCATTTTCTGAGGTTTCCAGGTTTTCACCCAGCCTTCCCTAGGCAGAGCCTTGGTTCCCTGCAAAAAATGCTTGAGTCTCCCATTGACTTCAATGGGGTTCGTTAATCGAAACGAGCACCCGAGCATCGGGAAAAATTCGACTCGAATAACGAGCACCCCAGCATTTTAGTGCTCGCTCATCTCTAGTTATGAACTATTTTTCACATTTTTGTTGCTTTTTTTAATTTCCATGTTACTATCTATATTTTAAAAATACTCCCACAATAGTTCAGTTTTCACACTAATTATATTCTAAGACTACCTACTCTGTACAGATAACTTTTCAGCAGTCATCACATTACCATTACAGACAGGATTACATATATCACTGTTGTATACATAACATAGGATCCATCAGTCACAGTTTATCCACTTGAACTCTGAACTCTGTACAGGTCACAGAGCATGCTCAGACAACTCTTCCATAGAAGTCAGTGGATCAGCTTCTGTCCATTGTATCTATTGCTCATCTGGCTACTCTCAAAGAGCAGGAA
Organism: Rhinella marina; assembly: GCA_900303285.1. Classification (NCBI taxonomy): domain Eukaryota; kingdom Metazoa; phylum Chordata; class Amphibia; order Anura; family Bufonidae; genus Rhinella; species Rhinella marina. The sequence goes on along the minus strand of ONZH01015585.1, from coordinate 14,182 downwards.
ATTTTGTCATATTTTAGACCTGGTGGTCACTTTGAAAACTATAGGATTTATTTTAAATATAGCTAGAAAAATGTTTAAGACTGATTTAAACAATAGGTAATTTCCTGTTGACACGTTCTTATTAATGGACACTTCCCTGGGGGGATAAGAGCCTCTTAGATTAATCTTATCATTTGAAGTTGAAACAATGCCTATAATTCTAGACTACTTGGGAGTTGCTGTATGGAAAATCTTGTAATATCTCATGTAAAGTACATAGAAACGGAAACTAAACTAACTTCAAGTCGTGTTTACAAAATATGTTTTGTCTTTTCTTTGTTGAAATGAAATCCATTAAAAATCACATAGAGCTCACAAAAAGATAAATGTGTTTCCCAGTCTCTATTTTTTTTGCTTGTGTCCTACATACATCACTGTGTTCTAATTATAACTAGCACAGATCACTCAGCAGTCTTAGGGACACTGCTTTAAATCAAATAACATTTATTTGCTTCATTATCTACACTCATTATATGCTGTAAACTTTTAATGGGCAAAAATAAAAGCATTTTGAAGAATGTAAAGTAAATGTAAACCATGGCTTAAAGAGGATTTCCTGCACCACAGAAAAAAACACTAGTTAATATAAATTATTGCAGTGTCCCCTTGCAAATTGTTTTACAATCTTTACAAATGTGGAGTTTTTGATAAATCTGCTTTCACATGAGTTTAACTTATTCCCCGAGTATCCAGCTTCTATATGGCCTATCTACTGTATAAAGGACTGCTTGGGATACAACTTTCACACACAGAATTCAACCGGAAGGTTCCCTGCAGATGTTTTTGTTTGACTACTGTATTAGTAATTACTGTATTTTAATAGTAACCAGAGGGTTGAAAAGTAATTAGTAGACATTCAAGCACTTCCTAAATCCAAGAAAATTCCAGCAAAGTGAACTCATTGACAGAAAATCAAGTCAGATGAATTAAGTTGTGGTTCAACAACAGAAGAGAATTTCCCAGATCGTATCAATTACCTTTAAATATAAACCCACTGAGCTGTCTGATTATTTATGCAGTTGTAACCCCTAAAGGACCCGGTCAATTTTCAAATTTTGCTCCCCGTCTTCCAAGAGCCATGAATATTTTACTTTTCAGTTCACAGAGAGATCTGGGGGTTAATTTTTGTGGGACAAGTTTTATGGCACTATTTAATTTGCTATATCTTGTATTGGAAAACTGGTGAAAAACATTCTTTGTGGGGTGAAAAAAACACAATTCCACTATGAGTTTTGGGATTGGTGATTGCAGTATTTTCTAACCGACATAAAAACCTTATTCTGCAAGTCAGTATGATTACAAAGATACCAAATGTATATAGTTTTTATTACCATATGTTTTGGACTCCCAAGCTCTATCAGCCTCAGATCAAACTCCTTCAGCTTCAGATCAGACCCCAGCAGCCTCAGATCAGACCCTCATCAGACCTCAGATCAGATGTTAAAAAAAATAAACTTACCTTGCTTGCTCCGAATTGCCCTGCCACTTACCGCTCCCTGACCGTCTTCTGGCCCATGCTGCAATGTGACCTGATGTTGCACAGTGTCAAGTCCTAGTGTGCGCCTACGTGCACTACGTCCTGATACTGTACACAGTCAGGACACAGTGCAGAGCAGAGCAGTGAGTAGAGCCAGCACAGTGGAAGCGGTGATTATAATGGAAGCGGTCATTAACATTCAGACTATAAGATGCACTGCCATTTTCCCTTCACTTTTGGTGGAAAAAAGTGTGCCCTATAGTCTGAAAAACATTGTATGTTTTGCTAAAAAGCAAAAAATAAAAAACATTTTTTTGCCGCACCATACTCTTACTGAAACCTAGAACTATTTTCTATTTTTTGTCTTCAGAGCTGTTTGAGGGCTTTGCAGGATGAGCTGCAGGTTTTTTTGCAGCATTTTGCAGTTCATATAACTTTTTGATTACTTTCTCATACATTTTTTTGTGGGTGTGGCAAAAAAAACAACAACACCAAACTGACATTTATATATTTTTTCCATTATGGCATTCACCATGTCCGATAAATATTATTATAGTTTTCAAACACGGCGATATCAATGAAGCTTATTTTTTTAATTGTGTATTTATTTTTATAAGGAGAATTGGGAAAGGTGGTGATTTAAATTTTTTATATTTCTTTGTTTTAAAAACTTTTTAAACAGTTTTTAGGCCTTTGATTGCTTGTACCATAGACGTAATACTATTGCAGCCTATGGAATTTTTATAAGTTTCTTATTAAGTCACACAGGGTTTAACAGGCAGGCCTGAGGGCCTTCACAGGGCCACAGATTGCCATAATAACTGATCATAACCCCACAATTTTGCTGTGAGTCTCCAATTAGAAGATAAAGGAATTCCTCTAATCTAATTTATACGATACTATGGTCATACCTCCCAACTTTTGAAAATTGCAATGAGGGACAATATGTGTGGCGCGCATCACAGCAGTTGTTTTCGTACTAGGCCACCCCTCTAACCCCGCCCAAATCATAATTGCTGGAGCCCCTGCGGCAATTTTTTTCTTGCTCCTCAATGTCCATATAAATATTAGCACACAAATCATCAGATTATAGATATTTTAAGGTCCAAATTGCACCAAATAATGAAGTTCGTGTCTAATATACAGGTAGAAACCAAACAGATAGTTTAGTAAGGAGCAATTTAGTAAATGTATTAATTCTCATTTATGCACTACTTCTCCAGGTCAAAAAGAGGGACATTTAAGGATCAAAGAGGGACTTGGGTCAAAAAGAGGGACTGTCCCTCCAAAAGAGGGACACTTGGGAGGTATGCTATTGACCATGACATCTGAAGGGTTAAATAACTGATACTAGTGACTGTGACTGGGTGTGTATTACAGAGCCGGCACCCACTACGCATGGAGTGGCCCCTGCTTGTGACCATGCTTCATGCATCACTTACATACAAATGACATACAGTGACGTAATTTTGCATTAAGTGGTTAATCTCCCTATCCCCATATTCCAAATGATGACAGATGATAGACCGGTATTTACCTAATAATACTTATTTTTATTGATAGATCTTGGAGCACTTGACAGAGACCTTTTGAAAGACTTTTAGGGGGAAGCCCATCAACACCTTTTCTCTTTACACAGTTCCCAAAATCAGAACTTAGAGGTGTATAATCTGTGCCGGCTGTCCAGCTGAAAAGAACTTGTGGGAGGAGCACTATGTGGTCAGCAATTAACAATGCTCCTCCCACTCGTCTTTTTTCAGCTTAATGCTTTGCTTCCTGGAAGTTGTATAGAAGGAACTCATTACTCACTAGTTCAACCCTGTGGTGTCTATGAATGTAGCTTCAAGATATAAGATGAGTTTCATTGTATATCAACAGTGAACAGCAAGAATGGCAAAATACAGTAGACATCATTGGAATAAATTATTATGCTGTTATACTATTTAGGATAGATCATGTTTTCTTCCTGTATCCATTGAGATTTTGTAATTATGAAGCAATTTGGCCCACCACCCAGCAGCTGAAAGTACGCCTTATGCATTATTCCTGATGCTTGCAAACGAAGCGCCTTAAAGCCACTGGATCCTCTGTTTGAGCTCCGCCACAATTGAAACTGCACTCTTCTGTGGAAAACACACCTGCACAGGCTCTGCGGCAGATGGTGAAGTCTGCAGATGTGGACAGCAGCCAAGTTGGGGTCTCATACTTAACCTGATAATAAAGTTCACTTGTAGTAACACTATTCCAAAAATACCACCCAAGCACTTAGTGTTTCGCTGAATTTTATTATGCAGCTTCAAAATGACAAAAGCATGTTTGAAATTTACGAGGTAGACCAGGGCAATATTTACCCGACTGCTGTGAATCCTTTTAGCAGTTTCTTGAATTACATTTCAGAATGGGAGCATGCAAATGATTCTGTTAACCGAGATGGTTTAGAACATATATAAAGTAACATAAGTTAGTTTTGATGTCGGGGTATTTGAACATGGGGATACTTGTGCATCTGAATTCATTTTGACGAACAGTCTACCCAAATCTTAATATTCTGAATGTTATTGATACCAGTGAGAAGCCTCAGTCTTCACTCCAAAAGATATGTGATACAGAGAATAAAAGTAAGAGTCAATTTTGAAAAATGTCTAATTCCTCAAAGATACAGACCTCATTTACCAGTATATACTTATATACTCCCATAGTTATATAGTAAGGATGTAAGAAAAAGACATATTCAAGTTCAGCCAAGGGAGTGGAGAGGATGTGGTTGAAGGGACGAGGTGTGAGAAGAAGAATTCTGTACAGCACCAATGTTATTTTGATCTTAGATTTCCAGATTTATGGTTCTTATGTTATTGAAGCCTTGCCGCCTCCATATGGAAGGAGTGCCTCCTAGTCAATTGAGAGAATTTTATATAAAGCTGCTTTAAACCATGTATTTTGCATCAAAGAGAAGTTCAGCTCACCTCTGTTGCTTCACCCAGACTGAAAGGTGCAGGGAAAACCTGTAGTGGAGCAGGAGAACATGCAAGACAAGACGATCCAGCACTATAGCTTCTTGATAAAATCCGCAGGTTTTATTGAAGAGATAAAATGCCACCATGTAGCTCAGCACCACATGCATGGCCTAAACGTTTCGAACCTTGTGGTCCTTAATCATGGCCATGATTAAGAACTGCAGGATTTTAAATGTGTAGGAAAGACCTGCGGTGTCGTGCTACATGGTGTCATTTTATTGCTTCAATAAAACCTGAGGATTTTATCAAGAAGCTAAAGGGTTGGACTGCTTTATCTTGTGTATATTTTGTGATGGCCACTAGTATATTTACTGTATATAGATAGGGAAGCGTTCTCTCCCGGCAATTGCCTTCTCACTATTGGAGACCGCTGCTATTACATGCAGTGATCTTCTCCACAGCTTGGGGAGGAGCGATCTCTATGCCCTTGCTCGTCCCCATACTGTATAGTGGTTTGCCGATGGAAGACCGTTATTAGACACCACAATCTGAAACCGGAAGAAGATTATTTTTAACATGTAAAAAGATTTGGATTGCCCGATGATCGAGCGTTTGCTCGTTCATCGGGCAATCGGCAGCAGTATTACAATGGAAGATTATTGCTAACAAACATTCATGCCTGAAAAATCAGGCAGTGTAATACAGGCTTCAACCATGTCCACCCTTTGTACAACTCTTCTGAAAACTAAATAAATAGGAGTGTGGTCTAGAGCGCTGGTTGTGCAACTGATACCAGCCTTCGAAAATGTTTTCCTGACAGATGCCTTGTAGAGAAACCCAAAGGAGACTTAGTGTGCATGGGCCGATTAAAGAACGTACAATGCATTGGCTGTATTACAGTGTTCGGCAAGAGGACTATAAAAATGCCTAGCCCTTCCTGTCAAGGTAAAGGGGGCATGACTAAGGCTACTTTCACACTAGCATTTTTGTTCAGCAAAACCGCTTCCATTATTGATAATACAACCGTCTGTATCCTTTATGAACGGATCCGGTTGTATTATCTTTAACATAGCCAAGACGGGTCCGTCATTAACTCCATTGAAAGTCAATGAGGTACAGAACAGTTCTCTATTGTGCCAGATTGTGTCAGAGAAAACGGATCTGTCCCCATTGACTTGCATTGTGGGTCATGACGTCCGTCTTGCTTCACATCCCATGATGGAAAGAAAAATGCCGCTTACTGCGGTTTGCTCTCCAGTATGAGAACGCAACCAAAGGGAATGGGATGCTTTTTGGAGCATCCTACTCTGCTCAGCTACATTTTGTCCCCATTGACCAGAAAATAGAAACACTAGTGTGAAAGTAGCCTAAGCAGGGAAGATCTGTGGTGCACAGAACAAGTAGGGCACACCACTCTGTGTACTGAAGCCTCAAATAGCATATTAATTGAAACTGAAGTTAACACTGCAAATGCACTACCGATTTGGTTGATAAGGGTATTGTCTTAATCGGCAGGATCAACTCTTTCATGTTGACCGGTCCTCTTTTGGGTTGATTCTGCTGACCAGTCCTATTTAACATCTTTTTCACAGAAATAACTTTATCCATAACAAAGCCATCAATGCTTAGTTGTCTGTAAGCATGGCCTCCCTGTCCTATGTAATGATATGTAGCAAAAGGAGCCCCTTCAGAATCTCTGATCATTTTTAAAGAAAATATGAATGCCCCCCATCTCCCTCTAACCAGAAGCCAGATACATTGTATTTGATTTAAGCAGAGAGCTAGTTCTAAACAGCTTACTGCTGAAAGAGGCCATGACCAAGCCTGCAGGCTTTCCCAGCTATGGTGAACACTTGGTGCACCCTGCACAGCCAGTATATTTTTGTCGTGAAAGTACAGTATTACAAACATCACGTTGAATCCATATTTTATCTCCCAAGTTTTAACGTGGCGTCTATTTGAATTTGCATTAATCTCACTCGATCCATCTGTTAAAATGGTGCTAATTATGAGCATGCATATTTTAATGGAGGCTAGCAATTGCAAAAGCACAAGCCACGCAGATAGGTCAGGCAGAAACTTGGTATGGTAAACAGATTTGTATCAAGTGTAATCAATGCAATTAGCAAGATGTTTCCTGTGGTGAGAAAGACAAGGTGAAATGGAATGAGTGACTAGAGAGATGCCAACTGCTGCTAAAGCAGTAACGTTAATCATCAGAAATCTCTGTGTATTCAAAACAATCTTCATAGTTATGACTTCCATCCACTTACATTCATAAAAGAAGTGGTAATTCCCCCAAGGCAAAACTTCGTAAACTCTCTCTGATGTGTTTTCAGTTTCCATCCAAGCTTTTCTTGTAGTTTGATTAGAACTTTTTTTGAAAGTCTGGAAGACTTGTGAAAATAAAGTAGCTTTGAACATCACCTATTTCATCTAAAAACAATCAAATGACACTCAAGAAAAACAGTATCAGAATTGTGTTAGGAAGCATAGCAGGGAGACAGTCAGTGTCAGGTAGATAATTGCTGTCTATGCTTCCCTACCAGGAAGAATGGGCTTCTGTTATAATGTAACCTAGGGCTCTACAGCCGGAAAATGCTGAAAAAAAAGTCACTGGATACAAAAAGCATATGAGATACATAGGCTACAAAAAATATTATGGAACTCCATTAACAGAGATCCCTTGATATATTCATAATAATTACTGTGGAACTTCAGCAAATGTTTACAAGGAGCGAGTGGAGGATGAGAGTAGCAGTGGCTCTGGCAATCCTCAGTAGCTATCCTCACACTGACAGTCCCTAGTAGGGTTGAGTGAACCCGAACAGCAAATTTCGGATTCGTACCAAACTTTGCGAGTTCGGGTACCCGGACCCGAACCTGTGGTGTGCGCAGTGATGTCATGCAGGTCCTTTTGCAGGTCCTGTTGTAAGAAGAAAGAAGAGGATATTAGTGAGGCGATCAAGTGGATGAAGTGAATTTTTTTAAATTATTTTAACCCCTCAATGGACATTTTATTTAGCATTCTGTCTCAGGAATGCTATTATTTTCCATTATAACCAAGTCAAGTTCGGGTCCCTATTGACTTTAATGAGGTTTGGGTTCGGGATGACGTTTGGGTCAAGTTCGGGTCCCGAATCCGAACTTTGACCTGAAGTTCAGCTGAACCCCGCAAGCCCGAACTTCCACGGGTTCCCTCATCCCTAGGACTGTGCAGTGATAGAATGGGCACACCATTTCTTTTCCCAAAGCACTTGGCGTTGTTGTTCCTGCCTCGTGGTAGTCGGGGTGCCCTTGGTAATAAGTGTTTTGGCAGGTTGCAGGACAGGAGTATGGATGCCGATGCAATGGCTGGTGAATGGTGATGGAGTAGGTGACCAGGCCAGTTGGTGCAAATAAATAGATTTGCAGAATAGGAGCAGCAGTACATCCAACAGTATCAGCAGTTTATGGATGGAAAGCAGCAATGATGATGGCTGGGGGCAGTGTTACTTCTTCTCTCTACCTCTACAGCTGCCCACCCCTTTAACAGTGACCTCTACAGAAGGCCGCCCCTTTAACTGTGACCTCCACAGCAGCTAGAGTGGCCACTGTCTTCACCCCAGAAAGCCAGACCTCACCGGCCATTTCCCCAAACGTGAAACAGCTCCCCCAGTTCCCATGAAGACACATCACTAAACATGAGGCCACGTCCCCCCTGGCTCCGTGAAGACATGGAGGAGAAGCTGTCTGAGTGTGAGCTACTGAAAGGGTGGACATCCCTGTGTCTGTCCAGGCACTGCGTCGGACGGAGAACAGGTAGCCAGAAAACTGGAATAATGCATTTTTTGGGAATATCTCAGGAACAGTACGTCCTGGAGAGTTGAAAACTGTTCTAAAACCTTCCCGGACACCTGATGTACATGTGTGCCAAATTTTGTGATTGTAGCTGCAGCAGTGCGGATTCCTTTAGCGGACATACACACACACACACATATACTCAGCTTTATATATTAGATATCAAGAACATACTGGAGCCCGAGCACCACGTCAAGGTATCTCAGAGTGGCTCGGGACCTAATGCTAACCTACCTTGCCGTATGGGCAATTGCGGAAGGAGCATATAGGCCGACACACAGCAACCTACTCCTAGTTACCGCCAGTGTGAAATCACACATACAATGGGAGGAGGGAGGAGACTATGAGCCCCACCTACTAATGACTCATGTGACTCAGGCTACTTCCGCAATTGCCCATATGGCAAGGTAGGTTAGCTTTTGGTCCCGAACCACTCTGAGATACCTTGACAAAGTACTCCCTGCCGTCCTCGTCACCCAAAAGAAAGCCACAGCCTTGCTCCACTGAAAACCATAGGACGGTTTACTTAAGCCGTTCCAGTGTGGGGTCTCCCGGCCTCGGATGGTCCAGTACTTGGATGACCCAGTCCTCCACCGCATTCTTGTAGTCCCATAGGGTCTGGGCGTGGGCCGTCAATGGGATTTTGCCACATGGAAGGTGTTGTTATTCTCTTCCTGGGTGGCGGAGTGGACGCCCCAGCCGGATCCAGTGGGATCACCTCTGAACTGGACGGTGTGTCGGGGTACTCACTACCAAACATCATTTCTCCCCATTTTGGTTGCAGTTGTTTCGCCATGCTGTGGTATCTTGTTCACCACTAGCTTGAACTGGAAAGGAGGGCGGAGTAATGAAAGAGGAGTCTTCACTCCCTATACGTGCAAATAGTTAGTTCCCGGAGGGCCAGGCTGTTTTTTCCCGCTTCTGAGGGGGCGTATCTTCACTTTGCCACGCTTGAGGGGGTGTCATTTTTCTGCATCTGGGGGCTGGGGTGGGGGGGACAAGAAGAATGCATACGTAGCGTACGTAACGCTCAAAATTTTAAGAACATTTATGAATAATACGAAGCGAATCTGAATAAATCCGGATTCGCTTTGGAGCAGGAAAAAAGGAGGATTTGGAACAAATCTTTGAAGTGGCGAATAGATCTCGCTCATCTCTACCTGTGAGGTAGAAGCTAATTTTCCTCACTTAGGGGAAAAAAATCCTTCCCGGCTCCAGTCAGGCAATCAGAATAAGTCCCTGCATCAACTACCCCTCTCTAGTAACTATAACCTGTAATACTATTACCCTCCAGAAAGACATCCAGGCCCCTCTTGAACTCTTTTAGTGAACTCACCATCACCACCTCCTCAGTCTCACTGCTCTTACCGTACAGAATCCTCTTCTATATTTGTGTACAAACCTTCTTTCCTCCAGACGCAGATGATGTCCCCTTGTCACAGTCCAGGGGTAAAAAGATCATGGGTGAGATCTCTGTACTGACCCCTGATATATTTATACATAGTTATTATTTCACCCCTCAGTCATCTTTTTTCTAAAGTTAATACCCCTAATCTTTCTGGGTACTGTAGTCCACCCATTCCAGTTATTACTTTAGTTGCCCTCCTCTGAACCCTCTCCAGCTCTGCTATGTCTGCCTTGTTCACAGGAGCCCAGAACTATACACAATACTCCATGTGTGGTCTGACTAGTGATTTGTAAAGTGGCAGGACTATGTTCTCATCACGGGCATCTATGCCCTTTTTGATGTAGCCCATCTTATTGGCCTTGGCAGCAGCTGCCTGACTTGTTTCTACAGCTTAGTTTGCTGTTCACTAAAATTCTTAAGTCCTTTTCCATGTCAGTGTTACACAGTGTTTTACCATTTAGTATGTACTGGTGACTTGCATTATTCCTTCCCATGTGCATATCCTTACTTTCATGTTGCTTTGCTTTGTAAATTGTCACAACAATGAGAGTTCTGCATCTGCCTCTGAACTTTCCTGAACCTCATGTGGGGTCAATACATGGGTTACAGCTTTAGCAGCTGCAAAGCAATTGTACTCCTCTGCTATGTTATAAGATGGTGGTAAGGTCTGGAGGCAATTGTGAAAAGTCCATCTGCTGAATGTATAGGCCTAGGTCTGTATCTGTATCTCACGTTAAAGGGAACCTGTCATCTCCGAAACACCCCCTGAACGAGAGTAAGAGGTGTATAGTGTAAGTGAAGCTGAATCCAAATATGTAAGTTTTATCTTCATACTCACTTCCATTCCGACGCTGTGCTCCCACAAACCAGCAGTAAAATGCATTGAGAGGACTCTTCTTTGAGTCCTCTCCATTATGTGAGTGAGCACTGGAGTCCACTGAGTGCATTTTACTGCAGGTTTGTGGGAGCACAGAGTCAGAATGGAAGTGAGTATGAAGATAAAAATTATATAACTGGACTCGATGTCACTTACATTATACACCACTTACTCTAGTTCAGGGGGTGTTTCGGAGATGACAGGTTCCCTTTAAATCAATGATATAAAAGACAGAGAACCCATCTTTCAATTCTGGCCAATGATTTCGATCAAAGGGAACATATTACCTCTTATGGCTTGTGGTCCACTGTAATTTCAAAATCATTGTCTCAGAGGTCCACTGACAGTTGCAATATTGGCAAAAAAATGTTGCACAGTAATTTTCTAACCCAAGAAAACTGTGCAATTCTGCTGGGTTTTAAGATTTCTGGCTTCAGAGACAGTCTTCAGTTAACTGTCCACAGGACCAATACCCTTTTCTGACAATATTTTTTCTTATTCAGCATCAAAATTTTCAGTTGAAGGAGCATAGAAAATCATGTATCATGATCCTGTGTGTTTTTTTTCCCCGCATTTGAAATATATGAGTGCCTTCACTACCATGTAGCTCAAGTGTTGATAGGCCTCAGGTGCTGAAGATATACCAAACATCAGTCACTTGTATGGCCTGAAATTCTTGTAATGACGTTGGAAGCTGGGGTCAATTCAATTTGTCGATAACTTCATTTCAAATCCAGTTTCCCAAAAACAGTGGCACCATTAATCTTCTGCAGAACATCTTCAATGGTGGGTGCTGTTCTCGGAGTCAGTAGCACAATGTACCCTTTGATACATAAAACAGACACCCAGGGAATAGGCCCCTTCACTGGTTCAGTAATATCACGTTACAGTAGTTCAGCAAATTCTTGTTCCACGGGTGATTCTAAGCAGGCAGCTATCTCTTCTGATCTTCTGATATCTATGCATGCTTGGCTCAGCAGAACAAGTGTATGTAACTACTGATTTGATAGCACGAGGAAGACCTACACAATATTAGGCTTTTTAATTTAGAATTTATTTAAAAGTAGACTTGCAAGTTGCACATCTTCTATATATATATATATATATATATATTTATATATATATACAGTGCAGACCAAAAGTTTGGACACACCTTCTCATTCAAAGAGTTTTCAGTATTTTCATGACTATGAAAATTGTAGATTCACACTGAACGCATCAAAACTATGAATTAACACATGTGGAATTATATACTTAACAAAAAAGCGTGAAACAACTGAAAATATGTCTTATATTCTAGGTTCTTCAAAGTAGCCACCTTTTGTTTTGATTACTGCTTTGCACACTCTTGGCATTCTCTTGATGGGCTTCAAGAGGTAGTCACCTGAAATGGTTTTCACTTCACAGGTGTGCCCTGTCAGGTTTAATAAGTGCGATTTCTTGCTTTATAAGTGGGGTTGGGACCATGATAGTCCTACTGAATAGACTGTTAGAATTTGTATTATGCAAGAAAAAAGCAGCTAAGTAAAGAAAAACGAGTGGCCATCATTACTTTAAGAAATGAAGTTCAGTCAGTCCGAAAAATTGGGAAAACTTTGAAAGTGTCCCCAAGTGCAGTCGCAAAAACCATCAAGCGCTACAAAGAAACTGGCTCACATGAGGACCGCCCCAGGAAAGGAAGACCAAGAGTCACCTCTGCTGCGGAGGATAAGTTCATCCGAGTCACCAGCCTCAGAAATCGCAGGTTAACAGCAGCTCAGATTAGAGACCAGGTCAATGCCACACAGAGTTCTAGCAGCAGACAAATCTCTACAACAACTGTTAAGAGGAGACTGTGTGCAGCAGGCCTTCATGGTAAAATAGCTGCTAGGAAACCACTGCTAAGGACAGGCAACAAGCAGAAGAGACTTGTTTGGGCTAAAGAACACAAGGAATGGACTTTAGACCAGTGGAAATCTGTGCTTTGGTCTGATGAGTCCAAATTTGAGATATTTGGTTCCAACCACAGTGTCTCTGTGTGACGCAGAAAAGGTGAACGGATGGACTCTACATGCCTGGTTCCCAACGAGAAGCATGAAGAAGGAGGTGTGATGGTGTGGGGGTGCTTTGCTGGTGACACTGTTGGGGATTTATTAAAAATTGAAGGCATACTGAACCAGCATGGCTACCACAGCATCTTGCAGCAGCATGCTATTCCATCCGGTTTGCGTTTAGTTGGACCATCATTTATTTATCAACAGGACAATGACTCCAAACACACCTCCAGGCTGTGTAAGGGCTATTTGACCAAGAAGGAGAGTGATGGGGTGCTAAGCCAGATGACCTAGCCTCCACAGTCACCAGACCTGAACCAAATCGAGATGGTTTGGGGTGAGCTGGACCGCAGAGTGAAGGCAAAAGGGCCAACAAGTGCTAAGCATTTCTGGGAACTCCTTCAAGACTGTTGGAATACCATTTCAGGTGACTACCTCTTAAAGCTCATCATGAGAATGCCAACTGGCTACTGGCTACTTTGAAGAACCTAGAATATAAGACATATTTTAAGTAGGGATGAGCGAACTTTTGAAAGGTTGGGTTCGGCGAACTTTCGTGAAGTTCGGATTCGTACGAACCGAAGCTAAAACGAACCTTGCTATAACGGCTGAATAATTGCTGCTACAATAGTGGGAGTCTGATAGGGTATAGTTTTGTTTAGTTGCAGTTGCCATTACAATGAAAAAAGTTGAAAAAATCAAAGTGCAAAAATAGTCGTCGACAGCCAGGTCAACAACATTTGACAGCATTGAAGATGTCCACTGGAGCAGTCCATGTCATGCCAGAGCACCAAAAACACAAGGTAGATCGTGGCACCAGCCCCAAGAATAGGCTGCGTTGAAGTCAATGCGGTCTCAATGACATCACAGGTCAGAAGACAGACAGGCGTACCATTTAATTAGACCTTGTGCACCCCAGAACAGGTACACATTAGCCAAGGTGTAAGTGATTACACGGGACATAGGACACAAAGTGCAAGTTGGCAACACCGGCAGCATTGCCTTGGACCCAGTAGGGTGGAAAACAGACATTTGACGAGTGAACCAGCAGCAGTAATAGTACTGTATTGGACCCAGTATGGTTGAGAACAGACAATTGACGGAGGAGGAGGCAGCAGCACTTGATTGCACCCAGGCCAGTATGGTTGAGAAACAGACAATTGACGGAGGAGGAGGCAGGCAGCACTTGATTAGCACCCAGGCCAGTATGGTTGAGAACAGACAATTGACGGAGGAGGAGGCGGCAGCACTTGATAGCACCCAGGCCAGTATGGTTGAGAACAGACAATTGACGGAGGAGGAGGCGGCAGCACTTGATAGCACCCAGGCCAGTATGGTTGAGAACAGACAATTGACAGGAGGAGGAGGCAGCAGCACTTGATAGCACCCAGGCCAGTATGGTTGAGAACAGACAATTGACGGAGGAGGAGGCGGCAGCACTTGATAGCACCCAGGCCAGTATGGTTGAGAACAGACAATTGACGGAGGAGGAGGCGGCAGCACTTGATAGCACCCAGGCCAGTATGGTTGAGAACAGACAATTGACGGAGGAGG
>ONZH01015584.1:0-41398 GCA_900303285.1 Rhinella marina | reverse complement strand
CAAGAGAACGCAACAGTACAGTTGGCCAATTATAAGGCTATATATTGTATATTTCAAGGTACACAGCCGTGTACTAAGTGATCAGACGGTGTGTATGAACACGGTTTGAGAAATTACTTTGCAAGAGAACGCACAGTACAGTTGGCCAATTGTAAGGCCTATATATTGTATATTTCAAGGTACACAGCCGTGTAGCTAAGTGATCAGACGGTGTGTATGAACACCAGGTATGAGAAATTACTTTGCAAGAGAACGCACAGTACAGTTGGCAATTGTAAGGCCTATATATTGTATATTTCAAGGTACACAGCCGTGTACTAAGTGATCAGACGGTGTGTATGAACACCAGGTTTGAGAAATTACTTTGCAAGAGAACGCACAGTACAGTTGCCAATTGAAAGGCCTATATATTGTATATTTCAAGGTACACAGCCGTGTACTAAGTGATCAGACGGTGTGTATGAACACCAGGTATGAGAAATTACTTTGCAAGAGAACGCACAGTACAGTTGCCAATTGTAAGGCCTATATATTGTATATTTCAAGGTACACAGCCGTGTACTAAGTGATCAGACGGTGTGTATGAACACCAGGTTATGAGAAATTACTTTGCAAGAGAACGCACAGTACAGTTGCCAATTGTAAGGCCTATATATTGTATATTTTTCAAGGTACACAGCCGTGTACTAAGTGATCAGACGGTGTGTATGAACACCAGGTATGAGAAATTACTTTGCAAGAGAACGCACAGTACAGTTGCCAATTATAAGGCCTATATATTGTATATTTCAAGGTACACAGCCGTGTACTAAGTGATCAGACGGTGTGTATGAACACCAGGTATGAGAAATTACTTTGCAAGAGAACGCACAGTACAGTTGCCAATTGTAAGGCCTATATATTGTATATTTCAAGGTACACAGCCGTGTACTAAGTGATCAGACGGTGTGTATGAACACCAGGTATGAGAAATTACTTTGCAAGAGAACGCACAGTACAGTTGCCATTGAAAGGCCTATATATTGTATATTTTCAAGGTACACAGCCGTGTACTTAAGTGATCAGACGGTGTGTATGAACACCAGGTATGAGAAATTACTTTGCAAGAGAACGCACAGTACAGTTGGCCAATTATAAGGCCTATATATTGTATATTTCAAGGTACACAGCCGTGTACTAAGTGAATCAGACGGTGTGTATGAACACCAGGTTTGAGAAATTACTTTGCAAGAGAACGCACAGTACAGTTGGCAATTGTAAGGCCTATATATTGTATATTTCAAGGTACACAGCCGTGTACTAAGTGATCAGACGGTGTGTATGAACACCAGGTTTGAGAAATTACTTTGCAAGAGAACGCACAGTACAGTTGGCAATTATAAGGCCTATATATTGTATATTTCAAGGTACACAGCCGTGTACTAAGTGATCAGACGGTGTGTATGAACACCAGGTTATGGAGAAATTACTTTTGCAAGAGAACGCACAGTACAGTTGCCAATTGTAAGGCCTATATATTGTATATTTCAAGGTACACAGCCGTGTACTAAGTGATCAGACGGTGTGTATGAACACCAGGTTTGGAAATTACTTTGCAAGAGACGCACAGTACAGTTGCCAATTGAAAGGCCTATATATTGTATATTTCAAGGTACACAGCCGTGTACTAAGTGATCAGACGGTGTGTATGAACACCAGGTATGAGAAATTACTTTGCAAGAGAACGCACAGTACAGTTGGCAATTGTAAGGCCTATATATTGTATATTTCAAGGTACACAGCCGTGTACTAAAGTGATCAGACGGTGTGTATGAACACCAGGTTTGAGAAATTACTTTGCAAGAGAACGCACAGTACAGTTGGCCAATTGAAAGGCCTATATATTGTATATTTCAAGGTACACAGCCGTGTACTAAGTGATCAGACGGTGTGTATGAACACCAGGTTTGAGAAATTACTTTGCAGGAGAACGCACAGTACAGTTGCCAATTGTAAGGCCTATATATTGTATATTTCAAGGTACACAGCCGTGTACTAAGTGATCAGACGGTGTGTATGAACACCAGGTATGAGAAATTACTTTGCAAGAGAACGCACAGTACAGTTGGCAATTGTAAGGCCTATATATTGTATATTTCAAGGTACACAGCCGTGTACTAAGTGATCAGACGGTGTGTATGAACACCAGGTTTGAGAAATTACTTTGCAAGAGAACGCACAGTACAGTTGGCCAATTGAAAGGCCTATATATTGTATATTTCAAGGTACACAGCCGTGTACTAAGTGATCAGACGGTGTGTATGAACACCAGGTTTGAGAAATTACTTTGCAAGAGAACGCACAGTACAGTTGGCAATTATAAGGCCTATATATTGTATATTTCAAGGTACACAGCCGTGTACTAAGTGATCAGACGGTGTGTATGAACACCAGGTTTGAGAAATTACTTTGCAAGAGAACGCACAGTACAGTTGGCAATTGTAAGGCCTATATATTGTATATTTCAAGGTACACAGCCGTGTACTAAGTGATCAGACGGTGTGTATGAACACCAGGTATGAGAAATTACTTTGCAAGAGAATGCACAGTACAGTTGGCAATTATAAGGCCTATATATTGTATATTTCAAGGTACACAGCCGTGTACTAAGTGAATCAGACGGTGTGTATGAACACCAGGTTTGAGAAATTATTTTTCAAGAGAACGCCACAGTACAGTTGCCAATTGAAAGGCCTATATATTGTATATTTCAAGGTACACAGCCGTGTACTAAGTGATCAGACGGTGTGTATGAACACCAGGTATGAGAAATTACTTTGCAAGAGAACGCACAGTACAGTTGGCAATTGTAAGGCCTATATATTGTATATTTCAAGGTACACAGCCATGTATTAAGTGATCAGACGGTGTGTATGAACACCAGGTATGAGAAAATTACTTTGCAAGAGAACGCACAGTACAGTTGGCAATTGTAAGGCCTATATATTGTATATTTCAAGGTACACAGCCGTGTACTAAGTGATCAGACGGTGTGTATGAACACCAGGTATGAGAAATTACTTTGCAAGAGAACGCACAGTACAGTTGGCAATTGTAAGGCCTATATATTGTATATTTCAAGGTACACAGCCGTGTACTAAGTGATCAGACGGTGTGTATGAACACCAGGTTTGAGAAATTACTTTGCAAGAGAACGCACAGTACAGTTGGCAATTGTAAGGCCTATATATTGTATATTTCAAGGTACACAGCCGTGTACTAAGTGATCAGACGGTGTGTATGAACACCAGGTATGAGAAATTACTTTGCAAGAGAACGCACAGTACAGTTGCCAATTGAAAGGCCTATATATTGTATATTTCAAGGTACACAGCAGTAGTGCCAAAATATAGTTTGGTATGTAGCAGAGCACCTAATACACCACTAATGCCTCTCTCTGTCCCTACTCCAGCAGCTATCCCTGAATACGGCAGCCGTTCTCTGTAAAGTGTATCTTGTAGTAAAGCTATCACTGCACTGCACTATAGTAGCCCTGATAAGGGCTTTTAATCACGCTCCTGCCTGTCCAACAGCTAAAACCTGTCTCTCCCTTCTCCAGCCTCTGTCCCTGACTAAGTTCACGCAGCATATGCGAACGAGCAGGAAGAGCTGAGTTTTTAATATTCGAGGTCACATGGTTTTTCCAGCCAATGCATGTAGACGCCGTTTTCGCGATGCCAGCGTGCTCAGCGTGCCTGTCATACCCCCCCGCATGGTGATTGGTGGAAAAAGAGCGCCAGGGAAGGTGGGAGGGGAAACGAATTCTAAGTGCGCCATCTCCGTTATACTCGAAAGAAATCGAGCACGCCGAATATCGTAGTATTCGATCGAATACCAGCTCGATCGAACACTACTCGCTCATCTCTAGTACTGTATATACATGGAATTATTTAAATTAGATACTAAAGCGAGTCAAAAGAAAACAATACTTTGAGGGAAAAGCAATTATCACAACATAGGATTCTGGTCCTCTTTGTGGCCAGAAATTTCTGATGGTTTTATTTATGGTTGTCACCAGGAAGCTTGGACATAGTGAGGCTCCTTGTCCTTAGGCTTGTTTCTCTAAAGAACTCCTGGCTTACCATGAAGGTCAGACTCAAGGACACAGAAAAGAATAAGGTAGGGAGAAAACCAGGAGCTGATGTGAATAAAATACATCATCATCAAATGATCAGGTCGAGATGATCCAGCGCACATAGGTAGTAATTTGTAGATCACAGGCCAAGGTTAAAATTCACAGGCCAACAAATATCTTTATCAGAATCTCAAGTCATGGATCAGAGGAAAAGGCAGCTAATATTGTTAGCACTCCAAGGAACATTTTAATAGCCCTTAAAGGCTATCAGCACCTTTGATGGTATTTTTTTATGACTGTCTTATACTTATTTGGCTAACAATCCTTTTTACAATTTGTTTTTGTTAACAAATTTCAACTGTTTGCCTACAGCCTTCAGATTTTACTGACACTGGAGACTGTTCCTTCTCCTATTTACTGAAATCCATCAGACATCTGCCCTGTTGGCTTAATCTGTAGCCCTTATCTCTATTTTCCTGACAGCTCATAAACATTGAACTCCAGTCCAAATCAGTTTTATCATAATTCAGTTTCAGTGTTTTTGAGCTGTCAGGAGTAAAGGTTTAAGGACTACAGATTGAACCATCAAAGCAGTTATCTGATTTAAGTGAGAAAGGGACACAGCAGACTGCAGAGTCAATGGAACTTGAAAACTGTAGAAGAGAAACATTTAAACATTTTAAATAAAGATCAATTGAAAAAGGGAATTTTTAGCCCAAAATAAATAGAATGCAATAATAAAATTGTACAAAGGTTTCCACAGCCTTTATATCTGCAGACTCCCCTGCCACTCTCTAGAAGAGAGACAGTGTACCTTTCCTTCTTGGAGACTGTATTAGTCTATGGACACATTTCTAACCATTAACATCCACTCATTGCATCCACCATAAAGCTCACATATCCTTCGAGGTGCTCGTCTGAGCGCTGCTTCCTCTTCAAAATTACCTTTGCATCTTCTCCTTTGCACAGGCAGAATAGGATCATTACAACTGCTCATCCAAATCAAGCGATTGGGACGAGCAAATGAAATTACACTGCGCAGACGCCACTGCAAAGCAGATGGCACACAGGTAATTTTGGAGAGGAATCAGTGCTTGCATGAACGCTGCTACCTGTTCAAACAGCTAATCAGCAGGATCTTTGTAATAGGTCATCTACACAACCCCTTAAATTATCTACAGATTTAAAGATAATGTACAAAGTTAATTAACAAATCTAAAATGTGAGATATTCCTTTTAGTATTTATATAAATTGACTGTTCCTACTAGTCCTACTCCTGATCAAAGACTAGACCTGTGTTTTTCTCATATCCCTATTTCTGCAGACATTCTTCTGCTTAGCACTTTAATGAGGTTGTTCTGTACATCTCTGTTGGATAAATCAAGAGCAGATGAGTTGTGTCTGTGACTCAAAATCCTCAATTTCGCTGTGGCTGAAAGCCACTGTATAAACTTTTTCACAAAAGATATTTTATCTCCTTTTCTGATAGTGAATACTCCTATAGTACACCTAAATAACTTTTGCTTTTGGGCTTGGCATATGTTTTGTACAAATCTAGTAGTTTTCCTGTAAATATGAAATTGTATTCTAAATATTTATTTGTACAGCAAAAGTAGCTTAACTATTTTTGTAGACATGTCAACCTGCTGGCCACAGGTTGCCTGTGAGTGCTCTTCCGTCCAGTGCTTGTTTTGATCCATTGCTGTTATTGATCCGACTTTTGGCTTTGATTCCTCGACTTAATCCTCCGTCTCATCCTCCTGTACCTCTTGCCCTCTTGGTTTAGACTTCGGCTTGTTTGGTTGACTTTTCTTCTGCTCGCTCCTTTGGCTTTGACGTGACCTCCTGGTTTGACGACTACTCTATATTGTGTTTGTCTGTACTGTCGTTTGTTTATTGTGTTCTCCTCTCGTTCCCCTCCGTGTATGCCCCAGCACGACTAGTTGTATGCCGTTGCCTAGGACGGGCCGGGCAAGTAGGCAGGGTCAGAAGGGGGTTTCAAGTCAGGGCTGCACCTTCCCCCTGATGTGACATAGAGGGCCTTATGTGCCCTTTAAGCAAACTCTCATTCAAATAATCTCACATAGCCTGACGCTTAGGGGCAGACAGATTGTAGATTCGACCCTTAGGATATTTGGATCCTTCAATGAGGTCGATGGAACAATCAAACGGTTTATTACCAGGTTATGATCCTGTACCCAAGGCATACCTAGGATAAGATCAGCAGGTAAATTTTTCAAAATCAAAAAGGAACAAACTTCAGAATGTATTGCACCAACAGTTAAAGTAACCTCAGGGGTACAAAACTCCACCCTCCCATTGGAAAGAGGGGTGGAGTCAAGGGCAATAATATGGATAACATTACTTAAAGGAATTGTAGGCACCTCAAGAGATGCAAAACTATAATCGATAAAGTTGGATGCCGATCTGGAGTCAATAAATGCTTCTCCCGAACCCCTATACATGCCATACAAAATGGTAATAGGTAATAAAAATTTCTTTCTTACCACCTTGGGCGATACCTTACCCCTCTGGGAAGTTTGGGACACTGTTGGAGCCAATGGTTCATCTCACCACAGTAAAAACAGGACCCTCTCAAATGTCTCTGATTCCTCACGGTTATCCCAATCTGCATAGATTCCTCTTCAGGGTACATAACCAGCGGTCTAGGAGGAGGAACATCGGGTGGAACAACCCCTTGAGGGGTAGTCAGGCGTTCTCTCTGTTTCTCACGTAAAAGTGAAAATAGTTTAATAGCTAGCATCATAGTCAAGTCTAAGTTATCAGGGGAGGGATAACTTACTAATAAGTCCTTGAGGTCCTCAGAAAGTCCCAACCTGAACTGACTTCTTAGCGCTGGGTCATTCCAGCCTGAGGAAACACACCACTTCCTAAATTCAGTACAGTAATCCTCGACAGGACGGTTACCCTGACGGAGAGATCTGAGTTGGTTCTCAGCATCTGCGGCCTTATCTGGTTCTTCATAGAGGAGACCTAAGGCCTGAAAAAATGCTTCCACAGACGAAAAACAGGGAGAGTCTGAGGGAAGTGAAAAGGCCCACTCCTGCGGGTCTCCCTGCAGCAGCGAGACTATGATTCCGACTTATTGCTGCTCGGAGCCCAAGGAGTGAGGGCGTAGGCAAAAATAGAGTTTACAACTCTCTTTGAACGTGACAAAAA
Organism: Rhinella marina; assembly: GCA_900303285.1. Taxonomy (NCBI): domain Eukaryota; kingdom Metazoa; phylum Chordata; class Amphibia; order Anura; family Bufonidae; genus Rhinella; species Rhinella marina. The sequence goes on along the minus strand of ONZH01015584.1, from coordinate 34,103 downwards.
ACCTGCAATCCCTCAAAAACCGATCAGGCAGTTTAATGTGGGGTTCTAAGTTTGGTATGGAGGGAACAGCTATAGGTGCGGTCCGAAGCTGCTCCTGATGCTGGAGTCTTTCTGCCAATTCTTGTACCACTTGGGCCATATTACTCATTTGGTCAGTAAGGACTCTCAACGGCTCCATGATGGTATGGGCCTGTGATTATGTCACGTCAGGGGGAAGGTGCAGCCCTGACTTGAACCCCCCTTCTGACCCTGCCTACTTGCACGGCCCGTCCTAGGCAACGGCATACAACTAGTCGACGTTCCCTAACCTGGATACGTGCTGGGGCGAGGGGAACAAGAGGCGAACACAATAAACAAACAACAGTACAGACAAACACAATATAGAGTAGTCTTCAAACAAGGGTCAAACCTGGAGGTCACGTCAAAGCCAAAGGAGCGAGCAGAAGCAAAGTCAACCAAACAAGCCGAAGTCTAAACCAAGAGGGCACGAGGTACAGGAGGATGAGACGGAGGACGAAGTCGAGGAATCAAAGCCAAAAGTCGGATCAATAACAGCAATGGATCAAAACAAGCACTGTACGGAAGAGCACTCATAGGCAACCTGTGGCCAGCAGTGGGCTGAATGAGAGCCCATCTGCTCAATTACCCTTCTGCTTCCTGGTCTTACTTATGGGAGAGTCAGGTCACCGCATGAATCAGGTTGTGTCTGGGAACCGAAATCCCGTCCGCGGTATCACTGCACCCACTACTTACCAGTAAGACATTTGTCACAAAGCTGATTTTTTTGTAAAATCTGACAAAGTAGCCGAATCGAATTTTCCAAAACTTCGCTCATCTATAATCAACATTAAAAGAAATAAACCCTTGCAATAGACCACTCTGTGTGTAATGAATCGGTATAATATATGAGTCTCCCTTTTTGAATTGAATTACTGAAATAAATTAACTTTTTGTTGATATTCTAATTTATTGAGATGCACCTGTACATGTTTTTTTGTGTTTTATTATATACTAGCAGAAAGACCCGGCTTCGCCTGGGTATATTTCATCTATTTATTTAATGTTTCTGTGTGTCGTTGCAGAGAGAAAGTCAATGCAGCTGACAGGAGGTGATTTTTACCTTCATTTTTTCAATCCCTATTGGCTGCGGAGTGGGAGGGGGTGTGGTTTTAATGGGACACGGGGGGGGGGGTTAAGTCCTTCATTTCAGGGTGGCCTGAATTGTAGGTTAATGCCATGGTAATTTGAAGAAACACAATGGGTAGCAGTGGAAGAAAACATTGCTTTGCGCGGGTATATTTAATCTATTTCATTTAATGTTTCTGTGTCGTTGCAGAGAGAAAGTCATCCTCCCTCCCATCCCTGCAGCTGACAGATGTTGATTTTTACCTTCAATTGTTCAATCTCCATTGGCTGCGGAGTGGGAGGGGTCATGGCCTGACTGAGTCGGGGGCGTGACATTGAAAGACCTAGGGCAGGGTTTTAAGTCCTTCTTTTGATGGTGGCCAGAATTACAGGTCGATGCCATGGTAATTTATGAGGACACGCCATGGGTAACAGTGGAAGAAAACATTGCTTTGCAAGGGTATATTTAATCTATTTCATTTAATGTTTCTGTATGTTGTTGCAGAAAGAAATCCAACCTCCATCCTGCCCCTGCAGCTGACAGAAGTTGATTTTTACCTTCATTTTTTCAATCCCCGTTGGCTGCGGAGTGGGAGGGGGCGTGGCCTGACAGAGTCGGAGTGTGGTTTCGCGAGATCTGGGGCGGGGGTCAGAGTGGCATGAATTACAGGTCGATGACATGGTAATTTATGGGGACCCGCAATGGGTAGCAGTGGAAAAAAACATCTTTTATTAGTACTGAATGGTCGTAGTCTAAAGTTAGTCAATTTCATCTACGATTTTTGTGTGTCATTGCAGAGAGAAATTCACCCTCCCACCCCTGCAGCTGATTTTTTTCAATCCCCGTTGCCTACGGAGTGGGAGGGGGCATGGCCTGGCAGAGTTGGGGGTGTGGATTATCAAGATGCTTCGAACGGTTGTAGTCTGAAATTAGTCTATTTCATCTAAAATTTTGTGTGTCATTGCAGAGAGAAATTCACCCTCCCACCCCTGCAGCTGACAGAAGTTTATTTTTCCCTTCATTTTTTCAATCCCTGTTGGCTGCGGAGTAGGAGGGGGCGTGACCTGACACAGTTGGGGGCGTGGCTTAACAAAGCGCTTCGCATAGGTGATTTAATCTATTTCATTTAATGTTTCTGTGTGTCGTTGCAGAATGGCTGCAGAGTGAGAGGGGGCGTGGTCTGACAGAGTTGGGGGCGTGACTTAGCAAGACGATTCGAACAGTTGTAGTCTATAATTAGTCTATTTTATCTAAAATTTTTGTGTGTCGTTGCAGAGAGAAATTCACCCTCCCACGCCTGCAGCAAACAGAAGTTTATTTTTACCTTTATTTTTTCAATCCCCATTGGCTGCGGAGTGGGAGGGGGCGTAACCTGACAGAGTCGGGGGCGTGGATTAGCAAGACGCTTCACATGGGTGTATTTAATCTATTTCATTTAATGTTTCTGTGTGTCGTTGCAGAAAGAAAGTCAACCTCCCACCCATCCCTGCAGCTGACAGAAGTTGATTTTTACCTTTATTTTTTCAATCCCTGTTGGCTGCGGAGTGGGAGGGGGCGTGGCCTTACAGAGTCGGGGCGTGGCTTAGCAAAGCGCTTCGCATAGGTGCATTTAATCTATTTCATTTAATGTTTCTGTGTGTCGTTGCAGAATGGCTGCGGAGTGAGAGGGGGCGTGGCCTGACAGAGAAGGGGGGTGGCTTAGCAAAAGGCTTCGAACGGTTGTAGTCTATAATTAGTCTATTTCATCTAAAATTTTTGTGTGTCGTTGCAGAGAGAAATTCACCCTCCCAACCCTGCAGCAAACAGAAGTTTATTTTTACCTTCATTTTTTCAATTCCCGTTGGCTGCGGAGTGGGAGGGGGCGTGACCTGACAGAGTCGGGGGCGTGGATTAGCAAGACGCTACGCATGGGTGGATTTAATCTATTTTATTTAATGTTTGTGTGTGTTGTTGCAGAAAGAAAGTCAACCTCCCACCCATCCCTGCAGCTGACAGAAGTTGATTTTTACCTTTATTTTTTCAATCTCTGTTGGCTGCGGAGTGAAAGGGGGTGTGGCCTGAAAGAGTTGGGGGTGTGGCTTAGTGAGACCTGGGGCCGGGGTTTTAAGTACTTCTTTTAGGGTGGCCTGAATTAAAGGTCAATACCATGCTTATTTATGAGCCCACGCAATAGGCAGCAGTGGAGGAAAACATCTTTTATTACTACTGAACTGTAGTAATAGAAAAAAACATAAGTTATATTTATGGTAACCGGAATACCTTTAACAGTGTCAGTGAATAGAAATGGATGAGATCCTCAGCTGCTGATAATTACCTGGTTGTTATGGAAACCTGCCCTCCCTGTGTGGCTTTGCAGAGAATGGCAGTTGGAGTTTAAAACCAAAGCTCCCAGTTGTAATGTTGGCTAATGGAGATCATATTTTGGGAATATCTCGGGAACGGTACGTCCTAGAGAGATGAGACCTGGTCTAAAACCTTCCCGGACACCTGATGTACCTGTGTGCCGAATTTGGTGAAAATCGGTCCAGTAGTTTGGTTGCGCATAGAGAACAGACAGATAGACAGAAATTCATTTTTATATTATTAAGAGACTAGCAGAAGGACCCGGCTTCGCCTGGGTATATTTCATCTATTTCATTTAATGTTTCTGTGTGTCGTTGCACAGAGAAAGTCAATGTAGCTAACAGAAGTTGATTTTTACCTTTTTTTTTTCAATCCCCATTAGCTGCGGAGTGGGAGGGGGCGTGGCCTGAAGACATGTGACCGTGTGTATGGTAGTTGGGAACTGGCTTTGCCTGGGTATATTTCATCTATTTCATTTAATGTTTGTGTGTGTCGTTGCAGAGAGAAAGTCTCCCTCCCACCCATTCCTGCAGCTGACAGAAGTTGATTTTTACCTTCATTTTTTTCAATCCCCATTGGCTGCGGAGTGGGAGGGGGGGCGTGACCTGACCAGGGGCGTGGTTTAGCAGGACCTTGGGGGGACAGCTTTTAAGTCCTTCTTTTGAGGGTGGTCTGAATTAAAGGTCGATACCATGGTAATTTATGAGGACACTCAATGGGTAGCAGTGGAAGAAAACATATTTTATTACTACTGAATGGTTGTAGTCTAAAACTAGTCTATTTCATCTAATGTTTCTGTGTGTTGTTGCAGAGAGAAATTCACCCTCCCACCCCTGCAGCTGACAGAAGTTTATTTTTACCTTCATTTTTTCAATCCCCGTTGGCTGCGGAGTGGGAGGGGGCATGACCTGACAGAGTCGGGGGCGTGGCTTAGCAAGATGCTTCGCACGGGTGTATTTAATCTATTTCATTTAATGTTTCTGTGCGTCATTGCAGAAAAAAGTCAACCTCCCACCCATCCCTGCAGCTGACAGAAGTTGATTTTTACCTTTATTTTTTCAATCCCTGTTGGCTGTGGAGTGGGAGGGGGTGTGGGCTGTGGAGTGGGAGGGGGTGTGGCCTGATGGAGTCGGGGGCATGGCTTAGAGAGACCTGGGGCAGGGTTTTAAGTACTTCTTTTAGGGTGGCCTGAATTAAAGGTCGATACCATGCTTATTTATGAGGCCACGCAATGGGTAGCAGTGGAAGAAAACATATTTTATTACTACTGAACTGTCTTAGTCTAAAATTAGTCTAAAACATAAGTTATATTTATGGTAACCGGAATATCTTTAACAGTGTCAGTGAATAGAAATGGCTGGGTTATTACCTGAGCTCCTCAGCTGGCTGCTAATTACCTGGCTGCGTTGTTATGGAAACCTGCCCTCCCTATGTGTGTCTGTGCAGAGAATGGCAGTTGGGGTTTAAAACCAAAGCTCCCAGGCTAATATTGGCTAATGGAGATCATATTTTGGGAATATCTCGGGAACGGTACGTCCTAGAGAGATGAGACCTGGTCTAAAACCTTCCCGGACACCTGATGTACCTGTGTGCCGAATTTGGTGAAAATTGGTCCAGTAGTTTGGTCGCGCATAGAGAACAGACAGACAGAAACTCATTTTTATAATATTAAGAGATGTATACCCCTTTTCATATGTACAGAACCTTGGAATTAATGTTGCTTTAATATAATAATTTGCTACATGAAGAGAAGAGGAGCTCTTGGTTGTTTTTGATAAAAAACAGCTTTTAAGAGTAATCTACTCAAATATTAGCAAAGAAAGTTAAGTGGTTCATTTCTTTGGTTTGAGCAGTGACTTTAAAGACTGATGAGCTAACCTAAGAGGTGCTTGCTCCCCCCGCCAGCTTTGATTACTGGACCATAAAGCTGCAGAAGAAGTGAGAGCATTATATTCCTCAAGTAATGAAGAAAAGGAAAACAAGCTGATTTTGACAAGATTTTTCTTATAACAATCTGAAACTATACCAGCTTTAATATGGGCTTCATTACCCAGACTTTCTATAGGTCTTGCTTGATAGAGTTCGATTTATTAAATTGACTGTCATCAAGATTGTTCGCTCTGGCGTTATTGATTTATGTCACAGCTTCTGATATTTTTAATGCCAAAATTATTGTAGTCTGCAGGGTTCTTTAAAAATACTGGAAAGCCCTGATGGAAACTTAACAGACATCATTATAAGTCAATAGGAATCATCATAAGCAGTCTTTAAAAAATTACACTGGCATTGCCTTGAATAAAAGTGTCCCGACAGAGTACATAGTAAGTTGCTGGACTCTGACCTTTGTAATTGAAATGGTCTTGCACAATAAGAGGGCAACACATTTTACATTTAAATTTCTATTGTTTAAAGGGGTTTTCCAGGAGTAAAGGCCCTTTTACACTGCCAAATTGTCAGTTCATACGAACTCTCTTTCACGATAATCCAACCAAGGTGCCGCCGATCACCTGATGAACAAGAGAAATGCTTGTTCATCAGGTGAAACCATTTTTCATGCAGACCAGCTGCTGCCCAGAAACAATGACTATGTATGAGGACGAGAGATGGCACTAGTGATTGCTCCTTCTCTTACTGCTCAGGTGATCTCTGCAATAAAAGCAGTGATCTCCTCCACTAACGAGGAATGCTTCCTTTCTAGCAATTGCTTGCTTCATCGAGCAGTGTTGGTGGAGGTCCAACTCTCAACACCAATGAGCTGTTAGAAGAGGTCATGGAGCCCTGTTAAGCACAGTGTCCTCTCCTTAGGCTAGTGATTTCACATTCATCAGTTTCATGGCCTACCGACAGCTTAGTCCCATTCAAGTGAATGGGTCTGGGCTGCAATGCCAAGCACAGCCACTATCCAATTTATGGTGTTGTGAGAAGCCCTCAGTGTTCGTCCAAGAGCTACAACCATTACAAATAGCTGATAAGTGGGGCTGCGGGGAGTCAGAGGAGGATTGGTCAATAATATCATACTCCCTGAAAAAAATGTTGGAACCTTGTATAATCCACCCATGAATGAACTGAAGACGCCTCCAATAATGAGCTGTGAATTGTGAAGGAATCTGACAGCAAGTGTTCAATTTCCCTTTAGTTCCACCACAGGAGAAAAGAAGTATTACAAAGTTCCCGTGAAAATTAATGGACTGTCTGGGTAATACGGGTATGTATTTTAGTACTGAAATGATAGGCACACTAACACCTGGTAATGCGTGATAAAAAACGGAATGTTCAGGGTGCGTTCCGGAAAATCCACATGCATCCGCACCAATCGAGTTCATTTTTTTCCGCGCGGGTGCGAAGCGTTTTGATGCGTTTTTCACGTACGTGATAAAAAACTGAATGTTTACAAACAACATCTCTAAGCAACCATCAGTGAATCACACATTGCATCCGCACTTGCGTGCGGATGCAATGCATGATTCACGCAAACCCATTCACTTCAATGACCAACAGACCGGTTGTCTGACAGCCAGGGCTGCGGGAAAAACATAGAATATAGGACATGCTGCGATTTTCACGCAACGGCGAACTGATGCGTGAAAAACATCGCTCATGTGAAAAGACCCATTGAAATGAATGAGTCAGGATTCAGTGTGGGTGCAATGCGTTCGCATCACGCATTGCACCCGCGCGGAAATCTCGCCCGTATGAAAGGGGCCTAATTCGGCTGGTGTGAGAAAAGATTAGCATTCTTTTCTGTTTTGAAAGACAAGCTAATTTGAATATATTTCACAGAAATCCAAAGGTATGTAAATTAGATTGTCTGACAAAAAAAGAAAAGAGGGGATACACTACCTAATGCTGGAAGAATTAAGATATGCTTTTTGTGATATTCTCTTCCTAGAAACCAAGAGTAGTCTTGCCAGGCATACAGTACTTGTGAATATTTATTGGTCTCTCTAATGAACCCTAGCACCCCCAAAGAACCCTACAAGTCAACCAAGTAAGACAAGTTTCTCTTGAGGCATTCTGGTTCTCTTGGTCTTCTAGAAAGAGAACCAGCTTGTATGTTTCATTGAGAGATGTATAAATTTTGTGGGATGTTGTAATTCTCTTGTCTCATTTTTGATTACATTTTATTTTGGAGGTCTCTCTGGTTCATGTGATGTTGAGTGAAAATGGTGAAATAAAATTGTTAAAGGTGTTGTCTGTTTTTGCTATAGAGGTGATGTGTGAACAGGAAAGAGCCATAATTATACTTACTTGCTGTTGCACATAAACAGCAATGTGAACGCTATATTATTTTCACACAGCCAATTGGCAAAGATGCCCTCCTACCTTTTAAACGTGCTTATGTAGCAAAGCAAGAAAAACAGCTAAATCAGCCTCACATCTGCAAGTAACTACTTTAGGACAAAATCCCTTAATTAGAAAAAAGCAGATAAGAACAACATTTCTAGTTGTAAGACCTTAGGGGGAACCTCTAGGTGGGTACTATTTCTATTATGGAGAACATCTGATATACAGTACAGACCAAACGTTTGGACACACCTTCTCATTCAAAGAGTTTTCTGTATTTTCATGACTATGAAAATTGTAGATTCACAATGAAGGCATCAAAACTATGAATTAACACATGTGGAATTATATACTTAACAAAAAAGTGTGAAACAACTGAAAATATGTCTTATATTCTAGGTTCTTCAAAGTAGCCACATTTTGCTTTGATTACTGCTTTGCACACTCTTGGCATTCTCTTGATGAGCTTCAAGAGGTAGTCACCTGAAATGGTTTTCACTTCACAGGTGTGCCCTGTCAGGTTTAATAAGTGGGATTTCTTGCCTTATAAATGGGGTTGGGACCATGAGTTGTGTTGGGCAGAAGTCAGGTGGATACACAGCTGATAGTCCTACTGAATAGACTGTTCGAATTTGTATTATGGCAAGAAAAAAGCAGCTAAGTAAAGAAAAACGAGTGGCCATCCTTACTTTAAGAAATGAAGGTCAGTCAGTCTGAAAAATTGGGAAAACTTTGAAAGTGTCCCCAAGTGCAATCGCAAAAACCATCAAGCGCTACAAAGAAACTGGCTCACATGAGGATCGCCCCAGGAAAGGAAGACCAAGAGTCACCAGCCTCAGAAATCGCAGGTTAACAGCAGCTCAGATTAGAGACCAGGTCAATGCCACACAGAGTTCTAGCAGCAGACACATCTCTACAACAACTGTTAAGAGGAGACTGTGTGCAGCAGGCCTTCATGGTAAAATAGCTGCTAGGAAACCACTGCTAAGGACAGGCAACAAGCAGAAGAGACTTGTTTGGGCTAAAGAACACAAGGAATGGACATTAGACCAGTGGAAATCTGTGCTTTGGTCTGATGAGTCCAAATTTGAGATCTTTGGTTCCAACCACCGTGTCTTTGGTGAACGGATTGACTCTACATGCCTGGTTCCCACCGTGAAGCATGGAGGAGGAGGCGTGATGGTGTGGGGGTGCTTTGCTGGTGACACTGTTGGGGATTTATTCAAAATTGAAGGCATACTGAACCAGCACGGCTACCACAGCATCTTGCAGCGGCATGCTATTCCATCCGGTTTGCGTTTAGTTGGACCATCATTTATTTATCAACAGGACATTGACCCCAAACACACCTCCAGGCTGTGTAAGGGCTATTTGACCAAGAAGGAGAGTGATGGGGTGCTACGCCAGATGACCTGGCCTCCACAGTCACCAGACCTGAACCCAATCGAGATGGTTTGGGGTGAGCTGGACCACAGAGTGAAGGCAAAAGGGCCAACAAGTGCTAAGCATCTTTGGGAACTCCTTCAAGACTGTTGGAATACCATTTCAGGTGACTACCTCTTGAAGCTCATCAAGAGAATGCCAAGAGTGTGCAAAGCAGTAATCAAAGCAAAAGGTGGCTACTTTGAAGAACCTAGAATATAAGACATATTTTCAGTATATAATTCCACATGTGTTAATTCATAGTTGTGATGCCTTCAGTGTGACTCTACAATTTTCATAGTCATGAAAATACAGAAAACTCTTTGAATGAGAAGGTGTGTCCAAACTTTTGGTCTGTACTGTACATGATGACTATTATAGGCTAGACAACGCTCCTCTTGGTTCCTGGGAAAATACATGCAACTTACCATGTTTAACATCTGCTGGCATCAGATAGGTTTAGGAAAGCTAATTTGAATATATTTCCCAGCAACCCAGAGGAGCATCATCTGGACTGCAATACTCCAAACACATACTCGGCTACTTGGCATAGTAGGGGCATTGCCTGGTCTACAATAATGCACATGCATACTTGGCGTACCATAGGTTATCCATAATGAAAAAGAGCACCCCTTAGACAACACATATATTGTTGAGAAAGACACATCCCTGTACTAGTCTCTCTCTCCCGCTATCTCAAGCAGTCCCATACCCGTGAAATCAGCAGTGGTTATTCTTGCACAATCTATTCACATGCATAGTCACCCAGGGAAGGCTTTAAAGGGTTATTCCCATCTTAGACAATGGGGACATATCGCTAGGACCTGCACCTATATCGCGAACGGAGCGGGGAGTGCTGCGCTTGGAGGATCCCGGTTTTCCCGGGGTCCGGCAACCACCAGGCACAGTTCCCCGCTGTTCCCATAGAAATAAATGGGAGAGCACCGCGCATGCGCGGCCACGGCTCCCATTCATTTCTATGTAGCTGACGGAAATAGCCACTATACTATTCTGTGGTGTGTATTACTTTTGATCACTTTTGTTTTATTTTTTTTTAGAAAAAAAAGTGGGGGAAAAAAACGGCGAATCCCATGGGCCATTTTGACGCTTTTTTCCGTTTCGCTGTTTTCCGTATGGGAAAGAAATTTTTATATTTTTTAATATGGTCATTTTCCCACATGGCGATACCCATGATGTGTATTTTTTATTTTTTTTTACTACTTTTATTTTGGAGAAAGGGGGGTGATTTGAACTTTAGTGTTTTTTATTTTTTGTAAAAAAACTTTATTTAAATTTTTTTTACACTTGGGTCTATAACAATCAATCTTCTGATTGCTTATATCATAGACTCCAATGCATTAGCATTGGAGTCTATGATGATTTTACTGCTTTCCTATGGAGTCCTATTACACACAAGGCTCCATAGGAAAGTCTATGCAGCAGCCTCCTGTCATTTACTATGATAGGGGCTGCTGCAGACACGATCTGGCTCCTCCGATCGCCACACGAGGGGAGCTGGAGCAACACTGGAAGCACGCGCTTCCGGTGTTTGCTGCACTCGGATGCCGTGGTCAGGATGGACCGCGGCATCCGAGGGGTTAAATGTCCGGTCGCGGACATCAGCCGCGGGTGTCTGCTGTATGAATCAGCAGTCCACCCGCGGCCATGACGCCCGCTCCGTACTATTACAGCGCTGGGGGCAAAGTGGTTAAAATAATCCTTTATGAAGGTTGCTGTAATTTTGTAATGTATTTCTTTTATCTTTATTGCTCTATCTTCAGTTCTGGAGATATTTGTTTACAAGGTCAAAATAGGTCAAATAAAAAAAACAGGTAAGCAACTGCTTCAAAATCATAGAAATCCCAGAAAAAAACTCTTTAATATTAAATGCTATAACTGCCATCATATTTTTCATCCTCATTACAGCAGCAACAGTGTCACCCTATTTAAACTTACCCTAAGGCCCCATTCACACGTCCGTATTTGTGCACATCCTGGAAAACGGTCAGTTTTTTGCGGATCCATTGTTCCGCAAAAAACTCAGTTTTTCCAGGACATCTGTTCCGTTTTTCCGTAAAAAACGGAAAGGATGCATCCATATGTCATCTGTTTTTTGCGGATCCGCAAAGAACGGAAAGATGAATAACATCTGTACCTTTTCTTTTTTTTTCTCCCCTCCTGGAATGGAATCCGCAAATACGGATGACATGCGGATGCCTTTCCGCATGTCTTCCGCATTTTTTGCGGATCCATAGACTTTCATTGTGCTACGGACCGCAATTCAGGAGAAAAGTAGGACAGGAGGATTTCTTTATGCGGACAGTCGGAACGGACACACGGATGCGGACACCACACGGTGTACTGTCCGCATTTTTTCGAGACCCATTGAAATTAATGGATCCGCATCCTATCCGCATAATTGTCTGCAATCGCGGAAACGGATGCAGAAAGGATGCGGACACATTATACGGACGTGTAAATGGGGCCTAAGAAGTCAATGAGTAGTGGTCAGGACATCACACATTTTTTAGTAAAGGGAATCTGTCACCAGGTTTTTCTGTCCTATTGGAGGTAAGCAAAAAGTAGAGACCAAAATTTCTGCGTGAGCTCAGTGTGAGCCAGGAGACCTCTCAGTGATATACACAAACTCAGGAGTCATCTAGATACATGAACTGCCAGCTTTCATTCTATGCACAGTATTAAGGTTCATGCCCACGGCCGTAGTTTCATTCCGCATCCATTCAGTTGGGATCACATCCGCACAAAAAGGATAGAACCTGTCCTATTGTTGTCCGTTTTGTGGACAAGGATAAGGACAGTACAAGGACAGGACATTTCTGGAGGAGTGTGAAAAAAAATGGCAGCATGCACTCATTCGGGATCCGTGTTTTGTGTAATGAAAAACGGATGCAGTTGTGTGCATGAGCCCTTAGGCTAGGGCTACACGGTGACATGATTGTTGCAAAACAAAAAGGGTACACTACATGTGTCGAGCAACATTTTTTATAATGATAGTGAATGGTGTCAAACTGCGACATGCTGCGACGTGACAGTCGCACAAAAATCCAATTTGGATGGATTTTTTGAGACTGTTGAGTCACAGTGCGACACCATTGAATATCATTATAAAAAATGTCACACGACTTTTCTACTACCGTGTTGCCGTGTAGCTCTTGCCTTGGGGAGAAAGCTGTCAATTAGCAGAGGAAGGCTGCAAAGCATAGATGAACAGGACTAATGGCATGGCACTGCTGAAATCAGGGAGCCCTTAAAACTAATACATCAATGAATGTATTATTTTATTTATATTTTAGAGAGAAAAAAAATAAATGAAAAAAAAAATAAATGAAAAATAGCTTGATATTTGAGTGTTCTGCTTGTATAGCTGAATTCCAGGAAGCTACGTGTTAGTGTTTTGCCAACCTTTTTCTAGGCAACGGTTGCCATGTGGGATGGCGACTGGCACTAACCAGGTAAATACAATGAGTGGAATATGTTTTATTTTTAACATGTTACAAAAAGAAGTTCTTTCCATTATAAAAAAAATGTATTCATTTTTTGTAATTCTGCATTACAATACAAAATGTGACTATTTCAGCAGCGATCTGTCTAGTACCACAGACCTATGAAATTACTTCTCGTCTAACTGACCTATATGGTTTATGATATAATTTTGTGGATTCTAATATTAAAACATATTTTTTTTAAAAATGAACCCACAAAGTCTGTTTGTCTAGAGTGAAATATTTGGAATATTTATATAACTACTGGCTTCCTGAATTGCTGGCCACATAGCTGGCATTTAGGAAACAAATTCACTCTTGCAGACAAGTTTGTTTAGTAAAAAAAAAAAAAAAAAAGCATAAAAACATAGCAGAGCGTCCATTGTGAATTGATATAAAGCTATTTATGATGGAAAAAAAAAAAAAAAATATATATATATATATATATAATTTAAAGCACTTGGGGGGTGTCATCAGTGTGTGCAGTAATTACAAACTAGTTATAAGGACTGTTATCTGCCTGCTAAATGCCCCTAAATGACCGTATGATACAGGTTTACATTACAGCGGATTATATGAGCACATTATAAAGGACAAACTAATCCATCAGATTATGTAAATTGAGAGAAACATAAAGGTCCACAGCACATTGGTGTAATGGTGAGATTAGTGTAATCAAGAACAGTGGGTTCAGCCAACAATCTAATGTGTATGGGGAGCTCCTGACAGATGGCGTCGGGGGAGAAGAGAATATTTTTGTCTGATTTTTGTCTTTTTGTTCTCCCAGGACATAAACCACCACCAGAGGTCGCTCCCCATTGACAACACATACACGTTCTGCCGAACTAAAAATGTATGTGTATGGGGGAGTCAGGAAGGAGTTGGGGGAGATAACTGTCAGCTGAATGATTGTTGGGTCAACAGCTACTGCATGTGTATGGCCGTATGAAGATAAGAACCGTTCACTCCCACCCAAACCATAGAATTATATGAACATCGAAAACTTTAAAGTAAAAAAAATACTTACAGCCAACAAAATATATGTGGTATCGCCGTAATCGTATGGATCCTGAGAATGAAGAGCACAAATCAGTTTTACCACATAGTGAACGCCGTCAAAACAAAACTCATAAAACTGTGGCGGAACTGAGTTTTCATACCAATTCCACCCCATTTGGATTTTTTTCCAGCTTCCCACTACATTCTATGCAATATTAAATGGTGACATTAGAAGATACAATTTGTTCCACAAAAAACAAGTCCTTATACAGCTATCGGAACAGAAAAAAAACTTATAGCTATGGGAAGGCAGGGAGTGAAAAATGAAAATGCAAAAAATGGAAAAGCACTGCATCGGGAAGGGGTTAAACCATCTTTGCTAATGTACATATGATGTAGGAGTCAGTAACCAGGCCAATAAACATCTTTCTTTACTGTAAAAATTCAATGTAATCACTCTTCCTCTGCAGAATCTGAGGCTGACAATGATACTTTTGGTAAGATGTAATATGCTACTGCAATGTAAAGACTTTGGGATATGATTGACCATATTGTGTCTAGGTGTGGATGGTGTCTATTCTACTCACAGCAGTAAAGTCTATAGTTTTGGATAGCAGTGTTCCTTACTGACTCCATCTTCTCAACCGTTGCAGGTTCTGGAATTTCCTTCCTCTATTTCTCCAGGAGTATTTCAATGTAAAGATTAGGGGTGAGTGAATCGCACTTCGGATCCCATCGTTGGATCCAAAGCACAATTTATTTACCCGTAGTAAAGATGGTTCTCTCTTGGTAGATTCTACAGAGATTGTTAGTCTCTGTAGTTTGAGTTCTAGTACTGAGCAGTGCAGCAAATGGACTCCTCTATCCTTTGCTGCTAACACTAGACTAAACTGAACTAGGGGTGGAGGTAACAGTCCACACCTCAGCTTCCCTAGCGGCTGTGCTACAGTTAGTTAACTCTGTCACCCCCATACATAATCATACTGGGGAAACAAAGCATAAAATGACATCACATAAAGGAACAAAACAATGTGTTCTGGGGTACTGCACATGCACGAATTTCCCTGTCTATGCCCAGTGTAAGTGAAAGGATACCGCTGATGGAGGGGACCCTCCATCAGTGGCCATTTTTGGAGTGCAGTGCTCGGAAGCAGGTGAGCAGACCTGCAATAAACATGACTTGTGCATATCAGTAACATAGACGATTAACTGCGCTGTGTAATCTTCAATGGTTACCTGCGCTCCCTTTAGAATGTAATGGCAGTGCTGAGTAATTACAATTTCCTCTCCTATTTAAGTGGAGGAAACAAATAGCTGTAATTATACCGCACTGCTGTTACACTCTAGACGCCATGCTGGGAAAGACTGAAGAAAATGCAGTGTGTCATGCAATCTTCAAACAGCTGATTGGTGGGGGTGCCAGGACTCGGGCTCTAATATTAACCCCTTTGCGCATTTGGACGTTACTGTACGTCCAAATTGCAAGTAATTTACTGCATTTGGACGTACAGTGACGTCCAAACTGCTTTCCGGGGCTGTGACACTATAAAGTGTCACAGCCCCGGAATCTCCGCTCTCCCGGAGAGCGGAGACACCGGGGCAGCCAGCAAGGGACCGCTTTGGAGATCGCAGCCTGAAATCAGGCAAGATCCCCCTTGTGCCCCATATCAGTGTATTGCCCCCCCCCCCCGTTATAGTGGCCTCCAGCAGCCCCCATTGTGTCCTGCTGCCCCCCTGATCCCTGCGATCCCCCTGCTTGTTATGATGGCAGCGGCTCAGGATCGGAGCCGTTGCCATCAGCAGAGAATGTGAGCTGTAATTATAGCTCACACTGTGCTGCTACGGCTGAAATCGGTGCTGGCACCGATTTCAGCAGTTTAACCCCATAGATGCCGCGGTCGGTAGCCGCCCGCGGCATCCATGGGGTTGAGAGGGAGGGAGCTCTCTTTCTCTGCCATCGGGCCACCGCTGCTGCAATGGCAGTGGCCTGATGGTTACCATGGCAACCGGACGCTTTACAAAAGCGTCCTGGCTGCCATGTACCTAAGGCTGATTAGACTCTCAGGGTCTGATCGGCCTTAGTCTAGCACTGATACGGTGCATTGCAATAGATGACTATTGCAATGCATTGTATAGCCATCAGGCCCACTGGATCTTCAAGATCCAAATGGGTCTTGATAAATAAAAAAAAAGTGTAAAAAAAAAGTATAAAAAAATAAAGTTAAAAAAAAAGTTTCAAGTAAAAAAAAAAAAAAGCGCCCTTTTCCCCAAATGAAGTAAAAAAATTATAAAAAAAACAAAGGGAAAAAAGCAAAGTAAACATATTGGGTATCGCCGCGTCCGTATAAACCGGCTCTATAAAAGTATCAGATGATGCACCCCGCCAGGTGAATTTTTTTTTTTAAAAACTGTGCCAAAACAGTCACCTTGCCTCACAAAAAGTGTAATAGCAGGCGATCAAAGAGGCGTATTTACCCCAAAATGGTACCAATCAAACCGTCATCTTGTCCCGCAAAAAATTAGACCCTACCTAATGCCCCTTTCACACGAGCGGGAGACTCGCATGTCTCCCGCAACGCATCTACAGGGCTGGACTCCTGCACTGACTGGGATCGCATATAATGCTATGCGATCCCTGTCAGTGCCGAGTCCAGCCCTGTAGATGCGTTGCAGGAGACATGCGAGTCTCCCGCTCGTGTGAAAGGGGCATAAGACAATCGCCCAAAAAGTAAAAAAAATCTGGCTCTCAGAAAATGGCAACACAAAAAAAAGATTTTATCATGTTCAAAAATGCATCTAATGTGTAAAACTTAACAAAAATAAAAATGATACACATATTGGGTATTGCCACGTCTATAACAACCTGCTCTATAAAAATATCACATTATATTCCCCCTCAGGTGAAAGCTGTAAAAAAATAAAAATAAAAAACTATGCCAAAACAGCCATTTTTTGTCACTTTGACTCACAAAAAGTGTAATAGCAGGCAATCAAAAAGGCGTATTTACCCCCAAAATGGTACCAATCAAACCATCATCTCGTCTCGCAAAAAATTAGACCCTACCTAAGACAATCGCCCAAAAAATAAAAAAAATATGGCTCTCAGAAAATGGCAACACAAAAAAAAGATTTTATCATGTTCAAAAATGCATCTAATGTGTAACACTTAACAAAAATAAGAATGATACACATATTGGGTATCGCCACGTCTGTAACAACCTGCTCTATAAAAATATCACATTATATTTCCCCTCAGGTCAATACTGTAAAAAAAAATTAAAAAAATGATGTCAAAACAGCTATTTTTTTCACCTTGACTCACAAAAAGTGTAATACCAAGCGATCAAAAAGTCTTATGTACCCCAAAATGGTACCAATTTTAACGTCACCTCATCACGCAAAAAATGATCACCCACATAAGACAATAACTCCAAAAAATAAAAATCAATGGCTCCCGCAAACCAATCCATCAAAATCTGGTCTGCAAAATCCATATGGCGCTCCTTTTGTTCTGAGTCCTGCCATGCCATGCCTGCCACAGCAGTTTACCACCACATATTGGGTGTTTCCGTATTCAGGAGAAAATGGGTAACAAATTACGGGGTGCTTTTCTCCTGTTAACCCTTGTGAAAATGAAAAAATTTGGGGCTAAAGCAACATTTTATTTGAAGAAATGAAACTTTTTATTTTCATAGCCAAGTGTTTCCAAATTCCATAAAAAGCTTAGGGGGTCAAAGTGGTCAGTACCCCCCTTAATATATTCTTTGAAGGGTGTAGTTTCCAAAATGGGGTCACTTTTTGAGGGTTTCCACTGTAGGGGTACGTCAGGGTCTCTCAATTACAAAATGGTGCCTAAAAACCATTCTAGCAAAATCTACCTCTAAAATCTGTATGGCTCTCCTTTCCTTCTGACCACTACCACAAACCCATAGAGCAGTTTACCACCACATATGGGGTATTTCTGTAAACTGCAGAATCAGAGTAATGTATATTGAGGTTTAGTTTGCTGTTAACCCTTGCTGTGTTGCAAGAAGAAATTGCTTAACATGAAAAATCTGCTAAAAAAATAAAATTTTGAATTTCCGTCTCCATTTTCCTTTAATTCTTGTGGAACACCTAAAGGGTTAACAAAGTTTGTAACATCCGTTTTGAATAATTTGAGGGGTGTAGTTTCTAAAATGGGGTCATTTATGGGTGGTTTCCATTACGTAAGCCCCTCAAAATCACTTTACATCTGAACTGGTGCTTAAAAAATTTTGTTGAAAATTTGAAAAATGGCTTCTAAACTTCTAAGCCTTCTAACGTCCTAAAAAAGTTAAATGACATTTACAAAATGATGCCTACATAAAGCAGACATATGGGGAATGATGACTGATAACTTTTTTATGAGCGATTACTATCTATCTTAAAAGAAGAGAAATTCAAATTTAGAAAATTGTGAATTTTTCCAAATTTTTGGTAAATTTGGGATATTTTTTTTAAATAAAGAAGAAATATATCGACTCAAATTTACCACTATCATGAAGTACAATGTGTCATGAGAAAACGATCTAGAATGGCTTGGATAAGTAAAAGCGTTCCAAGGTTACTACCACATAGTGACACATGTCAGATTTGACATTTGGCCCAAACTGGCTGTCGCTTGAAAGGGTTAATAACCTATCATGAGGATAGGTCATCAATATCTTGAAGCTGCACAACCTCTTTAAGTACCAAACTAGGCTGTGTCCTTAAGGGGTTAATTTTGTATTTAGGGATTAGAGATGAGCGAACGTGCTCGTAACAAGCACTGTACCGCTCGGCTCCCCTGCGCTCGCATGGGCGTAGGCAGCTGCTTCCGTCGGGTGAGGAGGACGCAGGGGAGCCGAGCGGTACAGTGCTCGTTACGAGCATGTTCGCTCATCTCTATTAGGGATCAAATGAATAATAAAAACACAAAATTTAGGGTAAAGTCTTCAAATGGGATGTCCCGACAGGGCAACCTCAGTCCATATATGGACATCACAGAAAAGGGTCACCTGCACAAGCCACCATCAATTTCACTTTGCCTGTCCCAGTGGGATCAGTCATTTGAACATGGTGCCATGTAATATTGCAATTCTGCTGCAACATCCACTCCTAATAAGTCATCTTTGACGATAATACAGATTGCCAAAGATTTGAACGCTTTTACAGAGGCCTAGGACCCGGACAATAAATTGCCATGTGTAAAGGCACTGCCCATCACCCTTTAAACAAGTCAGGGCTTGTTTGTCGAGGAATCGTATCTGTCATGAGGCACCTAAAATTGTTGTTTGTGGACAGCCAATCAACCTGTGTAAGTAAAATAGGATGTGCTTTTGACAAACAACAAATCTGTTTGGGGATGAACAATCACAGTACTGATCATTCATCCCCATACAGAGAGGATGATTGCTATATGTAAGTGCAGTGGAACAATATGGCAATGAGAAGATCTCGATCATTGCATTGAAAATCAGCTTCTGTAAATGGGACCTTACAGGAGCTGGAGCCATGGCATGCTGGGTTGGTCTCTAGGTCAGCTGTATTTAGAAAATCAGTTGTCCTGTTGGAAAAACCCATTTTTAATAATTCGTCTTCAGAGTTACACTGTTTTTGTGTGCTAAATAACTAATGAGATCACGCATCAATATTTCTTCTTCAGTGATACGTTAGTTGATCAGTACAGATTCACAAGTGATGTCTTTTGATCTTCATACTGGTGTAGATCAAACGGAATCTGTTTGAGATTAATGGCCATCTAAAGGGTATGTTATCTTTAATGACACTGAATGTACTCCATCTGCCTGTTGAAATACATAATCTTTTTTTTTTTTATAACTAAGTCTTGCGTTAGAATGTGTTTAAAGTGCCTGTGTCACCAGGATCAACCCTATAAAACCAGACATACTGACTGGTAGGGCTCATCATGCTGATCAAAACTATACCTTTCTTTTCTGTGTATGCTAAACAGCTGCAGAGATATCTGCATTTTTATTCATATACAAATGAGCAAGTTGGAGCACCAGGAGGCGGGGCTGAATCATTTGAGAACTTTTCTGTAACACCCCCTGTGCTCTACACACTCCCCCCTCCCCTTGATTGACAGGGCTAGACAGCAGTCAGAGCTGTGTCCAAGAGCTGTGTACTAGCAATATCCTATCACTATGTACTATAGCTTCACCACAGAAAGCTTTATTTACCAGCACAATATATGATTATAAACATAGAAAAACACATATTTCTATATGTTAATGCTATAGCTTGTTGGTAAGTGCTCTGCCATGCATGATGAAATCTGAAGTTCAAGTCCCTGTAGACACTTACATAAACTTTTTCGCTCTCATTTATATATACAATAGAAGGCCTTACTATATTGAGAATAGTGTTTTTTGTGCCCAGAAACCTAAAACCTATTACTGGTACAATATATTATTATAAAGAAACAATATGCAATATGTATTATCTTTTTAAGCCTAAAAGCATAATTCTCAATATAATAAGGATATAGACTTTTATTATGGGTTAAATGTGGAAGAAAAAAAAATATCTGAAGATAAAAACCTGGAAGTCTTTCCCAGGATTAAAATCTGGGATCTCTACATGCAAAATTAAGCACTTATCGACAATCTATAGGATGACTACATAGAGAAGACACTTTTTTCTATACTTATGTTAACGCACATTACTGATGTCTTTCTAATCATATATTGTACCTGTGAATAAAGCAGTAGTATGTAGATTAGGTTTCTGAGCAGATCTCAGTGTGGTCAAGATATAGTACGTACGATATGTAGATGCTAGGACTCAGCTCAACCCTAATAGGTAGCCCCTGTCAATCAAGGAGAGGAGAATTGTGCAGAGCACAGGGGGTGTTACAAAGCAGTGCTCAAATGATTCAGCCCCGCCTCCTGGTGCTCAAAATTGCATGATGAGCGCTACCAGGCAGTATGCCTAGTTTAATAGGGTTGATCCTGGTGACAGAGCCGCTTTAAATGCGTTGCTTGTACTGTAATACGCTTCATATGGAACAAGATGCATACTTTCTTATGCAAAATACTCCATCAATATTCAACACCTTATCCATGGTAATCAAATGTCATCACATGATTTAGCTCTATACACAAACAATTCATTAAAATACACACACACATATAGAAGCCTTAGGTGGTAAGCAGCTGCAACAGAGCCAACCAGGGAGAACAGAAGGAATTGATATCTGCTTCAGACATTTATGGGATGTGTTTTAGCAAGTTGTGAAAATGAGCTGTTTCTAGTCTTTCCTTCACCTTGGACTACGACTCACTGACCCATGCCTGATTGTATGTAAATACACTTACATAGTATAGTTGAAAAAAGACATTTGTTGATTAGGTTCAACCAAGGGATGAGTAGAGAATTAAGGAAAGGGGAGTGTGAAGCTGGAATTCTACACATTTAAATAAACATCAATGATTCAGTTCTAGGAATTCATCTTAGCCTGTTTTGAAGTCATCACCTGTTCCTGTTACCACGTCCTAAGATAGTCTACTACAAAGATTTACAGTATAAAATCCTAGTCGCCTCTGAATACTGAAAATTTTCTTCCCCAGTCGGTGGCAGTGCTCCCTTGTTTTTTGAACAGCTTTTCACCATATATTATGTACGCCCCATTTATATATTTGTATAGGTTAATCCTGTCACCCCTTAGAGGCCTCTTCTCCCGACCAAATACATTATTTTAATCTTCCCTCGTGACTAAGATCCTCTAACCCACTTATTAGTTTAGTCGCTCTTGTCTGTGCTTTTTCCGGCTCCAGGGCATCCTTTCTATGAACTGTTGCCTCAGAACTGTAGATTCTAGATATGGCCTCGTTTAATAAATGACAGTATTCAGCTGGCTTTAGAGGCAGCCGATTGACATTGAATGATGTTGTTTAGCTTATTATTGGTATACCAAAATCCTTCTATACAAGTGACTCCCCCCTTGTTACCTCCCCTAGGACATATGATGCACAGAGATTATTACTACCAAGATGCATAACTTTACATTTATCCTCATTGAACCTCATTTGCCAAGTGGAGGCCCAAACACTTCAAATGTTCAAATCAGCTTGTATTTTATGAGCATCTTCCATAGACTGCACAGTACTACATAGCTTAGTGTCATTTGCAAAACTAGAACAACCTCCATCCACTATATCATTAATAATTAAATAATAATTGTCCCCAAACTGAATCTTGTAAGGTAGAGATGCATGTTGGTGACTTCCTGACAATCCTGCATATATGGCACATCAAGAAACCTTTTCAGAATGCATTTCCTCAAGATAATTATCGAATTTCCCCAGGATCTGCTCCTGGTCGGTCCAGCAAACAGCTGATTTTGTCAGGGGAGGGTAAAGTATTTCCCATACTGTGGCCTCTGAAGGAGGAAAGAAGTATTACATGGAGGTCAGTCAAATGAATGGTCAACCATGTACCATCAGGAGAACAGGAGATGCTTATATACAACAGCTCTCCATTCTCATTCACTGAGGGGTCCCAAGTGGAACCTTAAAACTCCTGTGGTCATTGTACATTCTGGTGTACTCTATATAATAATTTAACAATGTTTGGCAAAAGGGTAACTTTTTGTTTGACATTCTAGCAATGTCTTGGAAATAAGGCATGTCAGCGCTACAAGAGTCAGTTCACATTATAGTTTTCTTCCTTCCTTTCGGTGTACCAGTGTTTTGGATGAATATGCTAGTGTAGCGTACACTGCTTTCCCTGTGGTTGAAAACTGAAGACCCTTTCGAAAATCTGGCTAACTCCAGTGGGAGCCATTATAATTAGAAATGAGCGAAGTTTTGAAAAATCCAGTTCCACCGATTCACCGAACTTCAACAAGAAATTTAATTCATTATGAATTAATTCACCACGAATCATATCAGGTATACCCAAGCCACTCTGCCTAATCATATTCATCCCACTTGGTGGCCCAATGTCAGTGTGAAAGCTTGGAACTTAAACTGCAGGGAGATTGAAGAGAGAGAACATTGTCATTTGCATTACATTCTAGTGCACCCACATTCATAATCCATTATGTACGTACTGTGCCATCAGTATTACAGCCAGGTATAATTTATTGCTGTTTACATCACTGTGCAGTGCACTAAGATTCATAGCTATTCTCTTCTGTTAAAGAAAAGCCTACAGCACCCTTCAGTAAATCCAAAAACCTGTGCACACCCCTGCAGGAGCCGTGTCCAAATGGCTCCTTAGTGGAACAAAGTGGAGGTAATGCCACAAGTAGTGGAAAAAGGATGCTCTTTTAATGCATGTTATTGCGGTCCAAAAACATGTTTTTTAAACCCTTCTGTTAACTGTAGATTTACTGTAAATCAGCATTACAGGTCACTGTTACCATCAGGTCTAATTTATCGCCATGGACTTAACTGTGCAGTGCCCCAAGAATGAAATAGTGGCCCCATGACCCCCATGAGTGGAGAGTGGGGGCAGCAGCGTGGGAGTAACAGTGACAATAGAGGCCCAATGACAGAGTGGGAAGGGGGGTGCGGCATCAGCAGTGGCAGTAAGGCTGTGTTCACATCACTTTTTATATGAATTTAAAAAAATGAAGCCTGTATTTTGAGCATCCATAAAGCCTCTTTCAGACGATATGAATTTGATCGGTAATAGTAAGCCAAAACCAGGAGTGGGTCCAAAACAGAGATAAAATGTAATAGAAATATTTACATCTCTTCTGTGTTTTGGACCCACTCCTGCTTTTGGCTGATCAAATACTTACTAAATATTGACTGTTTGAAAAAGGGCTTACAGATGCTAAAAATACATTATCCCCTTTTTTATGTTCTTCTGAGGGATAAGAAGAATGGAAAAATAAATGGTGAAACGGAAAAAAAAGGGACAATAGTGGCCCTATAACATAGTGGAGATGCGGTCCAACAGCAGTGGCAGTAGCAAGGACAATAGTGGCCCCATGACAGAGTGGGGAGAGGGGCAGCAGCAGTGACAAGGACAATAGTCACCCCATGACAGAGTGGGGTGGCAGATCACAGCAGTAGCAGAACCCAAAATCAGCAGTGTGATAGCGAGGCCCAGTGGTATGCATATTATTTAAAAAATGTAATATGTACAGTAGGCCAAGAAGTCCGATTGTAGGAATGACAGTAATGGCAGCAGGCGGGTGCCAGCAGCACCTGGCCAGAAGAAATGGACTATTTTTTAGAATATTCCAGCCCACTACAATATGATCATTAGTCGCAGAATGAGGATGAGGTGATATAGCTCGTAAGCAGTGGCCAACTGACTACACAGCATGTCTCTATAGTAGTCTATTTTTGCATCCCTCTCAGAAGGTATTGAGGGTTTAACAATGCGGATAGCCAATAGTCATCCCTCTGCCATATGTGGCTGTCAGTATACAAACATGACAGCATGCATCTGACCATTTGCACAAAGGACTTGGAGGGCCTCCCTGCCTCCATTTGTACTGCTACATACTGCCACGGTCTATCATGGTCATCTGCATTGTCTTTGTCATTGCCCTTCAGCTCCACATGCCTCTCCTGCAGCTCCTGCTCCTCTCCCGTCGTTTGGGCAAATAAACCACCAAGTTGTGTATAAAATTGCAGAGTGTTTATGTCCTCCTCCTCTGCCAGTTCATCCTCCTCAGGGCTCAGGTGGCTGTGAAATGGAGGTGGCTCGTCTTCTGTCCCCTTGCCTATCAGATTTGGCAGCATCCCCTCTAGGACGTGAAGGAGTGGAATTGCAACATTCATGGCCTCCTTAATGGACCTGAGCAAATGGCACATGTCATGCATGAGCTGCCACCAGCTAAAGTGAAGTTACACTTGGGAGTAGACCTGTCTGCCTGCTGCATTAAGAAATCGTTGAGTGCCTTCCTCTGCTCATACAGGCAGTTTAACATATGGAGCATGGAGTTTCAATGGATGGAAACGTCGCATGAGGCGATTAGAGATGAGCGAGCACTAAAATGCTCGGGTGCTCGTTATTCGAATCCAATTTTTCCCGATGCTCGGGTGCTTGTTTCGAATAACGAACCCCATTGAAGTCAATGGGAGACTCGAGCATTTTTTGCAGGGGACCGGGGCTCTGCATAGGGAAGGTTGCGTGAAAACCTGGAAACCTCAGAAAATGATGGAAACACCACGGAAATGGACAGGAAACAGCAGGGGCAGCATGCATGGATGCTTCTGGGGCGGCCTAATCGTACCATTATGCCAAATTCTGGGCAACAGCCTGGTGGTGACCCTGAAGGCAATTGTGCTGACCCAGACCAAGATGGGCAAGGCACATGTGCTGGCACATGTTAGGAAAATACCCAACTAGGTGCAACGAAGGTCCATCACCGCCTGCAGGTGACACCACTGCTCATGCTGGCACTGCTGTGCTATCCCCCGCCCCACGACGCAGGCATAAGCCTGACACAGCATGGTGACAGCGTCGTGACAAGTGACCAAGTTAGATTGAGGTAGCAGGTGAACCACCCAAAAATGTAGCCTGACACAGCATGGCGGTGAACCCATACTGACCAAGTTAGACTCCGTACCAAGTACCGAGGGACAGCCACCGCCATCAGGTTGCGGAAAGCCTCAGTCTCTACCAGTCTATAGGGCAGCATCTCCAGGCTCAACAATTTGGAGATGTGGACGTTTAGGGCTTGTGCATGTGGATGGCTGGAATTGTATTTGCCTTGCGCTCAAATGTCTGCTGCAAAGACAGCTGAACGCTGCGCTGGGACACATTGGTGGAGGCTGTTGAGGATCGTGGAGGTGAAGGGGTGGTTGTAGGGCGGGAGGCGCTCGTGCCGGGGTCCTGGGCAGGGGGTTGACTCGCCGAGCAAGCATGAGATACAGGGGAAGGGGCAGTGATGTGACCCGCAGGCGGTGAACGGCCTTGGTTCCACTGAGTCGGGTGTTTAGCACTCATATGCCTGTGTATGCTGGTAGTGGTTAGGCTGGTAGTGGTGGCTCCCCTGCTGATCCTGGTGTGGCACAGGTTGCACACCACAGTCCGTTGGTCATCCTCACTTTCTTTAAAAAACCTCCAGACTTGCGAACATCTAGGCCTCGGCACAGGAGCTTGACTCCGTGAAACAGTTGCTGATCTACCTGCTCTGGCCCTGCTTCTCCCTCTGGCCACCCCACCGCCTCTTCCAACCTGTTCTGGTGCTGCACTTGCCTCCCCCTCAGAAGCACTGTCTTGAGTTGGATTACCAACCCAGCTCGGGTCAGTCACCTCATCATCCACCAGCTCTTCCTCCGATTCCTCACTCTGCTCCCCCCTCGGACTTACTGCCCTGGCAACAACGTCACTGTCTGACAACTGTGTCTCATTATCATCATTATTATCATCCGACAACTCTTCACGCACTACTTGCACTAAGTCCACGCTCTCATCACCCACAGACTGTGAAAGTTCTAAATTTTAGGCATCGGGACAGAGCAACTGCTCAGGTTGCTCTTGAGCAGTGGTTTGTGTCTCTGGGTAGGGTCCTGAAAAGAGTTCCTGTGAGTATGCCTGATATGAATCCATACTTTCCGTGGGGGGGGCAGGCTGGGGGGAAGGAGGTTGAGCTGGAGGAGACAGAGGTCTACTCCCTTGGCTAGCGTGGGTGGACTGTGTGGAAGACTGGGTGGTGGATAAATTACTGGACGCATTGTCCGCTATCCACGTCATCACCTGTTCGCATTGTTGTGGTTTCAATAGTGGTGTACCACGTGACCCAGTAAGTTGCGAGATGAAGCTAGGGAGCGAAACTCTGCGGCGTTCCACTGCTCCCTCATCAGCATGTTCAGTGTCACCCTGCCCAGGACCATGGCCTCTGCCCCCTACACTACTTGAACGCCCACGCCCTCGTCCTCGACCCTTAGCCCTTGGGTTCAACATTTTGTATATGCACCAAACTGTCAAGTTAATATCTGAGGCCAAAACCGTATTCAGTAGACAGTAGAATTACTATCTGAGGCAAAAAATGTAGTCTTTAGACTCCAGCTATTGCACCGCAAACCACTCAATTTTGCACTGGACTGTAGTTTATATAACTGAGACTAAAAACGTATTCTCTAGACTGCGGCTAGTGTATCACACACCTCACAATTGAGTGAAAAAAATTATTCTCTAGACTGCAGCTAGTGTATCGCACACCTCACAATTGTTCACTGGACTGTAGTTTATATAATTGAGTGAAAAAAAACATATTCTCTAGACTGCGGCTAGTGTATCGCACACCTCGCAATTGTTCACTGGACTGTAGTTTATATAATTGAGTGAAAAAAATTATTCTCTAGACTGCGGCTAGTTTATCACACACCTCACAATTGTTCACTGGACTGTAGTTTATATAATTGAGTGAAAAAAATTATTCTCTAGACTGCGGCTAGTGTATCGCGCACCTCACAATTGTTCACTGGACTGTAGTTTATATAATTGAGTGAAAAAAATTATTCTCTAGACTGCGGCTAGTGTATCACGCACCTCACAATTGTTCACTGGACTGTAGTTTATATAATTGAGTGAAAAAAATTATTCTCTAGACTGCGGATAGTGTATCACACACCTCACAATTAGGGCTGGGTGATTAATCGAATTAATTTGATTAATTCGCCAATTGCAAGCCTCACGATTTTATTTTTTAGGAAAATCGTGAATTCGATTTTCCTAAAATGGCGCCCGACATATAAAATAAAAAAAATCTCTTACCTGTCCTACGCCGCGGCTCCGCTCCGGTGTCTGGCGCTGCTCTTCTTTTCCGGGGCTGCGCTGCACTGTCCTGACCGCGTACAGCGTCAGGACGTAGTGCGCGCACTCTGACCTGACGCTGCACGCAGTCAGGTGACAGTGCAGCGCCGGGAGAAGAAGAGGGGCGCCGGACCCGGAGCAGAGCCGCGGTGCAGGACAGGTAAGAGATTTTTTTTTTATTATTATGATGGTGGCTGATCGGAGGTCTGAAGGGGGCACTTTTGGCTGCTCTGAGGTCTGAAGGGGGCACTTTCGGCTGCTCTGAGGTCTGGAGGGGCACTTTGGGCTGCTCTGAGGTCTGGAGGGGGCACTTTGGGCTGCTCTGAGGTCTGGAGGGGGCACTTTGGGCTGCTCTGAGGTCTGGAGGGGGCACTTTGGGCTGCTCTGAGGTCTGAAGGGGGCACTTTGGGCTGCTCTGAGGTCTGAAGGGGGCACTTTGGGCTAATCTGAGGTCTGGAGGGGGCACTTTGGGCTGCTCTGAGGTCTGGAGAGGGCACTTTGGGCTGCTCTGAGGTCTGAAGGGGGCACAGTGGGCTGATCTGAGGTCTGAAGGGGGCACTTTGGGCTGATCTGAGGTCTGAAGGGGGCACTTTGGGGTGCTCTGAGGTCTGAAGGGGGCACTTTGGGCTGCTCTGAGGTCTGAAGGGGGCACTTTGGGCTAATCTGAGGTCTGATGGGGCACAGTGGGCTAATCTGAGGTCTGATGGGGCACAGTGGGCTAATCTGAGGTCTGATGGGGGCACAGTGGGCTGTGCCCCCCTTCACTTTGGGCTAATCTGAGGTCTGATGGGGCACAGTGGGCTAATCTGAGGTCTGATGGGGCACAGTGGGCAAATCTGAGGTCTGATGGGGCACAATGGGCTGATGTGGGGTCTGATGGGGCACAATGGGCTGATGTGGGGTCTGATGGGGCACAATGGGCTGATGTGGGGTCTGATGGGGCACAATGGGCTGATGTGGGGTCTGATGGGGCACAATGGGCTGATGTGGGGTCTGATGGGGCATAATGGGCTGATCTGAGGTCTGATGGGGGCACAGTGGGCTGATCTGAGGTCTGATGGGGGCACAGTGGGCTGATCTGAGGTCTGATGGGGGCACAGTGGGCTGATCTGAGGTCTGATGGGGGCACAGTGGGCTGATCTGAGGTCTGATGAGGGCACAGTGGGCTGATCTGAGGTCTGATAGGGGCACTTTGGGCTGCTCTGAGGTCTGAAGGGGGCACAGTGGGCTGATCTGAGGTCTGAAGGGGGCACTTTGGGCTGATCTGAGGTCTGAAGGGGGCACTTTGGGGTGCTCTGAGGTCTGAAGGGGGCACTTTGGGCTGCTCTGAGGTCTGAAGGGGGCACTTTGGGCTAATCTGAGGTCTGATGGGGCACAGTGGGCTAATCTGAGGTCTGATGGGGCACAGTGGGCTAATCTGAGGTCTGATGGGGGCACAGTGGGCTGTGTCCCCCTTCACTTTGGGCTAATCTGAGGTCTGATGGGGCACAGTGGGCTAATCTGAGGTCTGATGGGGCACAGTGGGCAAATCTGAGGTCTGATGGGGCACAGTGGGCTGATGTGGGGTCTGATGGGGCACAATGGGCTGATGTGGGGTCTGATGGGGCACAATGGGCTGATGTGGGGTCTGATGGGGCACAATGGGCTGATGTGGGGTCTGATGGGGCACAATGGGCTGATGTGGGGTCTGATGGGGCACAATGGGCTGATGTGGGGTCTGATGGGGCATAATGGGCTGATCTGAGGTCTGATGGGGGCACAGTGGGCTGATCTGAGGTCTGATGGGGGCACAGTGGGCTGATCTGAGGTCTGATGGGGGCACAGTGGGCTGATCTGAGGTCTGATGGGGGCACAGTGGGCTGATCTGAGGTCTGATGGGGGCACAGTGGGCTGATCTGAGGTCTGATGGGGGCATAGTGGGCTGATCTGAGGTCTGATGGGGGCACAGTGGGCTGATCTGAGGTCTGATGAGGGCACAGTGGGCTGATCTGAGGTCTGATAGGGGCACAGTGGGCTGATCTGAGGTCTGATGGGGACACAGTTGGCTGATCTGAGGTCTGATGGGGGTATAGTGGGCTGATGTGAGGTCTGGTGGGGCCACAGTAGGCTTTTTTTATTTTTTTATTTTTTTACTAACATAAGAAAATCGAGATTTAAATCGTGAATCGTCCAAAATTTTTTAAAAAATCAAGATTTTTTTTTTTGCCATATCGCCCAGCTCTACTCACAATTGTTCACTAGACTGTAGTTTATATAATTGAGTGAAAAAAACGTATTTTATAGACTGACGCTGCTGTACAGCACACCTCACAATTGTTCACTGGACTGTAGTTTGTATAACTGAGTGACAAAACATATTCCCTAGACTGCACTACAGATCCCAGCAAGCCAAGGTACAGCAGCAGCAAAAGTGAGTACTGAGAGGACTTTGGGCAATTTCATTGGGGTCTGTGTGGACCATGTGCTGTCCCCTTTCTGCCACCAGTGCACAGTGTGCAGCCAAGATGGCGGTAGCTGCACTACAAGTCCCAGCCAGCAGCCGAGAGGAGGACAAAAAAAAATGTCGTTGTAGCCCTTAGAAGGAGCGTTGGGTTCTTTGTGGATGATTCCTGCCTAACCAGATTCTAATTTCACGCCCTAACAGTGTGCAGCCAAGATGGCGGTAGCTGCACTACAAGTCCCAGCCAGCAGCCAGGAGGAGACAAAAAAAAACGTGCTTGTAGCCCTTAGAAGGGCTGTTGGGTTCTTTGTGGGTGATTCCTGCCTAGCCAACAACTAAATTCAGGCCCTAACACTCTCCCTGACAGACAGCAGCTCTATCCCTAATCTCATGCAGACGGCGTATGACACGAGCAGCGCGGGACCAGATTCTTATATTCCCAGGTCATCTGATCTGGCCAGCCAATCCCTGCTTTCGACTTGTAGGGGCCCCACGTGATGCTAGGAGGTACCAAAGACTCTCCTGCATGTTGATTGGCTGAAAAAAGGCGGCTAACATACAGGAAGAGGAAGTTGCCATTTCCTCGAGGATCGCGATATGCTCGTCCGAGCATATGCGAATACCCTAATGCTTGAACGAGCATCAAGCTCGGACGAGCATGTTCGCTCATCTCTAGAGGCGATGTTGGGGAAGAGCATTTGCAGCTCACAGAGGGCATGTTTTTCATGGTAAGAGTGGCTGAAGTGCATGCACAGGTTCCTGGACATTTTTTAACAGCTCTTGTAGTTCAATGGAAAACTTGAGGAACCAAGTGACAATGAGATTGAAGATGTGTGCCTTTCAGGGCACATGGGTCAGCCCTCCCGATGCAGCACAGACTAAATGTTCTTCCTATTATCAGTAACCATGGTTTTTGTCTCCAGTTGGTGAGGAGAGAACCAGTGATAAATTTCTTTATTGATTACACAGAGCAGTTCCTCCCCAGTATGGCTTCGTTCACCAAGCCTGACCAAATGCAGAACCACGTGACAATGCCTAGCTTTGCATAGGTAATATGCTGGAGGACCACTGTGAACTGTGCCTAGAAGGGAGGGTGAAGACAAAGTGCAGGATGAAGAGGCAAAGGAGGATATTGGTGCAGAAATCTCAGCATTACAATGCAGAGACGGCATTGCCATTACTTGCCAAGTTGCTGGTTTGCCTGGTCCAGAACGACATTTACCCATGGACTGTGAACAACATATTTTGTCCTTGACCATAGTTACAACTCCATACGTCAGTGTTGGCATAAAATCTACCAGACACCGAGAGCCCCAAGGACTGCCCTACATTCATGTGCAGGGCTGGTACAGCATGTAATGATTAGTGAACTCGCTGTTCGGCCGCGCATGCCGGCGCTCGGGTCCACTCGGTGTTCGGCCGAACACAGAGTGTACTCGAGCGCTATGCTCGAGTCCCCTCACCACACCAAGACAGATCCGTCATGACCCCCAATGCAAGTCAATGGGGACGTATCTGTTCGGTGTAACACAATGGAGTTCATGACAGATCCGTCACCTTACCTTTCCCAGCAGCTCCCTCTAGCAGGTGGGGCTGTGGTGAAACTTACGACTGCTGAGACAGGTCTGGAGCTGCTGGGAAAGGTAAGTTTAACACCCCCCCCACCCCCAGTGTCTGTATCATGTTTTTTTGTTTTTTTGTGGGGCCCCATGTAAACCAGACACCCTCCCCTTTTCCAAGCGAGGGGTGCCTGGTTTAGTCCCATTGACACCCCCGAGTTCTCGGCCAGAGAACCCGAGAACACGAGCACCTGGGTGCTCGATCATTACTAGTAATGATGGCTTGGGATTCGACACCTTGGCTTCGCACAAGCACATCAGCTTTCTGAAAGGGGCAGAGTCAACTACATGGAAAAGGAGGGGAATGTAGTAAGCTGAGGCTCACGTTCAGGTTCTGCGCCGCTGGATGAGTCCACGCATACTGTTGACTTTTTGTAATCATGTCAGTGATCAATTGCTGTTGAAACAAGTAACAAGGTGTAGGAGGAGGAGCATCAGGAGCAACAAACGACATTGAAGTCGACAGGAAGGAACGATAGCTTCTTTCTACTAACGTTGTCGAGCCCTGACTGCTGGAGAGCAGGCCAGTGAGAGATGCAGCAGTAAATGAGTGGCATACTTTTCCCACACCAATTTCTGGTGACACTCCATGTGTTGACACATAGATGTAGTGCCACACATCGTGTACACCGCCATTCTATCGCCCCCCATTGACTTGGTGAAAAATTCCCACATTGGCGAGTATGGCAATTTCCCTCCACTACTGCATGATGCCTGCTTGCTGCTGCTTTTCTGAAACTGAGAACTATTAGTGTGTTCCTCATAGATAGTCTCCTCTATTTGGCTCCAGATCTCCCACAACTTCTACCCTGCAGTCTCAAGAACACACTGCCGCCCTCGCCACCCAGATAACAATGCACCCTCTTCACACGGCTCCCACGTGCGATTGGCTATATCATGTACATTTGTTTGGTCGTCACTTGTGTCACCCTCAGCAGTCTCGTGCCCATGTCCCTAACCTCTTGCAACATATGCTCCCACCCGACTGTCGTCATTGGTAGTTACTCGTCTAGAGGAGTCCTCAGCTGATGACTCCTCCAAGTCTGTGCTGGCCTATGCTGGCCTATAACTGCTGACTGTCCTCACAAAGTTCATCCTCGTTGAAAAGTGAAGGAGAGCCGGCGGCTATCATTACTCGGCTAGCAGAAAAAGCAGCAAAAGCAAGAAGTAGGTTCAGGACAGGTGAGGGCACAGAGGCAGTTCCTGGGCCATGCCAACTAAGCGTGGTGTAAGAGGATTCCTGGCTGTGTGTATCTGTTGTCACTTGAAGTGACGTTGAAAAGCGAGTGAACCATTCCATTATAGCTGGATTGTCAAAACACGACTGCTGGATGACAGTGACAGCTCCGTTCTGTTGCTGCAGCTGCTGCTACCACTACCCCTTCTGCTGCTACTTGTGCCAGCTACTGCAGCAGTTCAACAAGATGAACTTGCCAATATATTCACCCTTTAATACTGAGGTACAGTAATTCTATGTATGTATAAACTAACAGGGATTGTGGCAGCAGTTCAACAAGATGCACACAGCAATATATTAGATCATCCTTTAATACTGAGGCACAGTAATTCTATGTGTAAACTAACTGATTAACTGTGATTGTGGCAGCAGTTCAACAAGATGCACATGGCGATTACAGTCAACCTGCACTGTCCCTGCTGTCTCCCCATGCTCTCCCTACAGTGTCTAAAAACTCTCCCTAAGATCTCTCTACACTGTCCTTGCACTCCCTCTATCCAATACTCTTTGTATAAATAGCTTCCTGAAACAATGTCCCTTGTCGCATAAGCGCTTGTCATGTCTTTTTCTAGGCTCAGCTCACAGTGAAATGGCAGAGACTGCGGGGGATGAGGCTTCTATAGGGCTGTGACATTAGAGAGGATGGCTATCTGCTGATTGGCTGGATGCAAGGCATTATGAGTCATATTGCAATCCCAGGCTTCTTACTTTCAGCAGCCATTTTAGAAGAAAATCTGGTTCGATACCACAAAGCACGAGGAAATTTGGATTTGTGGCAAATCAAATTTTTCCTAAACTTCGGATTGAATTCCACTTTGGATGCTTCGATTAGCTCAACACTAATTATAATTTGTTGGGATTCATTTGTAAGTGGGTCCATTATAATGGTCATAGCTCCAGGAACTGCCATGACAGTAATGTGAACAGTAGAGGTATTGGTAGACTCTTAAGGGGGTTGTCCCAAAAAAAACTGTTTTGATCTTTTTCTAATTTCTCTGTCCTGGTCACATACTCAGTTTCATCTTTCAACTGCCACCAGCTACAGCAGAAAAAACAAACTCCCTTGAGTGCACGCCCCCTAAGTTGGCAGTGTCATAGTTCCCCCAGGTGCTGCCACCTCCGTGCGGCAGCAGCATCTGGTTGTCAGGGGACCCAGGAGTGCAGGCCCGCCCTTCGAGTCCCGGATAGAGATGACCGAGCACTAAAATGCTTGGGTGCTCGTTATTCTAGTCGAACTTTTCCCGATGCTCGGGTGCTCGTTTCGAATAACGAACCCCATTGAAGTCAATGGGAGACTCAAGCATTTTTGCAGGGGACCAAGGCTCTGCCTAGGGAAGGCTGGGTGAAAACCTGGAACCTCAGAAAATTATGGAAACACCAC
>ONZH01015583.1:0-13455 GCA_900303285.1 Rhinella marina | reverse complement strand
AGACCTCAGAGCAACAGTATGTGCCCCATCAGACCTCAGATCAGCGGAATGTGGCCCCCATCATACCTCAGATCAGCAGAATGAGCCCCATCAGACCCTCAGAGCAACAGTATGTGCCCCCATCAGACCTCAGAGCAACAGTATGTGCCCCATCAGACCTCAGATCAGCAGAATGTGCCCCCATCAGACCTCAGAGCAATGGTATGTGCCCCCATCAGACCTCAGAGCACAGTATGTGCCCCCATCAGACCTCAGATCAGCAGAATGTGCCCCCTTCAGACCAAAGAGCAACAGTATGTGCCCCATCAGACCTCAGATTAGCATATTGTGCCCCCAACAGACCTCATATTTGCATATTGTGCCCCATCAGACCTCAGATTAGCGTCTTGTACCCCTTCACATAGCGTCTTGTGCCCCTTCACACCTCAGATCAGCACGTCTTGTGCCCCTATCAGACCTCAGATCAGCCCACCCAGCCACTTAAAGACCATACTTACCTGTTCTGCGCTGCCGCTGCCCTCCGGTCCCACGCTCCGCGCTCCTCTCTCTTCCCTGCCGGCGCGCACTATGACCTGACGCTGCAGGTAAGTATGGTCTTTAAGTGGCTGGGTGGGCTGATCTGAGGTCTGATGGGGGTCCCTACGTACAAGTGAGCGCTTCCTTATGGAAGCGCTCACTTGTATTCACCCTATAAGACGCACCGCATTTTTCCCCCTACTTTTGGGGGGAAAAAAGTGCGTCTTATAGGGCGAAAAATACGGTATATTACTTGGGGTAGTCTTGCAGTGTGCATATACAGTATACGTGTGTGTATATACAGTATACACATGTATAGATATGTACTGTAGTGTTTATAGATATACATATATGTATATATGGTTTATGTACTGCAGTGTATGTATATGTTTGTATATACACATATGTATAGATATGTACTGCAGTGTGTGTGTGTATATATATATATATTCACAGTATATACAAAGAAAAAGACCGCGGCACTTCCAACTGGTGAAAAAATGTGTAGTCTTTTATTCACCCATGCAACGTTTCAGTCCACTTACTGGGACCATTTTCAAGCACGGTCCCAGCAAGTGGACTGAAACGCCGCATGGGTGAATAAAGCACTACACATTTTTTCACCAGTTGGAAGTGCCGCGGTCTTCTTATTTCTATTTATGCTGGACGGTGGGTTACATTTAAACTGCTGCCACTTCTTACTTTGATTATGGCTTGTGTTGCCCTGGACTTTGTTGCTGTATGTATATATATATATATAATATTTGACTATCTATCTATCTATCTATCTATCTATCTATCTATCTATCTATCTATCTAGTCATGCAGTGTATGTGTATGGACATATACATGTATATATGTTCCACCAATGAAAAAAATGCGGTTTTCAAAAGGACAGTATCTGGATCCATAAACATAAAAAAATACAAAAACAAAATATGTTAAATATAAAAATACGAAGTCAAGTAACATCCAAGGGCTCATGCACACAAACGTATTTTTGTTTCGTGTCCTGTTTTTTTTTTTGCACCCTATATGTGGAACCATTCACTTCAATGGGGCTACAAAAAAAACAAAAACTGAAATTACTCCATGTGCATCCATGTTCATATGTCCACAAGGGCATTCTGCAAAAAAATAGAACATGTCCTATCTTTGTCTACACTATGGATAAGGATAGGACTGTGCAATTAGGGGCCGGATGATCCATTCCGCAAAATGTGGAATGCACACGGCTGGTATCCATGTTTTGCAGATCCGTCTGTGAGCCCTAAGGCTGAGTTAACATCACCTTTTTTTGTCCATTCTTCTGATGCAGTACTCTTTTTCTAAAATAATGGATTTCAGGCTGAAATGGTTCAAATGAATGCCAGATTTGCATAACTGATGTTCAGGATCTGTTTTATTTTTATAGGATCCATTTATTTATTTTTTAATTTTTCTGTTTGTTTGATGGATCAGAAGAACAAAAAATTAACGGTGATCTCATCTCAGCCTAATATGGGATCTGTTATAGAATTTAGCATGAACGTCTGCTACTCAGTAATATACAAGGATGTATTTGTAGCTGGCCTAACAGTTTGCTGACCTCGCCTACTTGACTTGGCCACACCCTCTGCCAGTTTGGCTCCACCTTCAACATGGGGCCACTTTTACCTTTTTTCCAGGGCCACTTTGAGTTCCCAATCCGCCCCTGTCCTTACCCTGTTACTCTCTGCACTGGATATCCTGCCCTAAGTAACTGAACCATGGAGTTTCCACCCTGACAAGGTTGGCCCTATCCAGACCCTGACCCTTGTATTGTACTAGGAAACCCTGCAATTCCCTCACAGGGGGTTAGAATAGTCGGTCACACAGTGAATGATCCCTATGCCTTTCATCTGTGGAGGAAATGAGTGAGTGGACATATTGTGGAGTCTGTTCTTGGGAAAGTTCAGGGGATTTTTCTTTTACCATATCACATAGGAGTAACTAGAGGACATTGTAGATAGGGGTGGTAATGTTACTGGAGGGTCTCAGCACTAGAGATAGAGAGGACTGAACATAGGAGCAGAGAACTTGCCTGTCACTCATCCCAATGTAAAAATGTACAGTTAGCCTCTTAGTGTGAAATGGCTGATAACAGAAGACAATACACTGCATCTAGCTGCACATGAGATGGAAATCATGTAGAATTAGGATCACTGTCCCTATGGCAGGAAATAGGGAGTTATAAAACTTACTACACCAAAGCCGCCTCTACCCAGCACCCGATGGATGTTGAAGCGAGGGAGGTTTAATTTGGGGTAGGGGCAGGGTGCTCCAGGGTCCTGGCTGCTGCTGGCTCTTGGCTCCTCATCCTCCAATACTCTGACCTTCTCTCCTCTCCTCTTCTTAATCTCCTTGGATCCGCTCTTGTGGTCCTCTTCCCTCTTCCTCTTGTCCTCTTCTCTCTTCTTTTCGCTCTTCTTCCTCTTCATCTCCTTGGAGCTCTCGCTGTCCTTCTCCCTCTTCCTCTTCTTTTCTTCTCTCTCCTCGTCGTCTCCTCTGTGTCCAGTGGACGCCATTCTCTCTTCTGCTGTCGGGTTCAGTCCAGTCACTACCGCTGACAGTTGAAAATGAATGGCAGTTGGTCATGTGCAGGTGTCATGAGGTCATAGGTCATGGAAGCCTCAGGTGGCACCTGTCTGCCAGTGGTCCATGGACCTGCTCTGCCCTCTACACTGTCATATGGGCATCAGGAGTGGTTGTGTAGTGTCCAGAGCAATGGAGATATTCATGGCGGCGTCTTCTAGTGCTGTATTATTAGGAGATGGGGGCAGGGGATGGGACCTTTATATCTGGGGTGGCAGTGGCGCCCATAGTTCTCCAGAAACTGTACAGTTTTGTGGAAATTCACATGAACCCGGTGAAGAAATAAACCATAAATTGTACTTGCTGCTAATATCAGGAATAATAAAGTTGGGGTAATTCTGGGTGTACAGGGAGGAGAGGACCTTGTGGAAAAGAGGAATGGACGAAGTAGTCTTCTGTGGAGATTACATAGGGATTCACCACAAAGATGAATTATTCTGAGGTGGGAAATATCAGAAAGGCCTCAATTTAACATTTTTGTTTCAGTCTTAGTTTAAGGGCTCACTCAGATGACCTTATGAATGGATCTACATCCGTTCCACAATTTTGCAGAACGTGTGCGGACCCATTCATTTCAATGAGGCTGCAAAAGATGCAGACAGCATATAATGTGCTGTCAGCATCCGTAGTTCCGTTCGGCAGCGCCGCAAAAAAGATCTTTCCCACGGACAAGAATAGGCATTTTCTATCATAGTGCTGGTCATGTGCATACTCTCAAAACACTATGGCAGTCTGAATGAGCCCTTAGTAGCCAGCCATGGTTTGTGTGATTGTTGGGGGTGGGGGTGGGGGGGTACATTTTCCATTATGGAAGAATGAGAGTTTCTATATGAGATATTGTCAGGTGTATAGGTGACTTGTTTAACTAATTTCCAGTAATATATATGGGTAAATTTCTTCTTATTTATTATTATGCTGAGTGGCAGTGATAATGGGAATTATAGAGGAACACAAAGGCTCTGTAGCGCACATGAGATCTATAGCTCTACTATATACTCTGCTTGCTGGCTCTGTGGCGTCAGATCCTGAAGGTTCTTCTCCTTTCATTCCTGAAGACATCTCTTCTTCCAACCAGAGCATGACGTATCTCATTACTACACGTACTTCTTCTCATCACTACACACGACAGTCAGCATACTATGGCACTTGGACTTAATGGGCTTTTATATAATATCCAAATGATGGGTAAAATGGCTTCAGCAAATAAAAAAAACAATTAAAAAAAAATAATTAAAAAAAATAAAAATATGGCTACACAACATTTTACATGCAAACAATAGAACTAAGGAATGGGGATCATTCTAACTTAAAGTGGTATTATACCTACTAGAAATGAAAATTGAAAACATAGAAGATCTTTGCGCACATTTTTGATCAAACGTGTGTCGGGCCCATCTACCAGGCGTCAAGGTGGCTTCCGCAGATGGGTTCCTAACACTAACAGACTGCCTCTCTTGGACTTACCTAAGCCTACAATATTCAGGGCGGTGTAGGAACCATCTACATTTATACTCTGCTCAGAAGCCCCAGGCAGATGGGCGTTGCTCAGTCTAAAAGAGGCCGCAGCCCTCAATATATACTACAGGAAAATTTAGACTAGCAATTCATGTTCACAGGTGCATTTATTATTTTTCTGTATGCTTGCTTTATGGATATGCACCTGTGAATATGAATTGCTAGTCTACATTTTCTTGTATTAAAACAAACAAAGTTGCTCCAGCTGCCCTGAATGTTGGTATACAACCCCCTCTAGCCTCCTAGGAATTTTTAGGAAAATTTGTTATCTCTTTTTGTTGTTTTTTTATGAATTTTTCCCCCTCCCTCATCCCCAAGCTGTGGCACACAATGACAGCAATAGTAAATGATGTCTGAGTTACACCGACATACATAGCTATGGGTAAATTCACATTTGACAGCGTATTTAATATCACACTGTGCTCAACGCGTGTGTTATGCATTATCATATTCCAAAGCTTCCAAAAAGTCTACTTTGTCGGGGCGAATTAAAAAAATAATAATAAAAAAAGAGCAGCTTGGGGGACAAAGCATCCAAATATTATGCCTTGACATGGTCAAAATGCCTGCCTGTATGTCACGCACAAGGGTTGATTGTCAGAAGAAAAAGTGGCTCGTTGTGATCAAACCTAAAAAACCTTTTTATGAGGATCAGCAGCAATGCAGGGAAGATGTGGGAAGGGTACAGTACGGATATAGTGACATGAGGGCGCAATAGTAGGGGCAACAGAGGCAGCATAGCATGGAACATACAAGGCTGTCTATGGGTAGTAGTAGTAGTAATATTAGTGAGAGTGGTATTGGTGGTAGATGCTTTGTGTTAATGGTGATGGCAGTAGAGGATTGGCAGTGAGGAGCAGCAGCTGCAGCCACTGCCGTATGGTACATATTGGGTGAAGGCAGCAGCATGATGGAGGGAACAGCAGTCTTACAGAAACTGATGGTCGGCAGGTCGCAGCTGTGGGATGATGGTGGCAGTGTCATGATGATGGCGACGGTAGCAACCGTACAGAACTAGATGGTTTAAAAATGTCATAAGTGGCATGATGCAAGCCACAGCAGACGTACAGAACGTGATGTTTGGAAAGTTGTGTAGCGCCCTCCACCCTGCGTGGTGGTCGGTTGCTACAGCATGTATGTATTTCTGTGCATATAGTGTTAATAAAACCCAGGAAGCCGGTCGCCTAGGCAACCCCAGAATCTGGGGAGAGGAAGTGGGAGGAGGTTAGGAGCTCAGCAGAGGAGAAGCAGACAGTCTGCAGCAGGAGATATAGCAGTCTGCAGCAGGAGATATAGCAGTCTGCGGCAGGAGATATAACAGACTGCAGGAGAGAGTCTGCAGAAAGAGAGTGAGCTGGTAGTCTCCAACAGAAGCAGTCCACACATGGAGTCTGTGTAAGGAAAAGGAAGAAAGTCTTCAGGGGGCAGTTAGGAGAGTGCCTGAAGGAGCTAGTGACTAAGCAGATTGACAGTGCAGGAGGCCAAAGCGACCGGTGACCTGAATGTTCCAGTTTTCCCTGCTGTCTCTGAGTCATCCTTTCTGCTGCAGATGTGCCTATCCTCTATCACACAAGTCTCCAAGGCAAAGGCAAGTGATCCCCCCACGATCTCTAACCCTGGGAGTCAGCCCTAGTCAAGGGGGGTTTAACATCAGCGCTGACCCACAACATCTATCTCCCAGGGGCCTATGTCAGCGCTCGGTCCTGTCTAGGCCGAACACCTTGACTGGCGTCACGAACTATTCCCAAAGACCCTTTCCCCCTTTTAGGGTGTCCGTGAGACGGCCCGACCCCTTACCAGAAGTACCCTCGGCCTGGGTGGGCGTCACAGTTGCATTTGGGGCATGATGCAGGCCACAGCTGCAGCCATACAGATCGTGATAGTAGGCAGGCAGACAGCAACAGTGGCAAGATGGGGCACCGCCAGCAAGGCTTCGGTCTATTCATCGGAATCAGCCCGAAGAGTGAAAATCCTCCTGAATCCAGGCTTGGTTCATTTTGACAAAATGGTCCGTTTGGGTCTCACCAAACCCCCCAAAAACCCTCTCTGATATAACACTGGAGGCTGGGCAAGAAAGAAGATAGAGAGCATGCTGTGCCACTGTTCGGGCCACTGTTCCACTCTGCCTGCCCAGAAATCCATGGGGTCAGGGAACAGGGTATGCGACAGAGACTGTAGGTGCTCAGTGTCAGCGCCAGTAGAGTGCCGTTTGCGGTACAATAGTTCTCCAGAACCAGTTGCCTTGGAGGTGCTGGTCTGCCCCCCAAAAAATGGAAAAAAGTCATGTTCTTTCTAGGTCGTCTCTGGAACCTCTGTCCCAAATACTGGCGGTCCCCATCCCATCGACGCGACACCGCTTCGAATATCTCCAACTTAAGGACTTTTATACCTCACTAACAACATCCCATACATTGAATAGAAACCTGTCTCCATTTGAACAGTTATGCTTGGGGCCTGTACCAGATAAAATACTAGAGAAGGCCGCCGATAAAAAGAAGGGGTTCCCCGAAGAGAAAGAGGCAAGGATTTGAATGTCTTCTTCTTGCTCTGATGTCTTATGACAGATATGTGGCCATCTGTAAACCCCTCAGTTACTCTGAGATTTTGTGTTAAATCGGTTGCTATTTGTTGGCTGATGGGTAATTTGTTTTCATTAATTATCACCATAACTTTATCAAGTCTAAACTTTTGTGGGTCAAATATCATTGACCAGGTATTCTGTGACATTGTTCCTCCCAAAGATGTACAGGCCATTTAGATTTGGATATTCACAACCTCGATATACATAACCACCG
Organism: Rhinella marina; assembly: GCA_900303285.1. NCBI lineage: Eukaryota > Metazoa > Chordata > Amphibia > Anura > Bufonidae > Rhinella > Rhinella marina. The sequence goes on along the minus strand of ONZH01015583.1, from coordinate 6,016 downwards.
GTGACCGATTTACCAACATTGTGCCCATAAGCAAAAATTGGTAGAACATCGTCTGGAAATAATGTAATTCATTATTTAAACACAAAAAGCACACATAACATTCCATAATGCAGGCCACCAGCAGATAATGTAAAGTACTAAACATACTGGGGTCTTGTGAGCGCTCAGAATTGGAAATGTGCATTTTATCTAAATATTCCTTTAGCATTCCTATTGTATAAACATAGTAGGGTTGTATTAATGATTCAAGTAACCATCAACTCCCCTCTCTTGGGGGCTCATCACTGCTGACACCAGTGAATGGCTGCAGTGGTGCTACTGTGCACCCAGGACTGGATATAGTGGGACAAAGGGGATAGTTGTCCAGGGGGCTCTAGTCTTTCTAGTTTAGATACCTCAGTAAAGGTCCTTTTACACGGGCCGATTATCGGCCGAAAAATCGTTCCTAGGAACACTAGTGCCGATAATTGGCCCGTGTAAAAGTGGCCCTAATCAGCCGATGAACGGATTGGATCTTTTGGTTTCTACAAAAGATCCAATCTGTCGGGCGCACATCGGCCTGTGTAAACAGGCGATGTGCGCCTGACAGTATGGAGCTTCCCGGCCGCACGAGTGATACAGCGATCACTCGTGCGGCCCGGCGCTCGATTCATCGGGCCGTGTAAAGGCTCCCTGCCCGAGCGCCGATATCGCTGATCGGCGCTCGGGCAGGGAGACACATCGGCCCGTCTAAAAGGGCCTTAACTTTCAGTCAGAGGTTTTGCTATTATATAGAGGGTGCAGAGGTAGCAGTCAATACCAGGCCCTGGAACCTCAGGGGGCCCAAAGACCCTACACTATTAGGCCTCATGCACTCGACCGAATGCCAACCTTGCCCATTGCGGAGTGCAAATTGTGGTCTGCAGTGCAGGTCACCGACCCTGTGGCTGCCGTCTGTGCAGACCACAATTTGCACTCCGCAACGGGCAAGGTCGGCATTCGTCGAGTGCATGAGGCCTAATAGTGTAGGGTCTTTGGGCCCCCTGAGGTTCCAGGGCCTTCTATTGACTGCTAATATTTGAGATAAGACCCTTGACATTTATGTTTGCTCTGTTTTAATTGAGTATTTATAAAATATAACATACAGCATATGAAAGCCATCATATAGTTGAACGAGCCTTCCATGGGGTCACACAGGACCCATGAATGACAGGATCACCCGATGAACGAGCGTTTTGCTCATTCATCAGGTGATTGGCAGCACATTTACATAGGTAGATTGTTGGGAACGTTGTTCCCGGTAATCTGGGAACGCTGAGCCGGACCTCGTTCTCAGAGGACTCAGCGTTCAAATGCAGGCGCCTTCCTGCTGCACAGGTTAGGTACACCATCGCCTGACCGGTTGTTCAGACCCCATACCTTGAGGATCTGGGTGTACATCTCTGCCTGGATCCCTTTAGCGTTAGCTACCGCAACTCTTATTAAGGCCACATGATGCTGCTCACACCGAGACTTCACCGGTTTGTGTCCTGATGTAGATTATTGCGCCCTCATGACGCTTTTACAATAGCGATCTAAACTGTGGTAAATGTCTGATGACAGGTTATCCTCAGTTTAGGTGGGTTATCTGTTTGCTCTGTTGTCTTCATAAGCGGTCGTTTTCAGGTGACCCGACGGGTGTAAGTTCACCTTGTGCTGGTTTTCAGTTACGTGCTTACTCCTGGAGCCAAATTCGGACATTTCTGGTATATCCCATGCATTGCAGTGTGAAATCCACAACATGGCAGTCACACCACGGTGCCATCTACTCTCTATGAGACAACATGACGAGGACTTACTTGTTTATTTCTGGAAGTCTCAGATAAACCACCTCACATTTTTCAGCCCCAACCGATTGGAAAATTAAAGCGCGGGCTGGTCGCCATGAGCATCTTCAGGTTTACTTTTCACCAGTTGTGACCCAAGTCCTCGGGGTGTGCTGCAGGGTAAGTCTACAAGAGCAACGTTCATGTGGATTAAGCCCAGCTCTTTCCTGGGCCGAGAAAAATGCAAAAGTACCTGGCCTATTCTTTGCCCCAGTGCAGTGTACAGGCTGCAGATACAGTGCAGTATACAGGTTGCAGTAGTAGGAGTATGGGGGTGTTCCGTCTATGAGGGGAGATACTGTGGAGGATGGGGGTGCTCAGTGTAGGTGGGCGGACACTGTGGTGGCACTAGTGCTGCACTATGTCCTGGCAGCGCACAGCTCCAGGACGTATTGCACATAGGAGCACACTGACAGGTGCAGCACTGGCGCCAGCACACAGCGCTAAACCAAGAGCGATGGTGCCTGGAGGAGGAGGAGCATAGAGGGGATTGTATATGTGGGGGGGAGAGGACAGGGTGGATATTTCAAGAATATGGCACATATACATTGGGGATTGAGCCCCGGATCTTTTGAGACCCTAGCAACGCCCCTGCTTAAAGTTCTACATTTTCACTGCACTGAACCACCAGTAAGCAATGGCCTGAGAGAATATACCATGACACAACATCTCATCAGGGCCATTACCTTTCCCATCCTCTGCACTAGCTCCATGCCCCATGGACTCACTGCAGATGGACAATTAGATTTCCAGCCCCCAGGATGCCAGTACTCAGTGCCCCCAGCACATGCCCCCGCAGATGCCCCCAGTGCCAGATGCCCCCATGTGCAGTAAAAAGCCCCATGTGCAGACTATATCCTGATGTGCCAGTAAATAGCAGTCTGTATTCTGCTGATACTGATTACCACATTTATCAGAACACTTCACAATGGAAATAAAGACAAGGACACAAAGTCGTAAGGGAGGAGCGAAAATAACATTTTATTTCTGGTTATAGGAGGGGGGGTTTTATGAGGGGGGATTTTAGGGCTGAGTTGATCCCGAGGAAGGCGAAAACCCCATAAGAGGAAAGAGCCAATTGTCCTCAAGGGGGAAAAATTCCTTCCCGAACCCAAATATGGCGATCAGAATGAATCCCAGGATCAAAGCCATTATCTATTCTATCTGATTCCTATAGATATGATATTAATAGAAATTTTTATTTTATAAATCTATTTTTATTTCTATTTACTATATATTTATGTGTGAAATATATTACACTAAACCTATTTATATACTGTTGATCCAGAGGAAGGCGAAAACCTCCATGAGGAATGAGCCAATTGTCCTCAAGGAGGAAAAATTCCTTCCCGACCCCAAATATGGCAATCAGAACAAGTCCCAGGATCAAAAGTCACCTAACCTTCCTATAAATGTATAAAGACATTTTTTTTTTTTATGTTTTTACTAATCTAATATGTGTATGTCGCCTTACATGTTATAAAACTAAAGCTATTTTTTAATTTTTTTTATTTTATGAATCTATTTTTATTCCTATTTACTTATTTTTACTGCCTATTTATGTGTGAAATATAAAATTTACTAACTTAGCCTATTTGTAGACTGTTGATCCTGAGGAAGGCGAAAACCCCCTTGAGGAATGAGCCAATTATCCTCTTTTTAAGGGGGAAAAATTCCTTCCCGACCCCAAATATGGCGATCAGAATAAATCCCAGGATCAAAGAGTCATCTATCCTATCTGCTTACTATCGATGTGATATAATATTAAAGGAGCTTTCCGGGAATTAACTACTGATGATCTTTCCTCAGGATAGATCATCAGTATCTGATCGGTGGGGGTCCAACACCAGGGACCTCCGCCAATCACCAGTTTGAGAAGCCATCGGCGCTCCCGTGAGCGCTGAGGCCTTCTCCGCGCTCACCAAGCACAGCGCTGTACATTGTATGACAGTTGTGCTTGGTATTGCGCTCAGCCCCATTCACTTGAATGGGATTGATCCGCTCCTAGGCCACGTGACTGATAAACATGACGTCACTGACCTAGGAAAAGCTGAGAGAAGGCCTTGGCGCTAACGGGAGCGCCGATGCCTTCTCAAATAGCTGATTGACGGGGGTCCTGGGTGTCGGATCCCCACTGATCAGATACTGATGATCTATCCTGAGGATAGGTTATCAGTAGTTAAATCCCGGAAAACCCCTCTAATATGAATTTTTATTTTATAAATCTATTTTTATTGCTATGTACTGTATATTTATGTGTAAAATTTGAAGAGTATTAAACTTAACCTACTTATAGACTGTTGATCCTGAGGAAGGCGAAAACCCCCTTGAGGAATGAGCCAATTGTCCTCTTTTTAAGGGGGAAAAATTCCTTCCCGACCCCAAATATGGCAATCAGAAAAATCCCTGGATCAAAAGTCACTACCTAACCTTCCTAGTATAAAGATATTTTTTTCCCCGTTTTTTTATGTTTTTACTAATCTAATATGTATATGTCGCCTTACATTTTATAAAACCAAAGCTAAACCTATTTTTAAATTTTTTTTATATTTTATTAATCTAATTTTATTCCTATTTACTGCATATTTTTACTATCTATTTATGTGTGAAATATAAAATTTACTAACTTAGCCTACTTGTAGACTGTTGATCCAGAGGAAGGCAAAAACCCCCTTGAGGAATGAGCCAATTTTCCTCTTTTTAAGGGGGAAAAAATTCCTTCCCGACCCCAAATATGGCGATCAGAAAAAAATCCCAGGATCAAAAGTCACTACCTAACCTGCCTAGTATACTTTTTAGTGATCTAAAAATTGTATGTCGCATTACGTTTTATGAAGCTAAAGCTAAACTTATTTTTTTATTTTTTTTTTAGATTTTTATATTATGCTATTTATGTGAAAGTAAAAAAACCTATCATATTAAAACTATTTAAGGCTGAGATGATCCTGAGGAAGGCAAAAACCTCCTTGAGGAATGAGCCAATTGTCCTCAAGGGGGAAAAATTCCTTCCTGACCCCAAATATGGCGATCAGAACAAGTCCCAGGATCAAAAGCCGATATCTATATCTGTTAATCTTATCTGTCTATATGTCAGTGTGTCTATATGTATCTATATCTATATACTTATATCTATGTGTCTATATGTGTACCTATGTGTATATACTTATATTTATGTGTCTACACTTATATCTATCTATATGTGTGTAGTGTGGTGTGTGTGATGTGTGTTACTTACCAGGCCTATGCATCAATGTTATAAGAAATCAGTGAGTTCAGGGATAACAGACGCTCTGGTAAGATCGCTGCTATCAGCCCCAGGGCTACAATATGCAGCTATTATTCCTGAACTCACCGGATGCCAGATGGAGTCAAGCACAGGCCACTCCTGGGGTGTAGAGGGTCTTCAGGAGGAGGTGGTGATGTCTGATGCCGGCCAGATATTGGAGGATGCCGAGTCAAGGTCCAGGGCAGCAACATGATGGACATTGAGCAGAAACAAGATGGTACAGAGAGGATGTTGTAGGCAAGCCGAGGTCTTCTACAGCAGGACAGACAAGGGGCAGGAGGCACAAAGCTCTGGGCAGTAGGCGCGGGTGATCCTGAAAGACATAACAGAGCGCTGTTAGTTTTAAATATAGTGGATATAGACAAGTGACCTACAGTAACATGATGACTTACACTTTAATATATCAGGTAGAAATCTGATGAGGATAAAAGTCTACAAAACCCCCTAAATACATCTTTACTATGAGTTTATACTAGAAAGGGAGAAAGTTATCATAAGGGGGATATTTGGAATCAGTGTTGCTTGAGCCTTTGTCGTTGTACTTTATGCAACATTTATGAAATGTATGTTTGATAAACCTGTCCTATTCTTAAATCTAACACTTCTGTCTAGAAAAGCTCCTCCAGTTTTCTTACTTCACCCTCCCAGTGAAGTGAGATTGTGACTTTTTTTTTTACCGCTTTTAGGGCCCTTGCAGACGAGCGTGAGACTCGGACGTCTCCCAAATCGCGGGCCTTGGCTTGAACTCCCGGCACTAAACAGAGTTACATAGCATTATACTGATTTATGATGCTACGTAACCCTTACAGTTCTGGAATGTGTTGGATAACAGTGACAGCATTATGTTTGTTATCCAACACATTCAAGAACTGTAAGGGTTACATAG
>ONZH01015582.1:0-36668 GCA_900303285.1 Rhinella marina | reverse complement strand
TCTATGTTTTGTTCCCTGAGCCATTTAGTTATCACCTTTGCTTTATAGCAAGGTGCTCCATCATGCTGGAAAAGGCATTGTTGATCGCCAAACTGCTCTTGGACGGTTGGGAGAAGTTGCTCTCGGAGGACATTCTGGTACCATTCTTTATTCATGGCTGTGTTTTTAGGCAAGACTGTGAGAGAGCCGATTCCCTTGGCTGAGAAGCAACCCCACATATGAATGGTTTCAGGATGCTTTACAGTTGGCATGAGACAAGACTGGTGGTAGCGCTCACCTCGTCTTCTCCGAATAAGCTGTTTTCCAGATGTCCCAAACAATCGAAAAGGGGATTCATCAGAGAAAATGACTTTACCCCAGTCCTCAGCAGTCCACTCCCTGTACCTTTTGCAGAATATCAGTCTGTCCCTGATGTTTTTTCTGGAGAGAAGTGGCTTCTTTGCTGCCCTCCTTGAGACCAGGCCTTGCTCCAAGAGTCTCCGCCTCACAGTGCGTGCAGATGCACTCACACCTGCCTGCTGCCATTCCTGAGCAAGCTCTGCACTGCTGGTAGCCCGATCCCGCAGCTGAAACACTTTTAAGAGACGGTCCTGGCGCTTGCTGGTCTTTCTTGGGCGCCCTGGAGCGCCCAGTGGAACCTCTCTCCTTGAAGTTCTTGATGATGTGATAGATTGTTGACTGAGGTGCAATCTTTCTAGCTGCGATACTCTTCCCTGTTAGGCCATTTTTGTGCAGTGCAATGATGACTGCACGTGTTTCTTTAGAGATAACCATGGTTAACAGAAGAGAAACAATGATGCCAAGCACCAGCCTCCTTTTAAAGTGTCCAGTGGTGTCATTCTTACTTAATCATGACAGATTGATCTCCAGCCCTGTCCTCATCAACACCCACACCTGTGTTAATGGAGCAATCACTGAAACGATGTTAGCTGGTCCTTTTAAGGCAGGGCTGCAATGATGTTGAAATGTGTTTTGGGGGATAAAGTTCATTTTCTAGGCAAATATTGACTTTGAAAGTAATTGCTGTTAAGCTGATCACTCTTTATAACATTCTGGAGTATATGCAAATTGGCATTATAAAAACTGAAGCAGTAGACTTTGTAAAAATTAATAATTGTATCATTCTCAAAACTTTTGGCCATGACTGTAGTGTCCTTTTGTGCAGACCCCAAACAGGTAGTTGGTGACATGCTAAACCTGTGTTTATAGCATGGACTGTCCACACCTTCCCCCCTACCTATAAAAGATAAATAGTACAGCATTTGGGGGACTAGGAGGAGCTTTTGACCACCACAAGCAGAGGAGCTTTGACCACCACAAGCAGAGGGAGCTTTCACCACAGAGGAAGGAAGCCAAGCAGCCCCTCCAGAAACAGAGACTGGCTAAGTACCCCTGGAACTCCCTGTTTCCCCTAATTATCCCCAAACTCCTGACCCCTGCAGTGCCTTATCACCGCAGATAACCCCTTGCATTCCCCTACAACCCCTGTACCCCTAATTATCCCCAAACTCCTGACCCCTGCAGTGCCTTATCACTGTAGATAACCTCTTGCATTCCCCTATAACCCCTGTATTGTAAGTAACCCCTTTTAGGGACAGCTAGTAGTAGGCTTGGGAGGGTACTGCTGTAATTATATGTATTTCTGTGTGAGTATGTATGTTTAGTTAGTATTGTGGGTGGAACTTGTATGTGAGATTGTGTAGTGTAGTTGAGTTTTTATACTGAGGTTGTGTTATTGTATTGTTGTGAGGCTATATGTATATATATTTATAAATGCCAATATAAATATATATATATAGATATAGTCTAAATAATTAGACTGTAGACTTTTAGTATTTTGTAATGAATATTTTTATTATTTAAATACTGTATACATTGTCTTTTTGTGTAGCCGCCATAGTACAATTCAGTACACATAGTGCAGGGAACGGACTTCAGTAAAGGAAATAAATAGGCGGAGCTAGCGAGAGCCGGTTACGCCTATTTATGAATATTAATTGATAATATTCCACAAAATATTATTAATTAATAGCTCCTTTAACAGTAACTCTTAAATAATGCTGTCAGTGTTACACATTACATTCCAGAACTGTAAGGGTTACAGAGCATCATAAATCAATATAATGCTAAGCAACCAGTCAGTGTTGGGAGGTCAGGACAGGTGCTCTCGCTGACACACACTGTGGGTCCAATGGGTGGAACTCGCTCGTCTGATAGAGGCCTAAAGGATATATGGTAGGTGTATTACTGTATATACCTAGTCCAATTTACAGAGGTCGTCTGCTCTAATTAACCTTCTACAATTTTCCTCAACATGGATGGAATTTCGTCATTCTTACCTATTAGCCAATGCAAACAGGCAGTACAAAGTGCATCTCTCTCTGGAGTCTCTACATAACACGGATGGTCAAGTGGTTTCAGTAGAAAGCAGTTAATGCTTTGAAAATAATGAAAAGATGAACACTAGCCAATCGCTTCAGGATTAAGAGTTGGAGTTGACCTTTGATGACTTGGTTATGTATTTTTAGGAATAGATATTATTAAAAAAAACTCTGATAGCTCAGCACTTTATGACCTGAGCATGCTGAATTTTCATAGCTTTACTGTAAATTAATTTTGGTATTGATTTTATACATTGATTTTAATACAAATTTCACATAATTAAAGAGCATCATTAAAAATACAAACGACTTTACCTGCAACTTTAGATTAGAATTTCTGTAGAGCTCTCCACCTAAAAATTCACAACCTTCATTGTCTTCTGCTTCATTTACATAACAGCTGTTTTAAAAGGAATGTGTCATCAGAAAATCTCCTATTGTTTAAATCGCGATTGTATGTAAGACATATTTTTTGGAATTTTTGTTGAGTTATCCTCCATGTCACTATCCATATTTAAAAATAAAAAACGAAACCTACAATTTTCCCACTGGCCACTAGGTCTAATAATATTTCAGGATTTCAGGATAACTTTTCAGAGGCCATTATCATCACAGGCAGAATTAGAATGGAAGTAACACCATTCACAATAGATGATATTGGAGCTTATCTACACCCTCCTGACCTCTGCACAGGTCACAGAGCTTGTCTAGAAAGCTCTTCCATAGAAGTCAATGAGGTTCCCTTTTGTCCATTGTGTCTATGGGCTCTGTATCTGCTCTGAAAAGACTGGAAGTCTTTAAATTTTTAGGCCTGTAGGCCTTTTGGCCAGTAGGAAAATTGCAGGATTATATACATTTTTAAAATATAAAACAAAACAGTAGGTAATTTTCTACTAACACATTTCTTTTAATGGTATTTTCAGGCATCCTATTAGGAAGGAGGCATCCTCAAACAGCTTATCGCCAGGGGTTCCATGCGTGGTACCTCTACTGATCAGATATTGATGACCTATCATAGGTCATTAATATCAGAATCTCAGAAAACCCCTTTCACTTGATTATTTTTCTTTCTCCTTTAATCAAGACTATTGTTTTTTTTATTCTAGATGCTTTGAAGCATTACAATGATGCGATTGCTAAAATGTTCCATCATATGCTCTTAAGTCCCTGGCATTTTACAATGTTTTTTTAAAAGTAAACTTCCCCCATCTAGTCTGTATGTATAATGTATATCCACCAATCATCAGAACAGATTGACACTGATATTTGTTCTTATGTGGCTTTTGTGCCCAAAACTGAATAATAGATCATTTTTCAGAATACAATAAGAAAGTGTCTCTATGTGAAACAAAGGGCAGAAGAGTCCTTTTGTTGTCTAGAAACTTAGAAGCTTAAATTGTTTCTGAAATTTTTTCCCTGTCACGGAAATTCCTGTGACAGGTAACAGGAGGTCTGTCAGATTGGCAACACGTGGTATAATCTGACATGTTTTCCTTTTCCCTCAGGTGTTCCTGGTGTGGTAATTGTCCCTCCCCTATTTATTGCTTCTTCTCCCACTATTCCTTGCGGTTTATAGCTTTAGTTGTTGTTGTGGTGAGCAGTAGTTTGGTTCTCAGCTGAGATCCTGGAGCCTCCATTTCTTCATTGAAAGATAAGTTTCCTTTTCCTTTCTGTGTGTTTTGTTATTAGGCCTAAGGTAGACTCATTCCTGTCATTAGTTCCAGGGTCCTATAGGGTCAGTTCGATATTTAGGTTCCTGTGTATAAACTTGCCTACCTTTGAGACCTGTTCATACTGGTAGGCAGACAGGAATTGAGCCAGGGTTTCCTGTAGGAGGTCTCCATCTTCCTTCCTTAGTTTCTAGGCCTAATCTCCTTTCCCTCCTACGCTCGGTTTGGTCTCCCCCCCCACACACCTGCGTGTTGTTAGGCCACAGAGTCACTGGGGATCACTAGACCCAACCCTGGGCAGCCGGATAATGACGACCGCTTCCAAAGGGCGAAGTAATACAGAAAGCAAACACAAATAATAAGTAACAGTTCACACCACACGTGCTGCGCAACTGCGCTTGGGACTGGAGCCAGAGCTTTGGCTACACAGACCACCAGATGGGCGACACCCACCGTGAACCCGTGCTCCAGGAGGGGGCTACGGCACGGCCGCAAGCGTGGACTTCAAACACACAGAGTGATACACACTACACGAGAAGACAGACAGTGAAGCAGGTACGTGGCACCACGCACCAGTGCAAAAAAGCACTCAAACACACTATACACCATTCAGTGTCAAATAGCAAATAGACTGGACCGTATAGAAGTCACACATGAACAACAAGGCACCGGCCCTGCCCAGCAGAAGCTCAGGGTTTAAATAGCAGCAAGCTAATTGGCAGAGGCGTGGTTACTGACATCCTTCCTGTGAACGCCTGGCAGAAGTGACATCACCAGAAGTCTCAAGGGCAGGGCGTGGTGCCTGACATACTTCCTGTGAACGCCTGGCGGAAGTGACATCACCAGAGGTCTCAAGGACCACTTCCTGTGCCGGACCTTGTTCACTGCAGTAAGACTGTGGGCGCAAGGATACCGCACTGAGATTTCCCCGTGCCCCTTCACCAACACCCACAGCCTGGGAGGGCAAGCGACCGCGTGCACAACGTCGATGCACACGCCTTACAGTACCCCCCCCCCCCAGAGGGCCCCCCCCTCCTCCTCCAAAAGGCCGCAATAAGATCTGGCGCATTAAGATTACTTTCTGGCTCCCAAGAACGTTCTTCAGGCCCAAACCCAACCCAGTCCACTAAGTAGGATGTGGTACCTCGTATGGTCCTAGAGTCTAGAATCTCCCGTACTTCATACTCAGCCTCAACAGCTTCAGTCTCCTCTTGTACCGGAGGAGAGAATCTATTGAATCGTACCGGTTTTAGAAGCGACACATGGAAAGAATTCACGATTCTCCAGGACCAAGGCAACTTAACACGATAAGTGACAGGGTTGATTAGACGCAGGACCCCAAAAGGACCGAGGTAGCGAGGTGCGAACTTCAGAGAGGCCACACGAAGCCGGATAAATCTAGAAGATAACCAAACCAGATCTCCAGGCTCAAACTCAGGACCACCAGAACATCTACGGTCAGCTTGCTGTTTCATCTTAGCTTTAGCAGCTGTCAAAGATGACTGAGTTTGTTGCCATACCTCTTGTAGATGAGAAGGGAAGTCCGCTACGGCGGGCACCTCCTCTGTGACGGCCATAGGTAAAGGAAGGCGATGGTGTTGCCCATTCTGAACAAAAAGGGGGTCTTACCAGTCGCATCAGAAACAGAGTTATTAGCGGCAAACTCTGCCCATGCCAATAGTTCAGACCAATTGTCATGTCTTGCCGACACGAAATGACGAAGATAGATCTGAAGAGACTGATTCACTCTTTCCGCCAAGCCATTGGTCTGGGGATGAAAGGACGAAGAGAGATCTACTTCAACTCCCAGCAAATGACACAATTCCCTCCAGAACCTGGCAGCGAACTGAGGACCTCTGTCCGATACAATCCGTCGAGGCAGACCATGCAGACGAAAAACATGGCGAAAAAACAGTTCCGCCAGACGAGGAGCGGAGGGCACCTCAGGTAGAGTGACAAAATGGCACGCATGAGAAAACAGATCTGTCACTACCCAGATCACAGTATTTCCCTCAGAACAGGGAAGCCCCGGCAGGAAGTCCATAGCTATGTCCTGCCAAGGACTCTCTGGGACTTGCAAAGGCATTAATAACCCTGATGGTTTCTGACGGGATGGTTTGTTATGGGCACATGTGGTACACCCCTGAGTGAATGCACGTACATCCCGACCGAGACCCGGCCACCAGTAGTATCGTGAAATGAGTTCCACTGTTCTTTTGGGACCTTGATGCCTGGCCAGTCTAGAAGTATGCCCCCAGGAGAGAATCTCCTGTCTACGAGAATCTGGCACATAAGTCTTGCCAGGAGGCAACTGATGCAGATCAATTGGGTTTAGAGGCAACAACTTCTCAGGTGGAATCAAAGCACGTAATTCCGGTTCAGTTCCGTGGGCATCAAAAGAGCGGGACAAAGCGTCCGCCCTTACATTCTTGTCCCCGTTAACAAAGTGAACAAAATTGAAACGGGAAAAGAAGAGTGCCCACCTCGCCTGCCTAGAATTTAGCCTTTGCGCAGATTGTAAATATAACAGATTCTTATGATCAGTGAAAATCTGGAATAGGGCCCCTTCAAGAAGATGTCTCCATTCTTCTAGGGCTAGTTTAATCGCTAATAGCTCACGATCCCCAATACTATAATTTCGCTCTGCAGGATTGAAAGCTTTGGAAAAGAATCCGCAAGACAATTTTGTCCCCTTGCCATCTTCCTAGTACAGGAAGGCTCCAGCCCCCACAGAAGATGCGTCTACCTCTACAAAGAAGGGACGCTGGGGATCGGGGCGGTGAATCACCGTTGCAGATGAGAAAGCCTCTTTAAGGGCAGCGAAAGCGCGCTCCACCTCCGGTGTCCATTTCCGGGGGTTAGCGCCCTTTCGTGTCAGGGCCATGAGAGGGGACACTAAAGACGAGAAGTGAGGTATAAAACGTCTGTAGTAGTTAGCGAAACCAAGAAACCTCTGCACCGCCTTCAAAGACTGTGGCTTTGGCCAAGACATAATGGATCTGAACTTGTCTGGATCCATCTGGAGTCCCTGTCCAGATACAATGTATCCGAGGAATGGTAAATGAGTTTTTTCGAATTCACATTTCTCAAGTTTTGCATAGAGGTGTTTATGTCGGAGACGACGCAATACCTCCTTTACCATGCGTCTATGAGAAGACAAATCAGCGGAAAATATAAGAATGTCATCCAGATACACTACCACAGCAGTGGTCAAGAGATCTCTAAAGATGTCGTTGAGGAAGTCCTGAAACACTGCTGGAGCGTTACAAAGTCCGAATGGCATTACCAAATATTCGTAATGACCGTCTCTGGTGTTGAATGCGGTCTTCCACTCATCTCCTTTCTGAATTCGGATCAAATTGTACGCTCCACGCAGGTCTAATTTAGTGAAGACCGTAGCACCTTGAAAGCGATCGAACAATTTGGAGATGAGTGGAAGAGGGTACCTGTTTTTAACTGTGATGTCATTCAATCCCCTATAATCTATGCATGGACGTAAAGTCCCGTCCTTTTTGACCACAAAAAAGAATCCTGCCCCTGCAGGAGAATTAGATTTTCGGATGAATCCCTTCTCAAGGTTCTCCTTGATATAAGCTGACATGGCCTCAGTTTTGGGTAACGAAAGAGGGTACACTCAGCTCAATGGGGCAGTCATATGAGCGATGTTCAGGTAAAGTGTCTGCTCCTTTCTTACTAAAGACATCGGTGAATGCAGCATATTGTGGAGGTAACCCCTGAAGCTCTGCCGCCATGGGCAGGGACTTCTCAGGAGTCACTCTAGTCATACATTTAGTTAGACAGTGTGCACCCCACTCTTTGACCTCGCCAGAAGTCCAGTCCAGTATAGGGGCATGCAACCTCAGCCACGGAAGACCAAGAAGAATGGGATCCATGGACTGAGGTAAGACCAGGAGCGATAAAGTTTCCCTATGTAAAGCTCCTACCTGGAGCACTATAGGGACTGTCTCATGTGTAATATAAGTGTCTAACTTGGAGCCATCCACCACAGATATACTGGAAGAGAGTGGTTTGGTCGGAATTCCGAGTTTCTGGGTCAGTTTAAGGTAAATAAAATTGCCCGAAGCTCCGGAATCAATGAAGGCCCTGGAGGGTATGGTTCTACCACTAACCTCGATTAGAACAAAAAATGGACATTTTGTGGAGGTTTGTGCGATTCCACCTAGAGAGGTACCTCCAACAGTCTCTAGGTGTGCCCTTTTCCCGACTTTTGAGGACATTGGGGAGCATAGTGGCCTTGTCCCCTACAAAAATGACAGGTCACTTCACATCTACGAGGACTGACTCTGTCTACCTCCATCGGTTCCCCTTGGGGAATTAAGGGCTGAGAGAAGGCGGGAGCGAGTTGAATTCGCCTTCTCACCTGCTCTTGCTCATGGCGGCGTTCGGACAGACGACGATCGATCCTAGTAGCTAGGTCGATAAAACCACTGAGAGTGTTAGGCCTCTCTCTACCAGCTAACTCATCTTTAACAGAAGGGCTTAGACCTGCTTCGAAGATAGTGAGTAGCGGAGCATCTGGCCACGCGAGCTCTGACGCCAAGGTCCGGAATTGGATTGCAAACTGAGCAACCGACTCCGTTCCCTGGCGTAATCCCAGTAAACTGGAACCGGCAATGACCTGTGGGTCTAGACCCTGAAATACTTTACTGAAACTGGAGAGGAAGTGGGTTAAGGAGGTGACGCAAGCATCTACCCTTTCCCATAGTGGGGTCGCCCAAGCCAGCGCCTGCCCTGATAGCAGAGAGATAATGAACGCCACCTTGGTCTGGTCGTCCAAGAAGCTCTCCGGATTTAACTGGAACTGGATTTGGCATTGGCTTAGGAAACCTCTACACTCCTCCTGTTGACCACTAAATCTTGCGGGAAGGGGTAATTTAGGTGGTCAGTGGGTTGAAACAGAAACCCGGGCGTCAGCGGAGGCAGCAGTAGTATTAGCCGCGATTGCGGCATGCTGCTCCAAAGCCTGCAACCGACCGTCCAGTGTGGAAAAGAAATCTGCATTATGCCCCGAAAAGGCGGCAGCCCGTTGCTTCATCTCCTGCATGCGCTGTTCCCACTGCTTTACATATGCCTGCATGGATGGAGTAATCGGGTTTGACATTGCGCCGGCGGATCCCTGGCCGGTGCCTACTGTTAGGCCACTGAGGCACAAATAAAATAATTAAGTGACTCTGCCACTTGGCAGAGTCACTGGGGATCACTGGACCCAACCCTGGGCAGCTGGATAATGACGACCGCTTCCAAAGGGCGAAGTAATACAGAAAGCAAACACAAATAATAAGTAACAGTTCACACCACACGTGCTGCGCAACTGCGCTTGGGACTGGAGCCAGAGCTTTGGGTACACAGACCACCAGACGGGCGACGCCCACCGTGAACCCGTGCTCCAGGAGGGGGCTACGGCATGGCCGCAAGCGTGGCCTTCAAACACACAGAGTGATACACACTACACGAGAAGACAGACAGTGAAGCAGGTACGTGGCACCACGCACCAGTGCAAGAAAGCACTCAAACACACTATACACCATTCAGTGTCAAATAGCAAATGGACCAGCCCGTATAGCAGTCACACATGAACAACAAGGCACCAGCCCTGCCCAGCAGAAGCTCAGGGTTTAAATAGCAGCGAGCTAATTGGCAGAGGCGTGGTTACTGACATACTTCCTGTGAACGCCTGGCGGAAGTGACATCACCAGAGGTCTCAAAGAGCTGGCGCATGACCACTTCCTGTGCAGGACCTTGTTCACTGCAGTAAGACTGTGGGCGCAAGGATACCGCACTGAGATTTGCCCTTGCCCCTTCACCAACACCCGCAGCCCGGGAGGGCAAACTACGTCGATGCACGCGCCTTACATGCGTGACACTCCCACTGTGTATTTAAATTTGGGTATCATCTGATTTCTCCTATCATTCAACATCTCACACGTCTAAACCTATATTTTTTCTGTTCTTTAAAGACGTTTTAAAGAAAAGTGAGATATATCAACAAATGTAGTCAAATATATTGTGAAATCTCCAATCAGTCCAATACTATTTTAAGGGCCTGGAATGTTGGTAGGCCTTGTAGATGCCTGGAGTGCAATTTCGTACGGGTGGAGAGGGAGAAATTATTGGTTCCAAAAGACCAAGGACACCAGGAAAAATAACTAGAGCACATTTCCATATTGTAGCAGTGCCAATAGTAATAGTTGCATGAGAAGAGGTTGTCTCACAAACATACCATGCAATGACAATGACTTCTTAATAAGGAATTGTCGGGAATCCATGAGCATGTACCTTACATGTGTGTTTTAGTAAATACTTGCATTCCCCATGAAAAAAAAAATCTTCAGTATATTAACTCCTCTGTTATTATTCCTGGAAATGTGTAACAAATTTGACAACTATTACTATTTACTTTTGTCTGTTGAGTGTCTTCCATTTTGGTCCTCATGCGCACAACTGTATCTTGTACCTGTGTCCAAACTACAGTTTTTTAGTAGATAGTCCATGGACCCATTCATTTCTATAGATCCAAAAAAAAACTGTCAGCACAGGGATGGTATCCTTGTGCTGTCCGCATCTGTATGTTTCACAAATAGAACCTGCCCTGTTCTGTTTGCGTCATGAATAGACATTTCTATTGATGGCAGTGAGAAAATTGTGGAATGCACAAGGAATGTATCAGTATTTGGCGAATCCACGGTGTGCAGACCGAAATACTGATATGTTGATGTCCATGGGGGCCTTATGGATAGTGACAAAGATTGTAGGAAAAAAGTGATTATGTAGATTGTAGGAAAAATGTAATTAATACACTTTCAAGAGGAATAAGAGACTGAATGGCATGATGCAGAGTTCTAAGAAAAGACGTTCACAAATTGTTATTCAAGTTTTACCCCATCATTCTGCATTTAATATCTCATAATGACAAAGTGCAAAAAGAGGGGTTCATTAATTAAGACTGTAGTTTGAGACAAACGTCTTAATTGCCCCCTCACTGGTGGTGGATCAGCCTAAATTATGTAGAAGCACTGACCTCTACATAACTTTGGCGTATCCAGTGCCAGTCTAAATGTACACCAGCTCCCTTGCTGGCATAGATTTAGAACATTTTCTACGCCTATAACAGGTGTAGAAAATTATAATTGAGATGGGCCTGGCAGCCCATCCTCTCCCCACCGTTGTCAACGCTCCCATTTTTAGACCTGGCGTGAACGGGGAAAAGTCACAGATTGCAGCATAAACAGAGGCGTAGGTAAAGTCTCATGGGCCCTGGTGCAAGAGTTCAGTTTGGGCCCCCACCCCCACCCACCAGGCAGCGCTCATACAAAAAAAAAAAGCCGTACTTTAGAGAAAATATAGAGTAATACAGCGCCACATATGTACCTCTTACATCCAGTGATGTCTCCTCTAATGTAGACGTTCTCTTTCCTCATCTTCTCCATTCAGACCAGACCGCCATGATGACTTCTTTCAGCCGTGCCTCGTCTCTGCAGAGTTTAACAAACAGACATCTTACTTTCTTACTTTTCCATCATCCTCTCACCTTCTCAACACCCCATCCTGCCCCCCCCACTACTATCCTGCGGAGTTCCCCAATACTATCCTGCAGAAACAGTCTCCCTGAAAATACTGGTACCACACAAATAGTGCGCCAGTACAAAAAATACTCCTTTCCTTTCAGATCAGACCTCCATATAAAACCCTAAATGAGACCTCCCCATCTCAAACCAGACCTCTATGTCAGACCCCATATAAGACCCCCGTTTTAGACCTCAGATCAGACCCCACTACAATATCAGACCCCCAATAGCCCTCAAGACCCCCATATCTGACCTCAGACCAGACCTCAAGACCCCATGCCAGACCTCTCCAGACCCCCATGTCAGACCTCTCCAGACCCCCCCATGTCAGACCACTCCAGACCCCCCCCATGTCAGACCTCTCCAGACCCCCCATGTCAGACCTCTCCAGACCCCCCATGTCAGACCTCTCCAGACCCCCCCATGTCAGACCACTCCAGACCCCCCCATGTCAGACCTTTCCAGACCCCCATGTCAGACCTCTCCAGACCCCCATGTCAGAGCTCTCCAGACCCCCCATGTCAGACCACTCCAGACCCCCCCATGTCAGACCTCTCCAGACCCCCATGTCAGACCTCTCCAGACCCCCCATGTCAGACCTGTCCAGACTTCCCCATGTCAGACCTCTCTAGAGCCCCCCCATGTCAGACCTCTCTAGACCCCCATGTCAGACCTCTTCAGACCCCCCATGTCAGACCTCTCCAGACCACCCCATGTCAGACCTCTCCAGACCCCCCCCATGTCAGACCTCTCCAGACCCCCCATGTCAGACCTCTCAAGACCCCCATGTCAGACCTCTCCAGACCCCCCCATGTCAGACCTCTCCAGACCCCCCATGTCAGACCTCTCCAGACCCCCCATGTCAGACCACTCCAGACCCCCCATGTCAGACCTCTCCAGACCCCCCATGTCAGACCTCTCTAGACCTCCCATGTCAGACCTCTCCAGACCCCCCATGTCAGACATTTCCAGACCCCCCCATGTCAGACCACTCCAGACTCCTCCCATGTCAGACCTCTCCAGACCCCCCCATGTCAGACCTCTCTAGACCCCCCATGTCAGACCTCTCCAGACTCCCCCATGTCAGACCTCTCCAGAGCCCCCATGTCAGACCTCTCTAGACCCCCCATGTCAGACCTCTCCAGACCCCACATGTCAGACCTCTCCAGAGCCCCCATGTCAGACCTCTCCAGACCCCCCATGTCAAACCTCTCCAGACCCCCCCATGTCAGACCTCTCCAGACCCCCCCATGTCAGACCTCTCCAGACCCCCCATGTCAGACCTCTCCAGACTCCCCCATGTTAGACCTCTCTAGACCCCCCATGTAAGACCTCTCCAAACCCCCCATTTCAGACCTCTCCAGACTCCCCCATGTCAGACCTCTCCAGACCCCCCATGTCAGAACTGTCCAGACTCCCCCATGTCAGACCTCTCCAGAGCCCCCATGTCAGATCTCTCCAGAGCCCCCATGTCAGACCTTTCTAGACCCCCCATGTCAGACCTCTTCAGACCCCCCATGTCAGACCTCTCCAGAGCCCCATGTCAGACCTCTCCAGACCCCCCATGTCAGACCTCTCCAGACCCCCCCATGTCAGACCTCTCCAGACCCCCCATGTCAGACCTCTCCACACCCCCCATGTCAGACCTCTCCAGACCCCCCATGTCAGACCTCTCCAGACCCCCCCATGTCAGACCACTACAGACCCCCCCATGTCAGACCTCTCTAGACCCCCCATGTCAGACCTCTTCAGACCCCCCATGTCAGACCTCTCCAGAGCCCCCATGTCAGACCTCTCCAGACCCCCCATGTCAGACCTCTCCAGACCCCCCATGTCAGACCTCTCCAGACCCCCCATGTCAGACCTCTCCACACCCCCCCATGTCAGACCTCTCCAGACCCCCATGTCAGACCTGTCCAGACTTCCCCATGTCAGACCTCTCTAGAGCCCCCCCATGTCAGACCTCTCTAGACCCCCATGTCAGACCTCTTCAGACCCCCCATGTCAGACCTCTCCAGACCACCCCATGTCAGACCTCTCCAGACCCCCCCATGTCAGACCTCTCCAGACCCCCCATGTCAGACCTCTCAAGACCCCCATGTCAGACCTCTCCAGACCCCCCCATGTCAGACCTCTCCAGACCCCCCATGTCAGACCTCTCCAGACCCCCCATGTCAGACCACTCCAGACCCCCCATGTCAGACCTCTCCAGACCCCCCATGTCAGACCTCTCTAGACCTCCCATGTCAGACCTCTCCAGACCCCCCATGTCAGACCTTTCCAGACCCCCCCATGTCAGACCACTCCAGACTCCTCCCATGTCAGACCTCTCCAGACCCCCCCCATGTCAGACCTCTCCAGACCCCCCATGTCAGACCTCTCCAGACTCCCCCATGTCAGACCTCTCCAGAGCCCCCATGTCAGACCTCTCTAGACCCCCCATGTCAGACCTCTCCAGACCCCCCATGTCAGACCTCTCCAGAGCCCCCATGTCAGACCTCTCCAGACCCCCCCATGTCAAACCTCTCCAGACCCCCCCATGTCAGACCTCTCCAGACCCCCCCATGTCAGACCTCTCTAGACCCCCCATGTCAGACCTCTCCAGACTCCCCCATGTTAGACTCTCTAGACCCCCCATGTAAGACCTCTCCAAACCCCCATTTCAGACCTCTCCAGACTCCCCCATGTCAGACCTCTCCAGACCCCCCATGTCAGAACTGTCCAGACTCCCCCATGTCAGACCTCTCCAGAGCCCCCCATGTCAGATCTCTCCAGAGCCCCCATGTCAGACCTTTCTAGACCCATGTCAGACCTCTTCAGACCCCCCATGTCAGACCTCTCCAGAGCCCCCATGTCAGACCTCTCCAGACCCCCCCATGTCAGACCTCTCCAGACCCCCCCATGTCAGACCTCTCCAGACCCCCCATGTCAGACCTCTCCACACCCCCCCATGTCAGACCTCTCCAGACCCCCCATGTCAGACCTCTCCAGACCCCCCCATGTCAGACCACTACAGACCCCCCCATGTCAGACCTCTCTAGACCCCCCATGTCAGACCTCTTCAGACCCCCCATGTCAGACCTCTCCAGAGCCCCCATGTCAGACCTCTCCAGACCCCCCCATGTCAGACCTCTCCAGACCCCCCCATGTCAGACCTCTCCAGACCCCCCATGTCAGACCTCTCCACACCCCCCCATGTCAGACCTCTCCAGACCCCCCATGTCAGACCTCTCCAGACCCCCCCATGTCAGACCACTCCAGACCCCCCATGTCAGACCTCTCCAGACCCCCCATGTCAGACCTCTCCAGACTCCCCCATGTCAGACCTCTCTAGACCCCCCATGTCAGACCTCTCCAGACCCCCCATGTCAGACCTCTCCAGAGCCCCCATGTCCGACATCTCCAGACCCCCCCATGTCAGACCTCTCCAGACTCCCCCATGTCAGACCTCTCCAGGCCCCCCATGTCAGACCTCTCCCGACCCCCCATGTCAGACCTCTCCAGACCCCCTAATGTCAGACCTCTCCAGACCCCCCATGTCAGACCTCTCCAGACTCCCCCATGTCAGACCTCTCCAGAGCCCCCATGTCAGACCTCTCCAGAGCCCCCATGTCAGACCTCTCCAGACCCCCCCATGTCAGACCTCTCCAGACCCCCCATGCCAGACCTCTCCAGACTCCCCCATGTCAGACCTCTCCAGAGCCCCCAATGTCAGACCTCTCCAGACCCCCCAAGTCAGACCTCTCCAGCCCCCCCCATGTCAGACCTCTCCAGACCCCCCCATGTCAGACCTCTCCAGACCCCCCCCCATGTCAGACCTCTCCAGACCCCCCCCCCCACATGGCAGACCTCTCCAGACCCCCCCATGTCAGACCTCAGATCAGACTGTAAAACAATAAATAACTTACCTCCACTGCTGCCACTCTCCCAGTCCTGGCTGTTTCCTCTTCTCAGGTCCCGCGCTGCAGTCACCTGACCTCCTGCAGTGTCAGGTCAGAGTGAGCTCTGTACGCCCTGACGCTGAAGGCAGTCAGGACACAGAAGCGCGAGCCCTGAGAGAAGCAAGCAGGAGGAGGGGTAAGTACAGTACAGCGCTACCAGCGTGTCTCTCTCCCTCCTCCTGCAGGCTAGTGAGCGCTTCTATTATGGAAGCGCTCACTAGTATTCCCTTTATAAGATGCACTATCTGCATCTTATGAAGGGAAAATACAGTGCCACTGGCAATGGGGCCCCCCTGGCTTAGGGGCCCCGTCGCAACTGCGACTGCTGCGACCCCTATAGCTACGCCAGTGAGCACAAATAACACTTGCGTGCCAATCTTTGACAGATATACGCCAGAAAACCGGTGTATATCAGTTAGTAAATGACCCCCAGAATGTTTAGGAAGCGTTCCTTCCCGACAGTCGGCTACTTGCTCAGTAAAGGAGACATTTACATGCAGAGATCTTCTCCACTGTATGAGAATGAGGAATTGCTATTGCAATCGCTCATCCTTATACAGCTATTTCTGGGCAGTAGATCGCTGTTTAGACCGCATGATCTTTTGCCCAGAAATGATAATTTAGGTGCCTGCATGACCGACAGGATTACCTGACGAACAAATGTTTTGCTCATTCATTGTGTGGTCGGCAGCACCTTTACATAGGCAATTTGTCAGGAACGAGTGTTCGCAGGAATTGTCACTTGTAAATCCACCTTTTGTTGAAGCACCTTTGGCAGTGATTACAGCCTCCAGTCTTCTTGGGTATGCCACAAAGTTTGCACACCTGGATTTAGGGATTTTCTGCCATTCTTCTCTGTGGATCCTCTCAAGCTTTTTCAGGGTGGATGGGGACGTCGGTGGACAGCCTAATATTTGCTGCCTAAATCTAACCTGTGGAGGGAAGGTTAGTGGTCATATACTTACCTTCCACATTGCAGCCAATTTGGAGATCCGCCTCCCGGTCACGTGGTCCCCCCAGATGGATTTTCTGTCTTCCGGCTGAAGTCCGTCTTCTTCTTTTCCTGTCTTCTTTTCCTTTCTCCAGCAGGAGACGGATCGTCACGAGTGACGTCACCGCCTCCTGCTGGGGAAAGTGCCGGCCGGCAGTGTTCACAGCGCACTAGGCTGAATGCTAGTGCGCATGTGCGGGACCGCCCGCTGCCCGGCCGTCAGTCTTTGTATTGTACAGGCTTCTATGTGAAGCCTGTACTGAATCCTGCACAGCGCGATGTAAGCACTGTGCAGGAGTGACAGCATAGTGATCAGCCACAGAGGCTGATCCCTATGCTGTGCATGTCACAGGGGGCACTGAATGGTAAACAAGGGGGCACTGGATGGCAAACAGGGGGCACTGGATGGCAAACAGGGGGCAATGGATGGCAGAATGGGGGAACTGGATGGCCCAAGGGGACAATGGATGGCACAATAGGGGGAACTGGATGGCCCAAGGGGGCAATGGATGGCAAACGGGGGCACTGGATGGCAAACAGGGGGCAATGGATGGCAGAATGGGGGAACTGGATGGCCCAAGGGGACAATGGATGGCACAATAGGGGGAACTGGATGGCCCAAGGGGGCACTGGATGGAAAACGGGGGCACTGGATGGCACTGGATGGCACTGGATGGCCCAAGGGGGCAATGGATGGCAAACAAAGGGGGAATGGATAGCAAATAGGCGGCACTGGATGGCACTAGGGGCACTGGATATCACTGTTATGGACTCACTGTAGATGTCACTGTTATGGAGGCGCTGTGGATGTCACTGTTATGGAGGCGCTGTGGATGTCACTGTTATGGAGGTGCTGTGGATGTCACTGTTATGGAGGCGCTATGGATGTCACTGTTATGGGGGCGCTTTGGATGACACTGTTATGGGGGCACAGTGGATGTCACTGTTATGGAGGCGCTGTGGATGTCACTGTTATGGAGGCACTGTGGATGTCACTGTTATGGAGGCGCTGTGGATGTCACTGTTATGGATGCGCTGTGGATGTCACTGTTATAGTAACACTGTGGATGTCACTGTTATGGGGGCGCTGTAGATGTCACTGTTATGGGGGCGCTGTGGATGTCACTGTTATGGGGGCGCTGTGGATGTCACTGTTATGGGGGCGCTGTGGATGTCACTGTTATGGGGGCGCTTTGGATGTCACTGTTATGGGGGCACTGTGGATGTCACTGTTATGGGGGCACTGTTGATGTCACTGTTATGGGGGCACTGTGGATGTCACTGTTATGGGGGCACTGTGGATGTCACTGTTATGGGGGCACTGTGAATGACACTGTTATGGGGGCACTGTGGATGTCACTGTTATGGGGGCTCTGGATGTCACTGTTGTGGGGGGCTGTGGATGACATTGTTATGGGGCACTGTGGATGACACTGTTATGGGGACACTGTGGATGTCATTGTTATGGAGGATCTGTGGATGTCACTGTTATGGGGACACTGTGGATGTCACTATTATGGGGGCACTGTGGATGTCATTGTTATGGGCGCTGAGTATACTGAGTATACAAGTCGCAGATCCACTAAAAAAGGATAATGTCTGTGTGTGATTCACATTTTTTGCAGTCCCATTGAGTTCTATGGGTTTTAGACCTGCGTTATAAGGACCAGTATAGGACATGTTCTACCTTTTGCAGAACTGACATACAGATGTGGAACGCACATGGACGTCATCAGTGTGTTTTTTACATCCGTATGTCAGTTACAGTAAAGACACAACATGTACTATTCTGGTCTTCAAAATGAGGACCTCAAATCCATAGAACTCAATTGGACTGCAAAAAATGTGGATCGCAAAATGGATACGGTCGTGTGCATATGGGTTTAGATACAAAGCTCAGCAGGCAGGATCATACAAGATAGGATTAGATATGCCACTCAGCAGGCTGTATCATACAAATTGGGATTAGATACACACGTCAGCAGGTTGTATCGCACACAACAGGATGTGTATCAGGCACACATACAGGATAGGATTAGATACAGATGTGATTGGATACGCTTGATGATTCCAGCTGTTTTTCACACTCTAGAGATGGTGAGGGAAGAACCTGTGTACGGACAGTGATGGGATTAGATGCACAACTCAGCAGACAGTATCACACAGGATAGGATTAGATACACATGTGAGGGCAGAGCCTGTGGATGGTCAGTGATGGGATTAGATACACAGCTCAGCAGGCTGTAGCACACAGGATAGGATTAGGTACATGTGAGGGAAAAGCCTGTGGATGGTCAGTGATGGGATTAGATACACAGCTCAGCAGGCTGTATCAGACAGGATAGGATAAGATACACATGTGAGTGCAGAGCCTGTGGACTGTCTGTGATGGGATTTAGACACTGAGTGAGAAGTAGATTCATGTCTGGGTTTACAAAGATGGACACAGGAGTTATAGAGGGAGTATCTCCTGCAGACAGAGCAGTGAGGGGGGGCGTGTCCAGCCTGTGAGTCATCACTCTGCAGTGCAGCCAGGCTTGTGTATCAATAAAGTTACGTATTCAACAAAACAGGAAGGGGAGAAAGTAAACAGATCTGCCAGGATAATGTGATGTCTTCCAGGGGGGGAAGGAAAGCTCAGACAGGTATTGGGGGCATATGTATGCATGGTGAGCGGTGTTAGGAGCACAGAAAAAGAATTTTGATTTTGGGACCGGACCAGGGTTGCCAACCAGAATTTTTCTTTTTTCTGGACAACTTATCCCCAAATCACCAACGGCCAACATTTTTTACGGGCAAATTGGAAAACCATAATGAAGGATAAATATTATAAGTAGTACATGTCTATAGCTACATATACTGATCAGAACCAGAATTTACTGGGAGCTGTAAAATGATTATAATTACCACCAAAATAATCTAGTCAAGTATCACCAGCCTCAAAAAAATCACGGACACCTCTATTTTTTTTCAAGGACAGAGGAAAAAAGTCCCGCATATTACGGACTGTCCAGAAATTTCTGGACGGTTGGCAACCCTAGACCAGACAACCTCTTTAAGGTCATTGCCTTGTTGGAAGGTGACCATTTGGCCCAGGCTGAGCTCTAAAGCACTCTGGATCAGGTTTTCATTAAGAATATCTGAATATCTGTGTACATTGCTTCATTACGCTTTCCCTCAATTCTGACCAGTCTTCCTGTTCCAGTCACTGAAAAGTACTCCTACAGCATGATGTTGCCATCACCATGCTTCACTGTAGGTATGATATTAGGCAGGGGATGACCAGTGTTGATTTCCTCCAGACATGATACTTAAAATTGAGGCATTGTATTCCCCTTTTAGGCCTCTTTCACACTAGCGGCAGCACGGATCCGGAACCTAAAGGGTGCCAACGGATCCGTGCTGCCGCTGATACATGTGTGGAGCCGGAGCAGCGCTCCGGCCCCACACCTGTTGACAGACATTGGGACAGAAATACATACAGACATACACACACAAACACATACATACAAACACATACATACTTACATACTCCAGCCCGGGACGCCGGCAGCACGTCTTCACGCGCCTCCTGCGCACAGTGATGACGATTCCCCACAGCGCCCTCTGCTGGGCGCAGTGGGGAAACATCATAGCTGCGCGCAGGAGGCGCATGAAGACATGCTGCCGGCGTCCCTGCCTGGAATATGTGAGTATGTATGTGTATGTATGTATGTATGTATGTATGTCTGTATGTATTTCTGTGTAGCCGGATCCGGAATGACCCCCCATTGCAAGTCAATGGAGGACAGATCCGGATTACTGGTGTGTCACAGCAAACGGATCCGTCCCCATTGACTTGCATTGGGGGACATTCCGGATCCATCTTGGTGCGGATGCTTGGACCGGAGAGAAAACCTCAGCATGCTGCGGTTTGTTCTCCGGTCTGAAGACTGAACGGAATGCTTTCAGGAGCATTCCGTTGTCTTCAGTTCAGTTTTGTCCCCATTGACAATGAATGGGGACAAAACTGAAGCGTTTCTTTCCGGTATTGAGCCCCTATGATGGAACTCAATACCGGAATTTAAAAACGCTAGTTTGAAAGTAGCCTTATACAGTCATCCTCTCCCAGGCCTGATAACAGGGAACAATAGCAGCTTCTGGGAGGTATTTTGTGCTGCTGAGGCATTATTTTGTGCTGCACTGTGGAATTGGTTCTGAGGCAGTATATTTTGCTGCATGGTGGTATTGAGCTCTGTTGGGGTGGTTTCTTGTGCCTCAATATGGTATTGTTGGCCTTGCCTACTTGTGCTAGCCCAGCCTTCTGTCAATATAGACCCTCGTACAAATGGGACCACTTTTAATTTTTTTTCAGGGTCATTTAAAGTTCCTAGTCTGCCACTGCATAGATGTCACAGTCCTTATACCAATTTATTTAATTTAATCTGGAGATATTTATAGAATAGGGACTTTTGGTAGGAGGTCTTGGCTCTCTTAACAAGTGCTTACCCCCTCGTTCATACTAGCAGTTTACTAGGGCTAATGTAGGAACATCAGTGGCACCATAATACTAATATTCTTTCAGGAAATTGCTTTTCTTATCTAGGAAGTCAATAATATTCTGGTAGATGTGCGATCAACCTCCATTATTATGTCAGTTGAGATAATTAGTTAACAAAATTATACCATAAAAGACAGGAAATGCCCACAAAAATAAATGAAAATGTGGAGCCCTTGGTTCACATCATTTTTTTACTCTGTATCCTGCTAATGTTGTCCATGTTTCTTTTGGACACCTTCAAAGTCTAATGTAATTTCCTGATTGAAGTATAGGCCCAGCAGGGATATGTGTGAATGTATGTATTGTGTTATATGAAATATAGAATCCCTTTTCTGCCCTTTTAATTGTTTAATTGATATACGCAATGCCACCATTGTACATGTAAATATTGTATGTGAGCATATAGGGGGAGATTTATCAAACTGGCGTAAAGTAGAACTGGCTTAGTTGCCCATAGCAATCATATTCCAAAGGAGTTGTGAAAAATGAAAGGTGGAATCTAATTGGTTGCTATGGGCAACTACGCCAGTTCTTCTTTACACTAGTTTGATAATACCCCCACCTCCCCATAGTGCTTTGAGTTTGGTGTTCAATAAAA
This sequence comes from Rhinella marina, assembly GCA_900303285.1. Lineage (NCBI taxonomy): Eukaryota > Metazoa > Chordata > Amphibia > Anura > Bufonidae > Rhinella > Rhinella marina. The sequence continues at coordinate 14,961 of ONZH01015582.1, read as the reverse complement.
TTATCAATGTTCATTGCATATTTCAGGAAAAAGATAGTGATTGCAAATACTGTAAACCAACTTGTTGGATCACTTGCTATTGGTAGTTCTTATTGCCAGGTCATTAAAAGTTGCTCCTGGAGTGGATTAACAGCCTCATGAAGTCTATAATACTTTGTCCCTGTTTGAAATAGAGTTTAGCTCTCATTCCAGTTATAATGTAAATTTTAATAATCCAATATATATGATTAAGGCAGATTTACTGGCTTGACCAAAGATAATGGGTCTAAAACTGGGACACCTCAGCATTACTTGCCCAGACAAAAAGAAGAATCTCACCTTGTCCAAGCTACCTGTGTCTACTCCAGCTGTTTTGTTTTTGGGTTGGATTGAGGGGAAACCCAGTGACAATCTACAGTATTGCCCACAATAATTGCCTGTTACTGTGGGCAATACTGTCACTTTGGGACTGAGAGACATAGGCTGAGATGACCTTAGTCTCTCCTGAGTATGTCTTCCTTTGACATTAATCAGGGAAATTGCTGAATGTTACAGAAGCTGGAGGAGTCAACCTTGCTTTGCTAGTGGTCCGAGTCTACCTAGATTGGGGTGCAGAGAGAAGCTAAAAGAAGTGGAAGTACCTGAAAATATTCCCACAAATGTGTTACCACAGTATGTGGTGGATGACTCTTCCATTAAATGGCTGATGCCCTATTTTTTCTTGGGTGGAATTTCCCTGGAAGATGCCTAGTAATCAGGGGACCCAATTCATGTTTAACTTGATTCCCTCTGTAAGAAAATTCAGGTATCTTCCATACATAGTGCTTAACAAGAAGTACCCCAGGCCTCAATAGGGTTTTCCCCGTTTTAGGTTCCTGTATAGACATCTTGTTTGGGTACCCATAGCTCTGGTGAAAGAGTGCTAGGAAGGAGAGTGTCAGAAATGGATATGGAAGAAATATCTGTGATAGGCTTATGTCCTGAAGTTGCTAATATTATTTCAGATCCACTACAATGTAACATTATTTACTTAACCAAACTACTCCTGTAAACTACTATATATCAAATCAATAATGGAGTATACTATAGTTTGCACATTTCTTGTGCTGCTTCCTCAGGAGAACAATCACTTCTCCTGAGGAAGCAGCACTCGAAACGTGTGTCAGGGAGGCACGCCGCCCCCATTTCTTGTCGGTATGTTACAAAAGTGTTGATATTTTCGGATGTGTCATTGGCTGTATTTGCACTATTAGCTGGGGGTATTTGCAGTTTAGTTTGCAGAGTAGAGGGCTGTTAGGAATAGTTTGTCCTATTAAGACTGGGTTCCACCCTCACAACCACTATAGTCACATACATCTGCAGTTAGGGCAAAGTGCAATATTGGTGACTTTCTGTTTTTTTTATGTCTGGACAATAATAATGATTTAATGAGAGATATATATGGCGGATGGCGTTATTTTTTGTCTCTACTAGTACAATATATTGTGTTAATTTTAATTGATTATAATAAACTTTGGTAATGATTGAAAAGGAACTATAGTATACTCCCTTATTGATTTGATATATATTATGTCCTGAAGTTGCAAACCCTGACTGGGCTGGTACATGTGAACATAGTGAGGGGCCAAGCTACCCAGAAGCAATAGTATTACTGTCATGCAGTGAGAGTTTATGAAGTGGGCCTGAAGGTGTGGGTACTAGTCCCTATGACTTAAAATAAGCTGCTAGCCGCTCGGGAAGATCGTGAAAGAAGAAAGCAAATGATTTTCCATGTCAATGCAATGAAGGTCCATCATGACTGGCAAGCATGTGCCCTGCCAATATGTAGTTTTCAACAAGAGGACACGCTAACACGCTTGTAAACACAGTAGCTGAAGCTCAAGAGGATGCCCAGTATAAAGGAAATCTGTCTCCACTTTTCAGCTACAGCGCATGCCGAACGAGTCCCCATTACCCATAGGTTACTGTATGTCGGTATGACCTCTAGAGAACTGAGAAGACATGTTCCTGAACATGTATTAGGTATTGAGGCGGCAAAGGATATTTCAAGCTCAAGAACAATTCCTAGATGTTTTAAGCAGTTTCATGACTGTAACATGTCACTTTTTCGGTTTATTGGTGTTGACACGGTCTTTTTATCTCCAAGAGGGGGCAATTGGAGATGACTGTTAGGCCAGAATGAGTCAATGTGGATTTATGTTTTGAATACAGTTGCCCAAAAGGCCTCAATAAAGATATCAAGCTTTCTTGTGATGTGTATATAGGGCGGATGTCCTATTTGTCTTCTACTAAGTGTGTAGGATTTATAATTGGTCCTTTGGTTGTATATAATTTTGGGTCCACAATTTTAATTTGTATGTTAGTTTTTAATAATTGATCTTTTTTTTCTTTTAGATAGCTCTGTGTTAGGTGTTTTGGAGCTGTGTTGGAATATGAAGATGCATCATACGGGCAGTCATTGTTTGGATGTTCGCAGATATTTTTGTATGGCATATCGGTGGTTTTTATTTCAGTATTACATATATGGACAGTTAGCTCATTGGTTTCTTACTCTTCAAGGGGAGTACAATTTTTCCAGGGGACTATAACTTTTACGGTAATTATTATTATTCTTGGCTATTGGTTAGCACAGTTTTATGAGTCACATGTATTACGGGCACGGGACATATGTTGCATATGGTATTGAGATATTGAGGTACAGTATGTTTACATACAGTTTATAGCACAGGTCACTTTACATATTATAGGGTCTTAATAGGAAGGGATCATGTATCATTTTTTTCCTCTTCTTAATCATGACTTACTAATTTTAATTGAATTACTTCAAATAAAGATTATGGATGTTGTAATTTGGAGTGTATTGTGTGGCATTGCTATTTTTGGAAGGATTAGCTGACCCACATGGGTCAGAAACATTTGTGCAAAGCACTGAGGAATCTGACGGGAAACAGGCCAACGTCAGGGCAGACAGAATATGAGTATATCTGTAAAACAAGTCCTAGGTAAGGGCAGACAAAGAAAGATCTGAGTTGGCAAATAGGCAGAATTTGTAAACCATCAGACAGACAGAAAAGGTACACCTTCACTAGAATACCTGAAGCTTAGGCAAAGGGGTAAAACAAACAGCCGAGAATAAATAAGACCGTTGATGAGCACCCAGTCGGTAGCTGAACAGAAAGCAAGAAGGAAGATTAACCTTTGCAGTACTACAGAGAAGTTTTACCTGCCCAGTATAGCGAGACAGTGGCAAACACAGGTCGCCAGGACAACAGATAGATGGATAGATAAATAGATAAATTTACTCTAGATAGATAATGTGCCAAATATACAGTACAATATAAACTATGTTACCTTTAGTTTATCTTATACATATTAATTTACATTTTGTTACTGTATGTTTCAGAAAGTGATCTTTCAGAAATCTGTGAAAACTAACACAAAACCTTTGCTTTCCTAACATTGAATGATGATCATTTATTCAAACGTCATAAGTTTTTATTCAAATGTTATCTATTCCAGATATATCCATATATTATCATAGATTTCATGCTATATATAAATAAATTCATGCTATGTTTGCTCATGTGAAAAATAATTTCACAGTCTATTGAACATGGTATTGGAAGCCCCAGAACTTTGTTTTCTATATAGGCAAGTCTTTCACCCCTGAAAAGGACAGTGGCTGGTAGGTGAAACATAAAGTTAGAGTATTGAAGCTACAATAAAACTATTACTAAAATATATTGATTCAAATGTATTATACATAGTAACATAGTTTGTAAGGCCGAAAAAAGACATCTGTCCATCCAGTTCAGCCTTTTTTCCTACAAGTTGATCCAGAGGAAGGCAAAAAAAACCCTGTGAGGTAGAAGCCAATTTTCCTCACTTTAGGGGAAAAAATTCCTGCCCGACTCCAATCAGGCAATCAGAATAACTCCCTGGATCAACGACCCCTCTCTAGTAACTATAACCTGTAATATTATAGTTCTACTTGGTCTTATCTTAACCACTTCCTGTCCGCCCATAGTATATAAACGTCCGGGAAGTGGTTAGTTATCTCTGAATGGATGTTCAGAAACGTCCATTCAGAGATAGCAGCTGCACGCTAATTGTGCAGCTGCACAGTGGGGTACCTGGTGTCAGTGACAGCAGGGTACCCCAAAGAGAAGGCAGGGACCGGTATTGCGCTATTGCGCTTCCTGTTCCGGCCCGGCGGTCACGTGATCGCCGGGGCCGGGAGAGTGCAGGAGCTGCTGGGTCTCTCATAGACCCGATCAGCCCTGCACTGAGGCTGTACAGCATAGTATGTCTATTACACAATTATAAGAACCTCCTGCTTCTGTTTAACCCCTTTCTGCATATAACTAGTGTTGATCGAGCACCGTAGTGCTCGGGTGCTCGGGTCGAACACTAGGCGGTGCTCGAGTGCTCGACAGAGCACACGAGCACAATGGAAGTCAATGGGAGAACCCGAGCACTAAACCAGGCACCCCCTGCTCTGAAGAGGGGAGGGTGTCTAGTTCATAGGGAAAGGTGAGAAAATGGTGGAAACACCACTGAAAGGGTTTGGAAACAGCATGGGGAGGATGTCTGGATGCATCTTGGACTCCAAAGTCGCTGCTGGCAAAGATGTTGTCCAAGTATTACGCCACTTTTACGCAATGACAATAATACCCCCCAAAACCAAATATACCATTGATTTTAGAGGAACTATTGTTAGGAAACATATATTTACTTGTACATAAAGCGCAAGTACTCCCAAAAATTTCAAGAAAGAGGCACTCTGATACAACCGGTAAATCAAAATTTACATTGTGGTACAATTGTTCATGTCATGGGACTCCTAAAGCCTCATAAAGCCTATGCACAAAGTGAAAGGGCTGCCATAAATTACAAAGAACAGGCACTCGAATACACCCTTTATTACACATAAAGGAGGGCATCAGACACACCCTTGAAAAATTAGGATTGATGGCCTGCTGCTGAGCTAACCGTCTAAAACATTAGGGGCGAGTGCCTGATGCTGAGCTGACCATCTAAAACATTTTGGGCGAGTGCCTGCTGCTCATCTGACCGTCTAAAACATTAGGGGTGAGTGCCTGCTGCTCATCTGACCGTCTAAAACATTAGGGGCTGCTCATCTGACCATCTAAAACATTAGGGGCGAGTGCCTGCTGCTCATCTGACCGTCTAAAACATTAGGGGTGAGTGCCTGCTGCTCATCTGACCGTCTAAAACATTAGGGGCTGCTCATCTGACCATCTAAAACATTAGGGGCGAGTGCCTGCTGCTGAACTGACCATCTAAAACATTAGGAGTGAGTGCCTGCTGCTCATCTGACCGTCTAAATCATTAGGGGCGAGTGCATGCTGCTCATCTGACCGTCTAAAACATTAGGGGTGAGTGCCTGCTGCTGAGCTGACTGTCTAAAACATTAGGGGTGAGTGTCTGCTGCTCATCTGACCTTGTAACACATTAGGGGTGAGTGCCTGCTGCTGAGCTGACCATCTAAAAAATTATGGGCGAGTGCCTGCTGCTCATCTGACCGTCTAAAACATTAGGGGCAAGTACCTGCTGCTGAGCTGACCGTCTAAAAAATTTATGTGTGAGGGGCTGCTGCTGAGCTGACTATCTAAAAAATTATGGTTGAGGTACTGCTGCTGAGCTCACTGTCTAAAAAACTATGGTGGAGGTCCTGCTGCTGAGCTGACCGTCTAAAAAATGATGGGTAAGTCCTGCTGCTGAGCTGACCGTCTAAAAAATTATGATTGACGTCCTGCTGCTGAGCTGACTGTCTAAAAAATTATGGGTGAGGACCTGCTGCTGAGCTGACCGTCTAAACAATTACGGGTGAGGTCCTGTTGCTGAGCTAACCGTCTAAAAAATGACGGGTGATGGTCTGCTGGTGACCATCTTAAAAATTAGTGCTGAGGGCCTGCTGGTGACCGTCTTAATAATTAGTGGTGAGGGACTGCAGGTGAACTTCGAGGGCAGCCTAATAAGCAGTTTCATATAATGGAGGATGAGGAGGAAGAGGACGAGAAAAGGAAGGGGTACATTGGAATACAGTGTATTCAATACACCCTAAAAGCCATATTTTAAGTTTCTTCATGTTAAGCAGCTTCCTCACTCTGGTCCTCCTCCTGACATGGTGGCCTAACAAGAACCTGACTAACTGCATCTCATCCTCATCATCAAGCTCTTGAGACAGTAATTGCCCTTGACTCATTGGCAACTGTGTCTCATCACCATCATGCACCCTGTTAGACACTAATTGCCGTTCCCCATCCTCATCTTCTTCAAACTGTGGATGCTCATGAGTTTGGGAATCAGGGCACAACATCTCCTCATGTCCCTTCTCAAGCAGGCTTGGCAAGAGGCCCAAATCAAGGAACAGCGATGAAAAAAGCTCCTTGGAATATCCGATTGTGGGATCATTTGTTTGTTCAGACTCTGCATGGTGGAAGGAAGGAGGATCAGGGTGAGGATTTTGTTGCCCAGACTCTTGGCTACTGAGACTGGACTTTGTGGAAGAGAGGGTGGTGCTTAACCGACTGGAAGCATTATCTGCTGCAATCCAACCAACTACCTGGTTGCACTGGTGTGGCGTCAAGAGTGGTGTCTTGTGCCGCCCTTCAAACTGGGACATAAAGCATTGAGTTTTGGATGACTTTTTTTCTTGTACTCTGCCAGCAGGCACAGTTTCACTGCGCACAGAGCCATGGCCTCTGCGTGTACCATCAGCAGCATGCCCATTTCCCTGTCCCTTACTGTCACTAGCCTTGCTGGCTGGATATAGCTTCGTCTTGCCAGCTTCCGTAGTACTAAAAAGTAATGGCTTGCGGAATCTAACAAGCCCCCGGGTTTTCACCAGAGCCCGCTGCAAGGCAGGTTGGATTTGTGCGGCCGGGAACTTGCAGGTTGCGTTGCTTGAAAGCAGTAAAGTATAAGCCGAGGACCGAATAACTAGCAGGTTAGCAGAGCCGAGGTACGAGCAGAAGTCTGGATACACGGGAGACTTGAGAGCTGGAGTACACTGGGAAAAAGACCTGATACTCTGACGTTCGTGAGGTGCACAGAGCTGCCTTAAATAGGCCTCTAGATGAGAATCAGTTGTTGGACTGATGAGAGTTTCACAGAGGGTGTAGGAACTGCAGTACTAGCTGCCAGCCCCTAGAGGGGGCGAGAGCACCAGCTACTGCAGAGTCTGTGCTGAGAAGCGGCTGCTGGAATCACCGCAGTGGATGCTTGTGTGGAGGATTCAACAGCAACCGCCGATGGGGGCGGCCTCGCCGACAGGGTGAGTGTAGCGGCTCTCTGTGCCCAGATGTGACAGTACCCCCCTTTTAAGGGTGGACTCCGGACACCCCATTTTGAGCGCCTGTGGAACTTTCTGCAGAACCTCTTCATAACCTGAGGAACGTGAAGGTCATCCTTCCTCACCCAGGAGCACTCTTCAGGACCGTAATCCTTCCAGTTAGCAAGGAAGTAGGGAACTCCCTTTGATATTTTGATTTCATCAACCTCATATTCTTCCTGCTGTTCAACCAAGATAGGTTTGGGAGGTGATTTGGAGGCTGAGAACCTATTGAAGACCACAGGTTTCAGAAGTGATGCATGGAAGACATTGGAAATGTGCAGAGAAGGAGATAGAGACAGCCGATAGGCTACCGGATTGATGACTTGGGTGATGGTGTAAGGGCCGATGAATCCAGGGGCAAACTTCATCCTGGGTACCCGAAGACGGATGAAGCGAGTAGAAAGTCACACTTTGTCTCCTGGGGCCCATCGAGGAACTGCACGTCTCTTCTTGTCTGCTTGAACCTTGTACCGAGCTGAAGTTTTTAATAGATTAGCCCATACTTCGGACCAAATGACAGAAAACTTCTGGACCACAGAATTAGCTGCAGGGACATCGGAGGATGGCAGAGTCGGAAGAAGGGGTAAACGGGGGCGTTTACCGAAGTTGACGAAGAATGGAGATTTCTGGGTGGACTTTTGAAATAAATTGTTGTGGGCGTACTTAGCCCAAGGTAGCAGTTCCACCCAGTTGTCCTGAGTAGGGGAAATATACAGTCTGAGAAACTTTTCCAGGTCCTGGTTCACCCTCTTGGTTTGCCCATTATACTGCGGGTGGTGGGCGGTGGAAAAGTTCAGCTTGACGTTGATTAGTTTACACAGAGCTCGCCAAAATCGTGACGTAAATTGGGTTCCTCTATCAGACACGATTTCGATAGGAGAACCATGCAGACGGAAGATGTCTCGGATAAAGATAAACGCGAAAATTGCAGCTGAGGGTAGACCTGTCAATGGTGTAAAATGAGCCATCTTAGAAAATCGATCGACCACGACCCAGATGGTATCGTACCCCTTAGAAGGTGGAAGGTCTGTGATGAAGTCCATAGAGATATGAGTCCACGGACTCTCCTGAATAGGAACGGGGTATAGAAGACCAATGGGACGTCCAAGAAACCCTTTGTGCTGGGCGCACAAGTGACAGGCCGCCACAAATTCTCGTACATCTCGGGGAAGAGAAGGCCACCAATAGTTTCTTGAAAGTAGATTACAGGTCTTCTTGAATCAAGCATGTCCTGAGAATAGGGAGCCATGAGCCCATGCCAATAGTTTAGGGCATGACTCCAACGGAACAAAAGTCTTTCAGGAGTGGTGGCTGAGAGTAGTATCCGCTTCTGGTCTATTTTGTGTTCAGGACCCACACCTGGTTCCTTGTCCGTGGCGTCGAACGATCTGGAGAGAGCGTCTGCTTTAACATTTTTGGTGCCAGGACGTTAAGTGATTAATAAATCGAACTGGGAGAAGAACAGGGACCACCGAGCTTGACATGGGTTCAGCCGTCGGGTAGAATGAAGGTAGAGGAGATTCTTGTGGTCAGTGTATACCGTAATGGGATGCAGGTCTCCTTACCAAAGGTGTCTCCACTCCTTCAATGCCAACTTAATGGCGATAAGCTCCTTGTCCCCGATTCCATAATTCTTTTCAGAAGCTGAAAACTTCTTGGAGAAGAATCCACAAGGGTGAATATTCCCATTGGGTAATCGTTGAGAGAGAACAGCAAATGAGGAAGCATCCACTTCCAGGAAGAAGGGCAAGGAGGTATTCAGTCGGCTGAGGATTGGGGCAGACAAGAACCTGTCCTTGAGTAGTTGAAAGGCTTGGTTGGCCTCTGGGAACCACTGACGAGGATCAGCTGATTTGTGTGTTAGTGCTGTGATGGGAGCAATAATGGAGGAGAAATCTTTGATGAACCACCAATAGTAGTTGGCGAAGCCCTCAAATCTCTGAATAGCCTTCAGTCCCGTGGGCTGTGGCCAGTTCAACACAGCTTGAACTTTATCCGGATCCATCTTCAGGCCGGTTCCAGACAAGATGTATCCCAAGAAAGGAACAGATGACTGCTCGAAGAGGCATTTCTCTAGTTTGCAGTAGAGCTGGTGGACCCTCAGGCGTTCTAAGACTTGACAAACATGGCCATAATGATCTGAGAGGGAGTAAGAGAAGATCAGGATATCATCCAGGTATATGACCACGAAAGAGTACAGGATGTAACTGAAGATCTCATTGATAAAGTTCTGGAACACTGCAGGAACATTGCAGAGGGCAAAGGGTATTGAATGCCGTCTTCCATTCATCCCCGGGCTTAATACAGATCAGATTGTATGCACCACGCAAATCCAACTTAGTAAATATGGTAACCCCCCCCGAATTCTGTTGAATAACTCGGAATGCAGTGGCAATGGGTACTTGTTCTTGATGGTGATGTCATTCAGACCCCGATAATCTATGCAAGGATGGAGACCCCCGTCCTTCTTCTCCACAAAGAAGAACTCAGCACCTGCTGGGGAGGAAGAAGGTCTGATGAATGAGAGCGAGATTGTCCTTGATATATTCGGACATAGCCTGCGTTTCAGGTAGAGACAGAGGGCAAGTATGGCCCCGAGGGGGAGTTTTGTTGGGCAATAAATCAATAGCACAGTCTCCGCTTGTGACTTGCTGAAGACATCAGAATATGTGGAATACTGCCGGGGGACACAAACGTTAAACAGCAGACGCAACACAGATACTGTCGCTGTCAGCAACAGCAGGAAAAATTTCACCGAATGTCAGAAATATTTAGCATACACAAACGTTAAACAGCAGACACAGCACGGGTACTGTCACTTTCACCAACAGCAGGAAAAATTTCACCGAATGTCAGAAATATTTAGGATACACAAACATTAAACAGCAGACGCAGCACGGGTACTGTCACTGTCACCAACAGCAGGAAAAATTTCACCGAATATCAGACTGGATGTCAGGTATATAGGATACAGAAACGTTATAATGCACATGCAACACATGTAATGTCGCCTTGATTAGCGGCAGAAAAAAAATACACTGGATTTTAGTTATTTAGGATACAAAAACGTTATAATGCACACGCAACACAGGTAATGTCGCTTTGATTAGCGGCAGAAAAAAATGACACCGAATGTAAGGTATATAGGAAACAGAAACGTTATAATGCACACGCAACACAGGTAATGTCGCCTTGATTAGTGGCAGAAAAAGATGACACCGGATGTAAGGTATATAGGAAACAGAAACGTTATAATGCACAGGCAACACATGTAATGTCACCTTGCACAGGATTTTAGTTATTTAGGATACAAAAACGTTATAATGCACACGCAACACAGGTAATGTCGCTTTGATTAGCGGCAGAAAAAAATGACTGTATTTAAGATATTTAGGATACAGAAGCATTATAATGCATACACAACACAGGTAATGTCGCCTTGATTAGCGGCAGAAAAAATACACTGGATTTTAGTTATTTAGGATACAAAAACATTATAATGCACACGCAACACAGGTAATGTCGCTTTGATTAGCAGCAGAAAAAAATTACACCGGATGTCAGGTATATAGGAAACAGAAACGTTATAATGCACACGCAACACCGGTAATGTCTCCTTGATTAGCAGCAGAAAAAAATGACACCGGATGTCAAGTATAAAGGACACAGAAACGTTATAATGCACACGCAACAAAGGTAATGTTGCCTTGATTAGCGGCAGAAAAAAATACACTGTATTTAAGGTATTTAGGATACAGAAACGTTATAATGCACACACAACACAGGTAATGTCGCCTTGATTAGCGGCAGAAAAAAATACACAGGATTTTAGTTATTTAGGATACAAAAACGTTATAATGCACACACAACACAGGTAATGTCGCTTTGATTAGCATCAGAAAAAAATGACACCGGATGTCAGGTATATAGGAAACAGAAACGTTATAATGCACACGCAACACAGGTAATGTCGCCTTGATTAGCGGCAGAAAAAAATACACTGTATTTAAGGTATTTAGGATACAAAAATGTTATAATGCATACACAACACAGGTAATGTCGCCTTGATTAGCAGCAGAAAAAAATGACACCGGATGTCAAGTATAAAGGACACAGAAACGTTATAATGCACACGCAACAAAGGTAATGTTGCCTTGATTAGCGGCAGAAAAAAATACACTGTATTTAAGGTATTTAGGATACAGAAACGTTATAATGCACACACAACACAGGTAATGTCGCCTTGATTAGCAGCAGAAAAAAATACACAGGATTTTAGTTATTTAGGATACAAAAACGTTTATAATGCACACACAACACAGGTAATGTCGCTTTGATTAGCATCAGAAAAAAAATGACACCGGATGTCAGGTATATAGGAAACAGAAACGTTATAATGCACACGCAACACAGGTAATGTCACCTTGATTAGCGGGCAGAAAAAATACACTGTATTTTAAGGTATTTAGGATACAAAAACATTATAATGCACACGCAACCCAGATAATATCGCCTTGATTAGCGGCAGAAAAAATGACACCGAATGTCAGGTATATGAGATACAAAAACGTTATAATAAACATGCAACACAGGTAATGTCGCCTTGATTAGTGGCAGAAAAAAATGGCACCGGATGTCAGGTATATAGGATACAGAAACGTTATAATGCACACACAACACAGGTAATGTCGCCTTGATTGGCGGCAATAAAAAATACACTGTATTTCAGGTATTTAGGATACAGAAACGTTATAATGCACACGCAACACAGGTAATGTCGCCTTGATTAGCAGCAGAAAAAAAATGACACCGGATGTTAAGTATATAGGATACATAAACATTATAATGCAGGTGCAGGTGGTGTTAGGGTCAGGCAAACTTTTGTTATTTTTGCCCCCTCAAAAAAAAATATTAAAAAATATTGCAGCCTGATATAACAATAGTCCTTAAAAGGACTTTTGGGTCTTTTAAACAGAACAACTAGCCCTGCTTAGTCAATTGCTATCCCTACACTTTCTGTCCCTCCTTGCGAAAACAGCAGACACAGCGCAGGTAAGGTCTTCTTGGTTAGCGACAGAAAAAAATACACTGGATTTCAGGTATTTAGGATACAGAAACATTATAATGCACACGCAACCCACATAATGTCGCCTTGATTAGCGGCAGAAAAAATGACACCGGATGTCAGATATATAGGATACAGAAACGTTATAATGCACACACAACACAAGTAATGTCTCCTTGATTAGCGGAATACACTGGATGTCAGGTATATACGATACAGAAACGTTATAATGCACACACAACACAGATAATGTTGCCTTGATTAGAGGCAGAAAAAAATTACACCGGATGTCAGGTATATAGGAAACAGAAACGTTATAATGCACAAGCTGTGCAGGGGGTGTTAAGGTCAGGCAAACTTGCTTTATTTTTGCCCCCCCCAAAAAAAAATACAGTGCCTTGCGAAAGAATTTGGCCCCCTGGAACTTTTCAAACTTTTGCCACATTTCAGGCTTCAAACAAAAAGCTATAACATTTTAAATTTCTGGTGAAGAATCAACAACAAGTGGGTCACAATTGTGAAGTGGAACGGAATTTATTGGATCATTTAAACTTTTTTTGTAATAATAAAACTGAAAAGTTGGGCATGCAAAATTATTCGGCCCATTTATTTTCAGTTCAGAAAACTCATTCCGGAAGTTCATTGAGGATCTCTGAATGATCCAATGTTGTCCTAAATGAATGATGAAGATAAATAGAATCCACTTGTGTGTAATCAAGTCTCCATATAAATGCACCTGCTCTGTGATAGTCTCAGGGTTCTGTTTAAAGCACAGAGAGCATAATGAAGACCAAGGAACACACCAGGCAGGTCCGTAAAACTGTTGTGGAGAAGTTTAAAGCCGGATTTGGAAAAAAATGGCACCGGATGTCAGGTATATAGGATACAGAAGCGTTATAATGCACATGCAACACATGTAATGTCGCCTTGATTAGCGGCAGAAAAAAAATACACTGGATTTTAGTTATTTAGGATAAAAAATGTTATAATGCACACGCAACACAGGTAATGTCACCTTGATTAGTGGCAGAAAAAAATGACACCGGATGTCAGTTATATGGGATACAGAAACGTTATAATGCACACGTAACACAGGTAATGTCGCCTTGATTAGCGGCAGAAAAAAATACACTGTATTTAAGGTATTTAGGATACATAAACGTTATAATGCATACACAACACAGGTAATGTCGCCTTGATTAGCGGCAGAAAAAATACACAGAATTTTAGTTATTTAGGATACTAAAACGTTATAATGCACACGCAACACAGGTAATGTCGCTTTGATTAGCAGCAGAAAATAATGACACCGGATGTCAGGTATAAAGGACATAGAAACGTTATAATTAGAGATGATCGAGCATGCTCGTCCGAGCTTGGTGCTCGTTCGAGCATTAGGGTACTCGTAAGTGCTCGTAAGTGCTCGATGCTCGGACGAGCATCTCGCCATGCTCGAGGAAATGGCATCTCCCGCATTTTGAATTTTTGGCACCTATAAACTCAGCCAATCACAAGCCAGGAGACTCTGCAGTACACCCAGCATCACGTGGGGCCCTTACATGTCGATAGCAGGGGTTGGCTGGCCTGATCAGGTGACCCTGGAATATACTAGTGACTGCCCGCGGTGATCGGCTCAGTCGCTGCCTGTATGTCATTAGGGACAGATCTGCTGCGTTTCAGGGAGAGTGTTAGGGCCTGGATTTAGTTCTCTATTAGGCAGGAGTGATCTCAAAAGAACCTAACAGCTGTGTGGAACCATTCTGTGTATCACAGTTCAGCTGTCCATTCACCACAAACCACAATCCGTATTTTCTGTCCAGGTGACCTATACTGTACGTCACGTAATTAAAAAATGGTCTTTTGCTCTCACTGATACAGCTACATTAGAAAAATCTGAGTGCAAAATTTTTCTTGGTTGCAGTCAAAATAGCCACAGTCAGCAGGGGCTGAGTTTGCTCTCTGATATTTTCTGCACGTCACGTTAAAAAAAATAAAAATAACAAAATAAAAAAAATATTTTTTTGTTGTTTTATCTCAGTGATACAAATCCATTTCATACAGCTGTGTGGAACCATTCTGTGTGTCACAGTTCAGCTGTTCATTCACCACAAACCACAATCCGTATTTTCTGTCCAGGTGACCTATACTGTACGTCACGTAATTAAAAAAGGTCTTTTGCTCTCACTGATACAGCTACATTAGAAAAATCTGAGTGCGACATTTTTCTTGGTTGCAGTCAAAATAGCTACAGTCAGCAGGGGCTGAGTTTGCTCTCTGATATATTCTGCACGTCACGTTAAAAAAAACAAAACCAAAAAAATATATAGTTATTTTGTTGTTTTATCTCAGTGATACAAATCCATTTCATACAGCTGTGTGGAACCATTCTGTGTGTCATAGTTCAGCTGTCCATTCACCACAAACCACAATCTGTATTTTCTGTCCAGGTGACCCATACTGTACGTCACGTAGTTAAAAAAGGTCTTTTGCTCTCACTGATACAGCTAATTACAAAAATCTCTGTGCGACATTTGTCTGGGTTGCATTAAGCAGACCA
>ONZH01015581.1:0-47919 GCA_900303285.1 Rhinella marina | reverse complement strand
AGTTTACCAGCAGCGCAGAGCGATTGTAGACTGCCAGATGTCAACCTCCACCAGAACTGGTAGTCAGGTCAGTCAGCTTCCTCAAGTCTACAATGAGGAGTGGACGTGGATGTCTGATATCTGTCAGGTGTTGAGCAACTTTGAGGAGTCAACACAGATGGTCAGCGGCGATGCCGCCATTATCAGCCTCACCATCCTGCTGCTTTGCCTGTTGCTCACTGCTCAGCATGAAGTTGGAAGTTTTGTGCTTGTCATAAGAGACGGTGGAGGAAGATATGTCGCTTGATAGCCAGAGCACCCTCCGGTCTGTTTCTCAGCGCGTATCAGAGGAGGGGGATGAGGATGAGGAGGAAGAGGAGGAGAATGTCTGCGAGAAAGAAGAGGGTACCAATGCTCAGTCCTTCTTAACTCTTGAGTGTGTATGGGCTGAAGAGGAGGAGGAAATGGAGAGTCAGGTCAGTGAGGAGAGGGAATTCTTGTGTTTTGGGACTCTGGCGCACATGGCAGACTTCATGTTAGGCTGTCTATCCCGTGACCCTCGCGTTAGAAGCATTTTTTCAAACACCAATTACTGGGTGTTCACTCTCCTGGACCCACGGTACAAGCAGAACCTTTCCACTCTCATCCCTGTAGAGGAAAGGAGTATGAGAGTGAATCAATATCAACAGGCCCTGGTGCACAAGCTGAAACAATCCTTCCCATCTGATGCTGCTAGCGGCAGAGGGCATGGTTCTGTGGGCCAAGTAGCGGGGGAGAGGAGGCGAGCAGGCAGCTTGTCCAGCACTGGCAGGGGAACGCTCTCCAAGGCCTTTGCTAGTTTTATGTCACCCCAGCAAGACACTGTCACCTGTCCCCAGTCTAGGCAGAGTAGGGGGGAGCTGTACAGAAAGATGGTGAGGGAATACCTAGCTGACCATACCAATGTCCTGACTGATCACTCTGCTCCATACAACTACTGGGTATAAAAGCTGGACATGTGGCCTGAACTGGCTCTGTACGCCTTGGAGGTGCTGGCCTGCCCTGCTGCTAGCGTGTTGTCAGAGCGGGTATTCAGTGCAGCTGGTGGCGCCATCACCGATAAGCGTACACGCCTGTCACCTGACAGCGCTGACAGGCTGACGCTTATTAAAATTAACAAAGCCTGGATTTTACCGGAATTCAAATCTCCTCCGGGGGAAAGCAGCTAAAGAATAAGATTCCTTATGTATCCGATTCCTCTCCTCTACTTCTTCTCCTCCTTCTCTTCATTGCCAAACGCTGACCCAAAAGGGAATTTTTTAGAGGGCCAACTGGCTTTCTTTTAAGACAATGTTTCCGGAGGGCCACCTACAGGCCCTCTCTCCAAACAATTTTTCTAGAGCGTCAACTACAGACACTCTAAAACAATTTTTCAGGATCGTCAACTACAGACACTCTAAAACAATTTTTCAGGAGCGTCAACTACAGACACTCTAAAACAATTTTTCAGGATCGTCAACCACAGACACTAAAAAAAATTTTTTTGGAGGGTCGACTTCAGACACTCCAAAAAAAAATTTTTGGGAGGCTTACCTACAGCCATTTGACTGCAATCTCAGTCGGACAAAGGCATTGGTGGTGTCACCAATTTTTGGGTGGTTCACCTGCTACCTCAGTCTAACTCGATCACTCTGTTGTCACCGCCGCCATACAGGGTCACGCTAAATTTTTATGTGCTTTGCCTGCTCCCGCAGTGTAACTCGGTCACTCTGTAGTCACAGCCATACAGGGCCACGCTAAATTTTTATGTGCTTCGCCTGCTCCCGCAGTGTAACTAGGTCACTCTGTAATCACAGCCATACAGGGCCACGTTAAATTTTAATGTGCTTCGCCTGCTCCCGCCGTGTAACTCGGTCACTCTGTTGTCACAGCCATACAGGGTCACGCTAAATTTTTATGTGCTTCGCCTGCTCCTGCACTGTAACTCGGTCTCTCTGTAGTCACAGCCATACAGGGCCACGATAAATTTTTATGTGCTTTGCCTGCTCCCGCAGTGTAACTCGGTCACTCTGTTGTCACCGCCATGCTGCGTCAGGGTAAATTTTTGGGTGGCTCACCTGCTACCTCATGTAACTTGATCACTTGTTGGTGTCACCGCCATGCTGTGTCAGGCTTATGCCTGCGTCGTGGGGTGGGGGATAGGACAGCAGTGCCAGCATGGGCATGGGTGATGGACCTTCGTGCACCTAGTTGGGTGCTTCCCTAACACGTGATGGGCATGTGCCTCGCCCTTCTTGGTCTGGGTGAGCACAATTGCCTTGAGGGTCACCACCAGGCTGTTGCCCGAGAATTTTGGGTAATGGTGAGATTAGGCAGCCTCAGGGGCATCCATGCATGCTGCCCCTGCAGTTTCCTGTTTATTTCCGTGGTGTTTCCATCATTTTCTGAGGTTTCCAGGTTTTCACCCAGCCTTCCCTAGGCAGAGCCTTGGTCCCCTGCAAAAAATGCTCGAGTCTCCCATTGACTTCAATGGGGTTCGTTATTCGAAACGAGCACCCGACCATCGGGAAAAATTAGACTCGAATAACGAGCACCTGAGCATTTTAGGGCTCGCTCATCTCTAATAATAATCAAAGAAATCACTCAATTGACATTTGTTACCAAATATAGTGTTCAGTTTAAACAAATAAGAAATATATAGGGTCATTTATCAAACTGGTGCAAAGTAGAACTGACTTAGTTGCCCATAGCAACCTATCAGATTCCACCTTTCATTTTCCAATGGAGTTGTCCAAAATAAAAGGTGGAATCTGATTGGTTGCTATGGGCAACTAAGCCAGTTTCACTTTACACCAGTTTGGTAAATAGTTTTCATTTCTATTCCAATATTAAAACAGGATTATATATTAAGTAAAATTCAGCAAAGAAATGTAGTTGATATCTAAAAAAAAAGCATCCATAATTGAGCAAAAAGGACAGATAACAGCACTACATGGTTAATTAAAATGTGATGTTAGAAATGTAGACATAAAGGGGGTCATATTCAGAAACACACTTATATTAGGCATACTAGCAGAAGGACCCAGCTTCGCCCGGGTATATTTCATCTATTTCATTTAATGTTTGTGTGTGTGTCGTTAAAAGATATTGAGTGACCTCTGCAGCGCCCTCTCCTTTAACTGTGACCTCCACAGCAACCTCCCCTTAACAGAAACATCCACAGCATCCCCCCTTTAACTGTGACCTCCACAGCAGCTAGGGTGGCCACTGTCTTTACCCCAGAGAGCCAGACCTCACCGCCCATGCCACCAAATGTAAATCCACGCCCCCAGTCCCCATGAAGCCACACCCCAAACATGAGGCCACTCCCCCTGACTCAGCGACACAGAGGAGAAGCTGTCTGAGCGTGAGCTACTGAATAGGTAAACATCCCTGCGTCCGTCCAGGCACTGCGCCGGACGGTGGACAGGGAGCTAGAAAACCGGACTGTCCAGCCTAAAATCGGACATCTGGCCACCCTAACATCAGCCTGCCCCTAGATTGGCCAGAGGTCTGGTTTTAGGCTGGACAGTGTGGCTTTCTGACTCCCTCTCCACCGTCCAGCGCAGGGCCTGGACAGACACAGGGTTGTCCACCTTTTAAGTAGCTCACACTTAGACAGCTTCTCCTCAGTGTCTTCATGGAACCAGGGTGCGTGGCCTCGTGTTTAGGGGTGTGGCTTCATGGGGACCGGTGGCATGGCTTCACATTGGGGGGAGGTTGGACAGCCTGGCTTTCAGACTCCCTGTCCTCTGTCATGCGCAGGGCCCGGATGGACACAGAGATGTCCTTTTGAACAGCTCACTCTCAGACAGCAGCACTGTGCAGTCTGAACATGAGCTGCAGGGAGAAAGTCACCTTCCCTCCACTGCAGCTGACATAAGTTGATTTTTACCTTGATTTTTTCAATCCCAGTCAGATGTGGAGTGGAAGGGGCATGGCGTGACTGAGTCGGGGGCGTGACTTAGTGGGACCTGGGGGAGGGGCCTTCTTTTGAGGGTAGCCTGAATTATAGGTCGATGCCATAGTAATTGAAACACAGTGGATAGCAGTGGAAGAAAACATATTTTATTACTACTGAACGGTAAATATGTGAGATTTACATTATATGAGGTAATGATTGATGATGAATTAGTCTAAAACATAAGTTATATTTATGGTAACCGGAATACTCCTTTAACAGTGTCATCCACAGCGCTCTGCCCCTTTAATGCAGACCTACAGCAATGAAGGAAAATGGCTGGGTTGCTATGGAAACCTGGTGTGTGGAGACTGCCTGCGAGCTTCTATTGGCTAATGTATTTTTTGGGAATATCTCAGGAATGGTACGTCCTGGAGAGCTGAGACCCATTCTAAAACCTTCCCAGACACCTGATGTACCTGTGTGCCAAATTTCGTGATTGTAGCTATGACGGTGCGGATTCCTTTAGCGGACACACACACACATACACTCAGCTGTATATATTAGATTTCTGGCAAACATTGCAGCACAAAGGTTATTTGCACCACAATCTGCGACTTTTCCTTGCCCACAAAAAAGGGGCGTGGCAGGGGACAGGCTGACAGGCCCGTCTCATTCATCACTTTCTATGCCTGTTTTAGGTGTAGCAAATGGTCTAAATGTATATTTAGACTGGCGCTGGATGCGCCGAAGTTATGTAGAGTGCAAGCTCCTCTTCATAACTTTGGCGGATCCATCACCAAATATAGGAATTATTAAGACCGACGTCTTAAACGCCGGTCTTGATAAATGACCCCCAAAGTGTGTAAGACTTGTAACTATTTGAATATTTCATAGCACTTCAGGAGGATTAATGTGCACAGTAGAGGGGAAGACCACAAGAGAAAGTTATTAGGCAGGGAAACCTTTTGGATCTTTTCTTGAGAACACTATATCCATTTAGTCTCAATAACACACATGACTTGATATATAATTACTAATATATGACACATATGTATTTATATTTATTTCAACTTCTACTAAATGTATTATGTCCCCCTTTGCCAATGCAAATTGTATCTATACTCTTAGTAGCTTGCCATGTGGTGCAACCAATTTACTATTGATAAGTTTCAATTATGTGCACAGATAGACAAGCCACGTTTAAGATCATTTTCAGATTGAAAAAAGTCAGCAAAATTTTAAAGTGTGTATTTGCCATGTTGGATGCTGGATGTTTCGTTTATATATTTGGATTGTGGCCTACTCCAGCTTTTTGTGTGCAGCAGGAGCTACATAAGTGGATTATGGTGAGCTGTGCATTCTGTCCATAAACTGGGGCAAGGCTCTGCCCCGTTGATGTATTATTATTGCATGATTGATCCTAACAAGCCACTGTTTTTCTTTTCCATAACCTTGTATGTGTTTAAACACAATCTGCTCTGATAAGTGGATAAGTGATGTATTTTGGAAGCTTTTTTAATATGAAAATGCATAACACATGCAACAGCGCAGTGTGTTTTTAAATTTTACGCTGTGTCACACTATTGATTTAATTGTATTCAAGAGCTTAGCGAGGGAGGAGAGAAAAAAAATCTAGTCCTAAGAGACTAGAGGTTATAATATACCAATTTTCCGAGCAATTGGAACAGCTTTGATTCATGTAGAATCTATTCATACACAAATCCAATTTTCAGAAATTTGACAAAATTTGAAGAAATTCACCTTCAAAGTGAACCCAATGGAATTTCCTGGATTTCTGCATTGATTAATAATAACATGCTGTCTGTTTGTCACCTAAATAACTGTTAAAGACAAGCACAGCACTAAATCAACCAGTAACAGAAATCCAGGCAATTGCAAATGATTCATTTACTTTTTCCTGCATCTGTATACTTATGTTTCTCACATGTTGCACAATTGCATTCCAGAAGGAACTACAAACTAATAAACAGATAGATAGTGATAGATGGATGGACAGATGGACAGGTAGATAGAATTCTAACATATTCAGATTGTCGGCTTACTTAACAAAATAAAAAAAAATAACCTTTAATATGTGCCCTTTCGGTATTGTTTCTTTTATGCTACTATACTAGGGAGACAGAGCTTCTTACATTTATGTTTGTTAGTTATATTGCCAGACGAGTTGTCTTAAATCAACTGGATGAAAATTCTATACAGTTGTCACAATATAAAATTACATGCTGTTAAAGCACCTGTTGTCCACACGCCAACATGGGTTTTGCACACAAGAGAATACAGGTCAGTTCAAGGGCAATGTAGACTTCTACTTATTCATCAACGTTTAGCATGTCTGGCAATAACATGTAATTGCAGTCTTTAAAATAATCAAATCAAAAAGTTTAAAACAATAGACAGTTCATTAGTTCAGACAAATGGCAGCCACATACATCAACGTGAATGAGACCTTCAGAATATTGTATAGTCACATCTCAAGAGATGCAGTATATGATGAAAAATCATTTCATAAGACTCAATTTGGCTCAGTAAATATCACAAACATGTAATTCTGGTAGGTGTATTACTATTAGCCACAAATGGTATGGGTAATATGAGATAAACCAAAGACAAAAGGGTTTTTTTGTATATAAAATGATTTATTACAAGGTATTTAATTTTAAGAGGTAAACAAATCTTATTTATTATAGCGCTTGAAAAGCACATATATTGTAATCCGAATTTATTTTTCTTATTCTTCTCCCGAATTTCTGCAATTAATACAGCCTGAACCGCTTGGTGTACAGACTCCGTTCAAAGTGCGTTTCGAAGCACGCAATGGTGACAGGTGTGCTATGTATTTTTGGAGTCGATCGGATTTGTCGTTTTTAAGATATCACAGGTTAACACCTTAACGACCTAGGACGAGAATGCTCGTCCTAATATGGCGTTACTTAACGCCCTAGGACGAGCATTCTCGTCCTAGGGTTAAGGTAGTGCTGCTGCCCCGCTGCCGCAATCTGCAGCAGGGGCCCGGCTGATACTAACAGCCGGGCCTCTGCTGTATCCGCCAGCACCGGTGATTACACCGATGCCGGCGGATTAACCCCTTGTATGCCGCGGTCACGCTGACCGCGGCATACAAGGTAATTGCGTCAGCTGTTAAAGCCATCTGGTCCCCATGAGGCGGTGGGGGGGGGCCCGATGGCTGAGATGGAAGCCCCGATGCCTTGCCCAGAGGCATCGGGACTCCCATCTACGGAAGCCCAGGAGACCCAGCCACAGCGCTGGGTCTCCTAGGCAACGGTCAGCGTCTCACAGTGTGAGACGCTGACAGTTGAATGCAGCACAATACAGATGTATTGTGCTGCATTCAATCAGGGATCAGACCCTGAAATGTTAAAGTCCCTTACTGGGACATAAGTGAAATGTTAAAAAAAAAAGTTAAAAAAATAAAATAAAAAAAAATAATAAAGTTTCCCCATAAAGAAACACATAAAAATAGAAAAAAATAAAAAATATACATATTAGGTATCGCCACGTCCATAAAAACCTGCTTTATTAAAATATCACATGATCCAGCCCGCCCGGTCAACACCGTAAAAAAAAAAAATAAAAACTGTCTAAAAAAAGTCATTTTTGGTCACATTTCATCACAAAAAATGTAATACCATGCGATCAAAAAAGCGTATGCCCCCAAAAATAGTACCAATCTAACCGTCATCTCATCCCGCAAAAAATGAGCCCCTACCCGAGACAATCGCCAAAAAAATTAAAAAAAATACAGCTCTCTGACTATGGAGACCCTAAAACATGATTTTTTTTTTCAAAAATGATATTATTGTGTAAAACTTAAAAAAATAAAAATAAGTATACATGTTAGGTATCGACACGTCCGTAAATACCTGCTCTACAAAAATATAGCATGATCTCTCCCCTCAGGTGAACACTGTAAAAAATAAAAATAAAAACTGTCTAAAAAAAGCCATTTTTTGTCACATTTCATCACAAAAAATGTAGTACCGAGCGATCAAAAAAGCGTATGCCCCCAAAAATAGTAACAATCTAATCGTCATCTCATCCCGCAAAAAATTAGCCCCTACCTGAGATAATCGCCCAAAAAATAAAAAAACTACAGCTCTCTGACTATGGAGACACTGAAACATGATTTTTTTGTTTCAAAAAGGATATTATTGTGTAAAACTTAAATAAATAAAAATAAGTATACATGTTAGGTATCGCCACGTCCGTAAAAACCTGCTCTACAAAAATATAGCATGATCTCTCCCCTCAGGAGAACACTGTAAAAAATAAAAAATAAAAACTGTCTAAAAAAAGCCATTTTTTGTCACATTTCATCACAAAAAATGTAATACCAAGCGATCAAAAAAGCGTATGCCCCCAAAAATAGTACCAATCTAATCGTCATCTCATCCAGCAAAAAATGAGCCCCTATCTGAGACAATCGCCCAAAAAATAAAAAAATTACAGCTCTCTGACTATGGAGACACTAAAATGTGATTTTTTTTTGTGCTTCAAAAATATTGTGTAAAACTTAAATAAATAAAAAAAGTATACATATTAGATATTGCCGCGTCCGTAACGACCTGCTCTATAAAAATATCACACGATCTAACCTGTCAGATGAATGTTGTAAATAACAAAAAATAAAAACAATGCCAAAACTGCTAGTTTTTGTTACCTTGCCTCACAAAAAGTGTAATATAAAGCTACCAAAAATCATATGTACCCTAAAATAGCACTAACAAAACTGCCAACTTATCCCGTAGTTTCCAAAATGGGGTCAGTTTTTTGGAGTTTCCTACTCTAGGGGTGCATCAAATGTGACATGGCAACTTAAACTTTTTCCAGTGAAATCTGCCCTGGCGTTCCTTTCCTTCTGCGCCCTGCCGTGTGCCTGTACAGCAGTTTACAATGACAAATGGGGCATTTCTGTAAACTACAGAATCAGGGTAATAATTACTGAGTTTTGTTTGGCAGTTAACCCTTGCTTTATTCTCAGAATAAAATGATTCATATGGAAAATCTGTCAAAAAAGTGAAATTCGGAAATTTTGGCTACATTTTCCTTTAATTCTTGTGGAACACCTAAAGGGTTAATAATGTTTGTAAAATCAGTTTTGAATACCTTGAGGGGTGTAGTTCCTAAAATGGGGTCATTTTTGGGTGGTTTCTATGATGGAAGCCTCACAAAGTGACTTCAAACCTGAACTGGTCCTTAAAAAGTGGGTTTTGGAAATTTTGTGAAAAATTTCAAGATTTGCTTCTAAATTTCTAAGCCTTCTAACGTCCCAAAAAAATAAAATGTAATTTTCAAAGTGATCCAAACCTAAAGTAGACACATGGGGAATGTAAAGTCATAACTATTTTTGGAGGCATTACTATGTATTTTAAAAGTAGAGAAATTGACATTTGGAAATTTGCAAATTTTTCTAAATTTTTTGTAAATTTGGTAGTTTTTTTTATAAATAAGAATGAAATATTTTGACTCAAATTTACCACTGTCATGAAGTACAATATGTGACGAGAAAACAATCTCAGAATGGCCTGGATAAGTAAAAGCGTTCTAAAGTTATCACCACATAAAGTGAGACATGTCAGATTTGCTAAAAATGGCCTGGTCCTTAAGGTGAAAAATGGCTGGGTCCTTAAGGGGTTAAAGACCAAAAATTCTCCATAGGAATCAATGGAGAGGCTAGAGTGGAGGCCAATCAGCCAATCACAGCTCAATATGCAAATAGGCAGCACCATATATGGCACAGCATACACACAGTGGAGAAGGCTTAGAGATATATAGAGATAATATAGAGGGGAGCTCCCCCAGACTTGAGGCTAAGGGGGCATTCACATGTCCGTTGTAAGGAGCCATGATCAGGGGCCTTGGGGACGCGCACTGACAGAAGAGGGGTTAATCCGCCATTTTGGATTCTGTTAAACTGTGTCTATTTATGCTGAAAGAGACTTGCACCTGTGAGAGTCACAAAATGGCCACCGAGTCCCCATGTGTTAACAGACAGCATGGCCGTTTCCCCCCCTCAGCTGAGCGCAAAGTCAAACTTAAAGGGGCTTTCAAGAGTGACTCTTAAAGGGGCAGTCACTCTTAAAGGGGCTTTCCAGACTCACTCTTAAAGCGGCAGCCACTCTTAAAGGGACAGGCACTCTTAAAGGAGTAGCCACTCTTAAAGGGACAGTCTCTCTTAAAGGGGAAGCCACTCTTAAAGGGACAGCAACTCTTAAAGGGATAGTCCCTCTTAAAGGGGCAGCCACTATTAAAGCGTCAGTCACTCTTAAAGGGATAGCCACTCTTAAAGGGGTAGCCACTCTTAAAGGGATAGCCACTTTTAAAGGGGCAGTCACTCTTAAAGGGACAGTAACTCTTAAAGAGGCAGTAACTCATAGCCACTCTTAAAGGGATAGTCACTCTTAAAGGGGCAGTAAGTCTTAAAGGGATAGTCACTCTTAAAGGGATAGCTACTCTTAAAGGGGCAGACACTCTTAAAGGGTCAGTGACTCTTAAAGAGACATACACTCTTAAAGGGACAGACATTCTTAAAAGGGCAGCCACTCTTAAAGGGGCAGTAACTCTTAAAGGGGTAGTAACTGTTAAAGGGACAGCCACTCTTAAATGGGCAGCACTCTTAAAGGGACAGTTACTCTTGAAGGGGTAGACACTCTTAAAGGGGCAGTCACTCTTAAAGGGGCAGACACTATTAAAGGGATAGACACTCTTAAAAGGGCAACCACTCTTAAAGGGGCAGTCACTCTTAAAGGGGTAGTCACTCTTAAAGGGGTAGCACTCTTAAAGGGGTAGTTGCTTTTAAAGGGGTAGTCACTCTTAAAGGGACAGTCACTCTTAAAGTGGCAGACACTCTTAAAGGGGCAGCCACTTTAAAAGGATAGTGACTCTTAAAGGGGTAGTAACTCTTAAAGGGGCAACACTCTTAAAGCGATTGGGGGAGATTTCTCAAGTCGCTTTAGAGTAAGAATGAGCTTAGTTGCCTATAACAACAAATTATGAATTTTCCCATTGTGTGCTATACAAACAGCTTTATAGTCATCCATCAGAGTATGTGAGTGAAACCTATGAGGTAGATGACATGCCACTGATAATATATACATGCAATTGCTGCTTCTGGTGAGGTCCTGACTGGGGGAAGGGCATCCCCCAGGTGAAGCTCCACCCAGCCAGGGCTTTCCACATAATTTTTCAGGTGGCTTCAGATACAGATGTGCTGCTCCAAATCTTTTGAAAATCTCTACAAAAGCTTATTAAGTAAGAGATAATGTATTGGTGTAATCAGTTTGTTTCTAATATCCTGGAACACTGCATTACAATTACATTTGGCACATGAGGAAACCATACCATATTTACCTTAGAATTGCTCCAAACCTTTTCAAAATCTCTACAAAAGCTCCTTAAGTAAGTGAAAATGTATTGGTTTAATCAGTTTTTGTCTAAGAACATTGGGGGAGATTTATCTAGCCGCCTTAGAGTAAGTATGAGCTTAGTTGCCTATAGCAACCAATCATGAATATTTTAACGTTGAGCTGTGAATAGTTGCTATGGGTATCTAAGGCGGCATGATAAATCTTCCCCATTTTTCTTAGACAATTTTTAGTCAGGCACCAGTCTTACTATTGCTGAGAGAGATTTCTTGTGTAACTGTGAGATAGAAACTTCTCTTCTGACTAATGACTAATATATTGTATATCATAATCATTATTCACCGGGAAAGAAAATGTTAGTTTCTGAAATATCTAAGCCATATTTTTAATCAAATATATTTACAAAGGTGTTCAGTATACCACAATAGAGTAATGTTAAAAGAGGTTGTTTCTGATGATAGGTACAATTTAAAGGGGGGGTTTTGAGCCACACTTAGAGGGGCTTTTCCCAAGTCACACTTAAAGTGGCTTTTCATGATTGAAACTTAAAGGGGCTTTCTTGAGTCAAACTTAAAGGGGCTTTTTCCGAGTCACACTTAAAGGGGATTTTTCCAAGTCATACTGAAAGGGGCTTTTTTTGAGTTACACTTAAAGGGACTTTTCCCAAGTCACACTTAAAGGGGCTTTTCCTGAGTCACATTTAAACTATGGTCAGTGTTCTCCTTTATAGGTGTACTCTGGAAGTCACTGTTAAAGGTGTGCCATTTTCAAGCACTAGGTATTTTCTCCTGGAAATGCACATCTAGTTTTATAATGTCATTTATTCAACTTGCGTACCGGCCTCATTTTCTAAAAAAAAAAAAAAAATTGCAACTTTTGGACTAATTTGCGATGGCTACTTTTGTTTAAAACAGCCAAGACTTGTGCAAATGGCAAGCTTGCTGCTCCATGTGACTTTATTAACAATGCAGGTCCATATAACAGCTGTCTCCACCCATGTCCACCAAAAATATCTTGGGTACGGCAGCTGAAAAAGTTATTATGCAGTGAATTGGGCAGTCTGAGCGTGTGCTGCAGGGAAAAGTCACCCTCCCTCCCAACCCCTGCAGCTGACAGAAGTTGATTTTTACCTTCATTTTTTCAATCCCCCTCGCTGCGGAGTGGGAGTGGCCTGATCGAGTCGGGGGCGTGGCTTAGCAGGGCCTGGGGCTTGGCTTTTAAGTCCTTCTTTTGAGGGTGGCCTAAACTCCAGGTTGATGCCATGGTAATTTATGCAGAAACACAGTGGGTAGCAGGCGAAGAAAACATCTTTTATTACTACTAAATGGTAAATATGTGAAATTTACATTATATTAGGTAATAATTGATGACGAATTAGTCTAAAACATAAGTTATATTTATGGTAACCGGAATACCCCTTTAATAGTGTCATCCACACCGCTCTGCCCCTTTACAGCTGACCTACAGCAGTGAAGAAGAATGGCTTGGTTGTTATGAAAACCTGGTGTAAAACTGTGTGTGTGTGTGTGTGTGTGTGTGTGTGTGTGGGGAGAGTAAGGGTCTGCAAGCTTCTATTGGCTGTTAAGGGTCATGTGACTAATGCTAATGCATTTTTGGGGAATATCTCAGGAACATTACGTCCTGGAGAGCTGAGACCCGGTCTAAAACCTTCCCGGACACCTGGTGTACCTGTGTGCCAAATTTCGTGATTGTAGCTGCAATGGTGCGGATTCCTTTAGCGGACATACATACACACATACATACACTAAGTAAGTCCCAAACAATTCCGAGCATCTTCTTCTTCTTTTCCTTTTGTTATTTATTGTCTTCCTTACTTTTTGTCTGACGAAGCATCGGGCCATGATAAATATCTTTATTGAGAGGAGAAGAGTAAAAATACAGAGGAAAGCCCATCTGTCATTGGAAGACCAACTATGTCTCTCACATTTTGATCTCATCAGGGACAAATATGGATGTATATTATGGTGGGAAATGTTTATGTGTTAATTAACATGGCGATATCTTGATAATTTGTCTGTCTGACTTTGGAGGTTATTGAATGATACATATGCTTTGGACTTGACATGGACAGACATTGTTATGTAAAGCAATGACAAAATGCTTAATGTTTGTTTTCAATAATTGAAAATTCAATAAAAACTGTGTAAATAAAATAAAAACACACCACATCAGCACATGTCTCATGCTTTTCCATACTGCAAAGCTTCCAAAAATCAGAGGCAGATGATGTTTAACACCTTAAGGACCTAAACTGCATTCTCATCCTGTGGTCCTTCCCCTGGCCCACATACACCGTCTTCATCAGCAGCAGGGGCCTCTGTTGTATCCACCAGTGACAACACCGATGCCAGTGGACTAACCCCTCATATGCTGGGGTCAGCTCTGACTGTGGTGTATGGGAGGTTTGTATTCCCTCTCCTGATCTATGGTTTTCATGGCAGTCCCCAGTCTTTCAAAGGCCTTGGGGCCTGGCAACTATGGACACCTATGAGGCCCAGTCCCCAGGCAAACTGTCAGTGTATTATATGGTCCTTAAGGTGAAAATTAACCCACGGTAGAAGGCGTTAATTGAATTGAACCCCACAAAAAAGGATTTCAATGAATATTTGGGGAAAATGAAAGTATTTGCTTGTACTTGCACAGTCAGTTTCAGGTCATGTCTTTTCTTTCAGTGTGTCAGTTACCCTGTACAGAACACAAACAATTCTTCGAAATCTTAGCCTTTCCCTTCACTCTCCCTGACAATAAGCTTGACTGATTTCTTACTGTCCATGATTTTTTTTTTCACTCTCGCTGACTCCCTAAGATCACTTTCCTGGCACTGTAACACCCAGCCACCCTCATTCCCAGCCCAGCACAGAATTGCATTCTGCTAGGGCACTTCCCTTCCTACTGTAGTACTGATTGGCTTATCCAGGCTGTCTGTCAGCCTCGGAGCCAATCAAGGCAAGCTCCCATTCACTTCTTCACAGGGTCATGTGAGAACGCTTCTTCTTCCACACTAGTGCTTTTTTTTCCTGCCGACATGTGCACTAAAATGGCATTACGCTCTGTTTTAGTGGATTCGTCCAAAACTAACCTGAAAATATTCAGGTTCGTTTGCCTTTCAAAAAATAGCAAATTTCAGACCAAATCCAGTTCGGTCCAAACTGGATTGTTCATACTTAATAAATATTTCTAAATATATAATGAACCTGAAGCTTTTCGATTTTTCTTTGGATGAATCGAGTAAAATGGCACACAGTGCAAGTTTACTACATATGACGGGGAAAACCACAAGGGAAAAAGAAGTATGATGCACACATGAACCTTGGAGGAAGTGTGGGGAGGGGCTCTTTCTGAAAACCAGTCTCTTTAGCCAATCAGGGGGGCAGCAAGAAGGGAGATGCCTGTGCAGAGCAAGCAGATGTCATTCTGTGTTGAGCTGTTAATGAGGGTGGATGGGTGCGCAGTGTCTCACAGAAAATGATCTCACCCAGTATACAGAGGCACAACCAATAATCTCTTCTAGTGTTACATGGACAGTGTAGGAACAGAATAGAAAGAAATGATTGTGTAGATTGCTAGAGGCTGTTCAGGGAAAGCAGTTTCAGGGTGTGAGGGGCTGGGTGGGGCATAGTCAGTGCTTAAAGGTGCTACAGAACCTCATCCTAGCAGTTCTGTGCTACAAAATCCACCACCTACAAGAAAAAAAATATTCTTTTTTTTTCTCATTTGAACAGAGAGACAGCTGTTCCCCCCAAACCTCAAGTTTATATTTATGGATGTAGCAGCGTTAGCACTCAAACTCTTAACTCAAATTTCTTAACTCACCGTGCTATTCTGAAACAAAAGCCCTTGAAAAGCAATTGAATTGGTCAGCTTAACATAACTAGTTTAGATAATTTGTCTCATTAAGTATGTGTGGTAACTTTACTATAGGGCAGGGGTGTAGCTACAGGGGGTGCAGAGATAGCAGTCGCTACCGGACCCAGGAGCCTGAGGGGGCCCAAAGACCCCTTGTGTCACATAAGAAGACACTGGTATTATAGAAAGTGCATGCTGGTCAAGTTACACCTCTGGTTGAAGGGACGAGGTTAGGTAAAGAATTTGCCATGGGGGTGCCATTTTAATGTTTGCCTCAGGCGGCAAAAAGGCTATGTCCCACAAAGCACTGAGAGAAGGGGGTCCCAAGCTGAAATCTTGCACCAACACCCATGAGCCTTTAGCTATGCTCTTGCTATAGAGATATTATTATTGCTAGCACAGCACCTCAATAGAATTCGGCTGCTAGGCAATTGTACAGTTTTATTTCAGTGCATTATATCTGTCTGATGATATTAAATGCATTATATTATACTGTAGCACAGGCATTTTAGGGCAGTAACGCCATTGTTATACTAAATTTTACCACCTGTCCTGAATTGTCATACATTGGTGTTATGGCCAGGGGATTAATCGCATTTTCAGCTGCTGCAGAAACTCATAGCAGTTTTGTGAAAGAAAAAGAAAAA
Source organism: Rhinella marina (assembly GCA_900303285.1). Taxonomy (NCBI): domain Eukaryota; kingdom Metazoa; phylum Chordata; class Amphibia; order Anura; family Bufonidae; genus Rhinella; species Rhinella marina. The sequence continues at coordinate 32,101 of ONZH01015581.1, read as the reverse complement.
AAAATGTATTTCTCATTTAAACAGAGACCGATTATTTTTTTTGTTCAAAAACTAAAGTTTCTAGTATAAATTATTATTGCCAGCAAAGCTCCCCAACAGAATTTTGCTGTGCTGAGCAGTTACACACTTATTTTTCAGTGCATTTTATCTGGCCGGTGTTAGTAAACGTTTGCATTATAGCAGAAGCATATAATTTACCTCCTTTCCTGCACTGTTATACATTGATATTGTGTGCAGGAGATTAATTGCATTACGAGTTTGCAACTTGTGTTTTATAGTATAAAAATCTCTGTTTTGATTTGGTATGTTGACACACAAATAACACAGTATGCAAATCTTACACTGGCCTGTCCTGCATCGTTATATTGGTGTTGTTAGGGGTGGGGAATAATTGCATTACAGATTTAGAACATCTGTTTTACAGTAGAGAGATTTTTTTTTTTTTTTTTAAACTGCGTTTCTAAATGCAAATAGCACAGTAGACAAATCTTAACAGTGCCAACACTGCATTAGGGCTCATTCAGACTGCAATTATTTTCAATCAGGCTACAAAAGATGCAAAAAGCACACTGTGTAATGTCCGCATCTGTGGTTCCATTCTGCACCTCCGTGGAAAAGATAGAACATGTCCTAATCTTGTCTTGTCAATTGGCATTTTCTACGATGTGCTGTCTGCAAATTGCAGGGCGCACACTTCCAGTATCCGTGTTCTGTGGATCCGAAATTAGCACTATGCACTACAGCCGTCAAAATGGGCCCATTCACTGTGTTTGTAGATTGGCATTATTCACTGTGTTTGAAGAATGAAAATAAAAATTTTACCTATCAATCTGCACTAAATACCCAGAAAGATTATCAAAATTAGGGTTATTCACTTTAGAAAAAAGGCGACTAAGGGGAGATCTAATAACTATGTACACATATATCAGGGGTCAGTACAGAGATCTCTCCCATCATCTATTTATCCCCAGGACTGTGACTGTGACGAGGGGACATCCTCTGTGTCTGGAGGAAAGAAGGTTTGTACACAAACATAGAATAGGATTCTTTACGGTAAGAGCAGTGAGACCATGGAACTCTCTGCCTGAGGAGGTGGTGATGGTAAGTTCACTAAAAAAGTTCAAGAAGGGCCTGGATGTATTTCTGGCGGGTAATAATATTACAGGTTATAGTTACTAGAGATGGGTCCTTGATCCAGGGAGTAATTCTAATTGCCTGATTGGAGTCGGGAAGGAATTTTTTCCCTAAAGTAGGGAAAATTGGCTACTTCCTCACAGGGTTTTTTTTTGCCTTCCTCTGGATCAACTTGTAGGATAACAGGCTGAACTGGATGGACAGATGTCTTTTTTTCGGCCTTATAAACTATGTTACTATGTCATTTTATGTTTACCGCCGAATCCCTAGGATTGGTCAATGATAATGTCCATCTGACTGGAACTCCCCTTTCCCTGATCATTCCCCAAGTTAACTATTGGGAATAGGAACGTGTCATCTCTTCTCTAGCAAGTTGTATTGGCTGAGGCTTTGGAGGGGAGGGAGCGTATAAGCAATAAAGGAGCTTGTTCGGCGTCTTGCGCACCATTAGAGCCCTAACCCCTGACGATGCTGCACATAGTGGCGAAACATGTCGGGTGGGCTAATGTACACCTTTTTAGGCTAACTGGCTTTTCATGTATGAATGAATGTACGTGTGTGGCAATTAGGGCAAGCACTATAATAGTACAGACAGGGACAGACCGCAGTAAACTAATGGTTGAATGACTTGGGGCATATGCCCTAATACTAGCTATAGAATTCCTCTTAGCTTATCTGTCTGAAAATAGTTATCAGTTTATCACAATTATATTAGGAATAGACCCCCCCAGAAGTGGGGTCATATTCTATTGGTGAATTGTGAAAAAAACACTGAGATAGATAAGATCGCAACTAACGGTTTATGGTTTATCTAACGGCATTAGACAAGAGGCTATTTTGATAGATATAATTAGATCACAATATTGTACTGTATGAAGTAATACAAATGAGAAATCTGAAAAAGTCCTTGCTGCTTGCTATCCACCAACTGGGGATTATTGGCGATTATTAATACATCTAACATAACTCAGAGTGAGCAAACACTATCTTCCATAAGGGAAGTTGTTTGCTAATATATGCAGTCACAACTGCTTGAATAGAGTAGTGTAATCTGTAGAAAACATTCATTTATATTTGGAATATTCTGATCCTTTTCTTTTGGAATAACACAAATACTAAGGTATAAGTGTGCTATAGTCGCTGATAAATATCCCAAACAGTAAACAAAACACGCCTCCCATACAGCTAATTTGGCAATTTAATATCCAGTAAACATAGCGAACCTGTCTTCCCTTATCTTCTCATGTCACTAGGCTAAACACTCGACAGATATATATAAAGAAAATTCAGTACAGTCATCGAGATTAATTAAAGGGAACCTGTCACGGTGAACATGGTGTCTGAGCTGAAGGCAGCATGTTATAGAGCAGGAGGAGTAGTGCAGTCTAGGGAATATGTTTTTTCTCTCAGTTATATACACTACAGTCCAGCGAACAATTATGTAGTGTACTGTACATTAGCGTCAGTCTAGGGAATACGTTTATTCTCTCGGTTATATATTATACAGTGCAGCGACAAATTTACTGCTTTGCGGAAATAAAACCGCCGTCTAAACACTACGTTTTTTCTCTCTGTTATATATTATACAGTGCAGTGACAAATTGAGTGGTTTGCGTTACAAAACTGCCGTCCAAACACTACGTTTATTCTCTCAGTTTTCAAATTATACAGTGCAGCGACAAATTGAGTGCTTTGCGATACTAAAGCCGCTGTCTAAACACTACGTTTTTTCTCTCAGTTATATATTATACAGTGCAGTGACAAATTGAGTGGTTTGCGTTACAAAACCGCCGTCTAAACACTACGTTTATTCTCTCAGTTTTCAAATTATACAGTGCAGCGACAAATTGAGTGGTTTGGGGGACAAAAACCGCCGTCTAAACACTACGTTTATTCTCTCAGTTTTCAAATTATACAGTGCAGCAACAAATTGAGTGCTTTGCGGGAATAAAACTGCCGTCTAAACATTACGTCTTTTCTCTCTTTTTTCTAATTATACAGTGCAGCAACAAATTCAGTGATTTGTGGGCCTAAAGCCTACATCTAAACACTACGTCTTTTCTCTCAGTTTTCAAATTATACAGTGCAGTGACAAATTGAGTGGTTTGCGGGACAAAAACCGCCGTCTAAACACTACGTTCATTCTCTCAGTCTTCAAATTATACAGTGCAGCGACAAATTGAGTGCTTTGTGGGAATAAAACCGCCGTCTAAACACTACGTCTTTTCTCTCTTTTTTCTAATTATACAGTGCAGCGACAAATTCAGTGATTTGCGGACCTAAAGCCTACATCTAAACACTATGGCCCTGATTTATCACACCTTCACTCCAGAATTCTGTCTTCAAAAAGTCGCACGATAGGGCTTTTGCGACTTTTTTGCGCATTTTTTTGCGACTTTTTACATGTGTACACAACTCACTCCAGTTTGTAATATGGGTGGAAAAGTGGGTGTGGTTAGCTATGTTAATGAGTTTCACTCCAGATTTATCATTGCGACTTTTTAAAAAAAGTCGCAAAATAGTCGCAATCTCACTCCAGGAGGAGGGTGGAGTAGGAAAAGTGGAGTAGCTTCTCTAGACAGAAGTGTTAGGTTTAAGGACAAGCCACATTTATCAAACAACCTGTGATGTTTGATAAATGTGGCAGAAAGTACTCCAACACAGACTGAAGCAAAACTGACTTCAAATATTTTCCTAATGATAAATTCCCCCCTATGTCTTTTCTCTCTTTTTTCTAATTATACAGTGCAGCAACAAATTCAGTGATTTGCGGGCCTAAAGCCTACATCTAAACACTACTTTTTTTCTCTCAGTTTTCAAATTATACAGTGCAGCGACAAATTCAGTGATTTGCGGGCCTAAAGCTTACATCTAAACACTACGTCTTTTCTCTCTTTTTTCTGTTTATACAGTGCAGGGACAAATTGAGTGGTTTGCGAGCCCAAAGCCTTCATCTAAACACTACGTCTTTTCTCTCTGTTTTGAAATTATACAGTGCAGCGACAAATTGAGTGGCTTGCGGTACAAAAGTCGCCGTCTAAAGACTACGTTTTTTCTCTCAGTTATATATCATACATTGAAGTGAACATACAAAATGTTGAACCCAAGGGCTAAGGGTTGAGGACGAGGGCATGGGCGCGGGCGTGGGCGTTCACGTAGTGTAGGGGGCAGAGGCCATGGTCCTGGGCAGGGTGACACAGTACATGTTGATGAGGGAGCAGTGGAAAGCCGCAGAGTTTCGCTCCCTAGCTTCATCTCGCAACTTACTGGTTCACGTGGTACACCACTATTGAAACCACAACAGTGCGAACAGGTGATGACGTGGATAGCGGACAATGTGTCTAGTAATTTATCCACCACCCAGTCTTCCACGCAGTCCACCCACGCTAGCCAAGGGAGTAGACCTCTGGCTCCTCCAGCTCCACCTCCTTCCCCTCAGCTTGCCCCCCCTACGGAAAATATGGATTCAGATCTGGCATACTCACAGGAACTCTTTTCAGGACCCTACCCAGAGACACAAACCACTGCTCAACAGCAACCTAAGCAGTTGCTCTGTCCCGATGCCCAAAATTTTGAATTTTCGCAGTCTGTGGGTGATGAGAGTGTGGACTTAGTGCAAGTAGTGCGTGAAGAGGTGTCGGATGATGATGATGATGATGATGAGACACGGTTGTCAGACAGTGACGTTATTGTCAGGGCAGTAAGTCCGAGGGGGGAGCAGAGTGAGGAATTGGAGGAAGAGCTGGTGGATGATGAGGTGACTGACCCGAGCTGGGTTGGTAATCCAACTCAAGACAGTGCTTCTGAGGGGGAGGCAAGTGCAGCACCAGAACAGGTTGGAAGAGGCAGTGGGGTGGCCAGAGGGAGAAGCAGGGCCAGAGCAGGTGGATCAGCAACTGTTTCATGCAGTCAAGCTCCCGTGCCGAGGCCTAGATGTTCGCAAGTCTGGAGGTTTTTTAAAGAAAGTGAGGATGACCGACGGACTGTGGTGTGCAACCTGTGCCACACCAGGATCAGCAGGGGAGCCACCACTACCGGCATGCGCAGGCATATGAGTGCTAAACACCCAACTCAGTGGAACCAAGGCCGTTCACCGCCTGCGGGTCACACCACTGCCCCTTCCCCTTTGTCACATGCTGGCTCGGCGAGTCAACCCCCCGCCCAGGACCCCGGCACGAGCGTCTCCCGCCCTACAACCACCACTTCACCTCCACGATCCTCCACAACCTCCACCAATGTGTCCCAGCGCAGCGTTCAACTGTCTTTGCAGCAGACATTTGAGCGCAAGCGCAAATACAATTCCAGCCACCCACATGCACAAGCCCTAAACATCCACATCTCCAAATTGTTGAGCCTGGAGATGCTTCCCTGTAGACTGGTAGAGACTGAGGCTTTCCGTAACCTGATGGCAATGGCTGTCCCTCGGTACTTGGTCCCCAGCCGCCACTATTTTCCCGATGTGCCGTCCCAGCCCTACACCAGCACGTGTCAGAGAACATCATCCGTGCCCTGACCAACGCAGTTAGTGATAAGGTCCACCTAACCACGGACACGTGGACAAGTGCTGCCGGGCAGGGACACTATATCTCACTGACGGCACATTGGGTTAACTTGGTGGAGGCTGGGACTGAGTCTGACCCTGGGGCCGCTCATGTACTGCCCACACCAAGGATTGCGGGGCCTACCTCGGTCACAGTTTTTCAGATGTACTATGCCTCTTCCTCCAACCCCTCCTCCTCCTCCGACGAATTATCATCCGTGGCCTTCAGTAGGTAGCTCTAGGCGCAGCAGCAGTGCCGTGGGTAAGAGCCAGCAGGCGGTGCTCAAACTGCTGAGCTTAGGTGACAAAAGGCACACTGCCTAAGAGCTGTTACAGGGCATCATGGTGCAGACCGATCTGTGGCTGGCACCGCTGAACCTCAAGCCAGACATGGTTGTGTGTGACAACGGGCGTAACCTGGTGGCGGCTCTGCAACTCGGCAGACTGACACATGTGCCATGCCTGGCCCACGTGTTCAATCTCATAGTTCAGCGGTTCCTCAAGACATACCCCAATTTGTCAGATTTGCTCACCAAGGTGCACCGCATCTGTGCGCATTTCCGCAAGTCAAGCACAGATGCTGCCACTCTCAGGGCAGCGCAGCGTGGTTCTGTGGGCCAAGTAGCTGGGGAGAGGAGGCAAGCAGGCAGCTTGTCCAGCACTGGCAGGTGAACGCTCTCCAAGGCCTTTGCCAGTTTTATGTCACCCCAGCAAGACACTGTCACCCAGTCTAGGCAGAGTAAGGGGGAGCTGTACAGAAAGATGGTGAGGGAGTACCTAGCTGACCATACCAACGTCCTGCGTGATCACTCTGCTCCATACAACTACTGGGTTTCAAAGCTGGACACGTGGCCTGAACTGGCTCTGTACGCCTTGGAGGTGCTGGCCTGCCCTGCCGCTAGCGTTTTGTCAGAACGGGTATTCAGTGCAGCTGGTGGCGTCATCACCAATAAGTGTACACGCCTGTCAACTGACAGCGCTGACAGGCTGACGCTTATTAAAATGAACAAAGCCTGGATTTCACCGGAATTCACATCTCCTCCGGGTTAAAGCAGCTAAAGAATAAGATTCCTTATGTATCCGATTCCTCTCCTCTCCTCTACTCCTCCTCCTCCTCCTTCTCTTCATTGCCAAACGCTGACCCAAAAGGGAATTTTTTAGAGGGCCAACTGGCACTCTTTTAAGTTAATTTTTCCGGAGGGCCACCTACAGGCCCTCTCTCCAAACAATTTTTCCGGAGCGTCAACTACAGACACTCTAAAACCATTTTTCAGGAGCGTCAACTACAGACACTCAAAAACAATTTTTCAGGAGCATCAACTACAGACACAAAAAAAAAATTTTTTCGGAGGGTCGACTTCACGACCCCAAAAAATTTTTTTGGGAGGCTCACCTACAGCCATTTGACTGCAATCTCAGTCGGACAAAGGTATTGGTGGTGTCACCACCATGCTGTGTCAGGGTAAATTTTTGGATGGTTCACCTGCTACCTCAGTCTAACTCGATCACTCTGTTGTCACCGCCGCCATACAGGACCTTGATAAATTTTTATGTGCTTCGCCTGCTCCTGCACTGTAACTCGGTCACTCTGTAGTCACAGCCATACAGGGCCATGATAAATTTTTATGTGCTTCGCCTGCTCCTGCACTGTAACTCGGTCACTCTGTAGTCACAGCCATACAGGGTCACGCTAAATTTTTAGGTGCTTCGTCTGCTCCTGCACTGTAACTCGGTGACTCTGTAGTCACAGCCATACAGGACCACTGTAAATTTTTATGTGCTTCGCCTGCTCCTACAGTGTAACTCGGTTACTCTGTAGTCACAGCCATACAGGACCTTGATACATTTTCATGTGCTTCACCTGCTCCTGCACTGTAACTCGGTCACTCTGTAGTCACAGCCATACAGGGTCACGCTAAATTTTTATGTGCTTCACCTGCTCCTGCACTGTAACTCGGTCACTCTGCAGTCACAGCCATACAGGACCTCGATAAATTTTTATGTGCTTCGCCTGCTCCTGCACTGTAACTCGGTCACTCTGTAGTTACATCCATACAGGGCCTCGATAAATTTTTATGTGCTTTGCCTGCTCCTGCACTGTAACTCGGTCACTCTGTAGTCACAGCCATACAGGGCCTCGCTAAATTTTTAGGTGCTTCGTCTGCTCCTGCACTGTAACTCGGTCACTCTGTTGTCACAGCCATACAGGACCTCGATAAATTTTTATGTGCTTCGCCTGCTCCTGCACTGTAACTCGGTCACTCTGTAGTCACAGCCATACAGGGCCTCGATAAATTTTTATGTGCTTCACCTGCTCCTGCATTGTAACTCGGTCACTCTGTGGTCACAGCCATACGGAGCCTCGATAAATTTTTATGTTCTTCGCCTGCTCCTGCACTGTAACTCGGTCACTCTGTAGTCACAGCCATACAGGGTCACGCTAAATTTTTATGTGCTTCGCCTGCTCCTGCACTGTAACTCGGTCACTCTGCAGTCACAGCCATACAGGACCTCGATAAATTTTTATGTGCTTCGCCTGCTCCTGCACTGTAACTCGGTCACTCTGTAGTCACATCCATACAGGGCCACGATAAATTTTTATGTGCTTTGCCTGCTCCTGCACTGTAACTCGGTCACTCTGTAGTCACAGCCATACAGGGCCTCGCTAAATTTTTAGGTGCTTCGTCTGCTCCTGCACTGTAACTCGGTCACTCTGTTGTCACAGCCATACAGGACCTCGATAAATTTTTATGTGCTTCGCCTGCTCCTGCACTGTAACTCGGTCACTCTGTAGTCACAGCCATACAGGGCCTCGATAAATTTTTATGTGCTTCACCTGCTCCTGCATTGTAACTCGGTCACTCTGTGGTCACAGCCATACAGAGCCTCGATAAATTTTTATGTTCTTCGCCTGCTCCTGCACTGTAACTCGGTCACTCTGTAGTCACAGCCATACAGGGCCACGATAAATTTTTATGTGCTTTGCCTGCTCCTGCACTGTAACTCGGTCACTCTGTTGTCACAGCCATACAGGGCCTCGATAAATTGTTATGTGCTTCGCCTGCTCCTGCACTGTAACTCAATCACTCTGTAGTCACAGCCATACAGGGCCTCGCTAAATTTTTAGGTGCTTCGTCTGCTCCTGCACTGTAACTCGGTCACTCTGTAGTCACAGCCATACAGGGTCACGCTAAATTTTTATGTGCTTCGCCTGCTCCTGCACTGTAACTCGGTCACTCTGTAGTCACAGCCATACAGGGCCTCGCTAAATTTTTAGGTGCTTCGTCTGCTACTGCACTGTAACTCGGTCACTCTGTAGTCACAGCCATGCAGGGTCACGATAAATTTTTATGTGCTTCGCCTGCTCCTGCACTGTAACTCGGTCACTCTGTAGTCACAGCCATACAGGGCCACTGTAAATATTTATGTGCTTCGCCTGCTCCTGCAGTGTAACTCGGTCACTCTGTAGTCACAGCCATACAGGGCCACGCTAAATTGTTATGGTCTGGGTGAGCACAATTGCCTTGAGGGTCACCACCAGGCTGTTGCCCGAGAATTTGTAATGGTAATGATGGGATTAGGAAGCCTTCGAGGCATCCATGCATGCTGCCTCTGCTGTTTCCTGTCCATTTCCGTGGTGGTTCCATCATTTTCTGAGGTTTCCAGGTTTTCACCCAGCCTTCCCTAGGCAGAGCCTTGGTCCCCTGCAAAAAATGCTCGAGTCTCCCATTGACTTCAATGGGGTTTGTTATTCGAAACGAGCACCTGAGCATCGGGAAAAATTTGACTCGAATAACGAGCACCCGAGCATTTTAGTGCTCACTCATCTCTACTCCTGAAGCCTTTCTGATATGGCATTAATTGTTTATTTTCATTGAGGTACTCCAAGATAACATCTCTTAGAAAACCTTCAAACAGTTTACCCATGACAGATGTTACACTTACAGGCTTACAGTTTATGGGTTCTGTTTTTGGACCCTTTTTAAATATTGGCATCACATTTGCTATTTTTCCTTATAGTTTTTCAATGCTTCCTTGCTACACCCTTGTTTTAGTGATATTTAAATGCTTTCTTTTTGTCATGTATTGCTTTCTTTACAATTCTAATTATCCCATTGTTTTTTTGTTCTTGTTCCTTAACCATTTATTCCCATAAGGTATGTACCTCCCACAATTAGAGTTTATGATGCTTCTAAAAATATTCCATTTTGTGGCTGCATTTTTTTTTAGGACTTTGTCCCAGTTAGTAAGGCCAATGGCCTCTCTTAGTTAAATTAGTTAACCAATTTTACTTTTGGTATTCTTGTTCCTCTCTGAACAAACACTCTTTTGAATGGCAATTGAAAGTTTATTATTTTATGGTCACTATTTCCTAGGCGTCCCCTACATGCACATCTGTCAGGTCTATTGGTTAATACTAAGTCCAGTATGGCCATCCCTATAGTCAGGTCCTAAAACATAAAAAAGCACTCTGCGAACAGAGACAATAAATTGAGTACATATAATACTGCCATACTCACCATCTACACGATACTAGCGCTACATTGTAAATGTGAGATTATTGGCAGATAATTTTGTACAAAAATTATCTGTGCCCGTCTGCCATACATCAAGGCGATCTCTTTAAGACGGGAACCTAACACTAAACGCCATAGTCACTAGGTGCCATAGCAGCCTCCATTAACTATAGAGGATGCAGGCTCCACATGCATGCTAAGCCAACATTATATCGTACCTCTTATGGTGCCAAAATGGCCTCCACTGATTCAGGGAATGCTGGCTCCACATGCATGCCGAGCCCACACAATATGATACCTCCTTGGTGCCACACCGACCTCCATAACGCTCAGGGAATGCAGGTTCCATATAATGCTGAGCCCACTCTGTTCCACCTCTCCTGGTACCAGTTGGTCTCCAATGCATATAGGGAGAGCAGGACACAGCTTTATACTAGCACTAATTAAAATTAGCCGGTAAGGCAAACAGGTTAGTTAGGAGTGCACGACCGAAATGGTAGTGGAGTCAGCCACGCCTCCACCTAAACTGCAAAAAAAACTGGGGGTCAGTCAGCACATCCAGGTATGCAGGTGCACGTCACATAGGTGTGGCTGCAAAATAGAATGGTAAAACATAAAAAATGCAACAGCACTCTGCGAACACAGACAATAAATTGAGTACATATAATACTGCCATACTCACCATCTACACGATACTAGCGCTACATTTTAAATGTGAGATTCTTGGCAGATAATTTTGTACAAAAATTATCTGTGCCCGTCTGCCATACATCAAGGCGATCTCTTTAAGACGGGAACCTAACACTAAACGCCATAGTCACTAGGTGCCATAGCAGCCTCCATTAACTATAGAGGATGCAGGCTCCACATGCATGCTAAGCCGACATTATATCGTACCTCTTATGGTGCCAAAATGGCCTCCACTGATTCAGGGAATGCTGGCTCCACATGCATGCCGAGCCCACACAATATGATACCTCCTTGGTCCTGTGTTCGCAGAGTGCTGTTGCATTTTTTATGTTTTACCATTCTATTTTGCAGCCACACCTATGTGACGTGCACCTGCATACCTGGATGTGCTGACTGACCCCCAGTTTTTTTTGCAGTTTAGGTGGAGGCGTGGCTGACTCCACTACCATTTCGGTCGTGCACTCCTAACTAACCTGTTTGCCTTACTGGCTGATTTTAATTAGTGCTAGTATAAAGCTGTGTCCTGCTCTCCCTATATGCATTGGAGACCAACTGGTACCAGGAGAGGTGGAACAGAGTGGGCTCAGCATTATATGGAACCTGCATTCCCTGAGCGTTATGGAGGTTGGTGTGGCACCAAGGAGGTATCATATTGTGTGGGCTCGGCATGCATGTGGAGCCAGCATTCCCTGAATCAGTGGAGGCCATTTTGGCACCATAAGAGGTACGATATAATGTCGGCTTAGCATGCATGTGGAGCCTGCATCCTCTATAGTTAATGGAGGCTGCTATGGCACTTAGTGACTATGGCGTTTAGTGTTAGGTTCCCGTCTTAAAGAGATCGCCTTGATGTATGGCAGACGGGCACAGATAATTTTTGTACAAAATTATCTGCCAAGAATCTCACATTTACAATGTAGTGCTAGTATCGTGTAGATGGTGAGTATGGCAGTATTATATGTACTCAATTTATTGTCTGTGTTCGCAGAGTGCTGTTGAATTTTTTATGTTTTACCATTCTATTTTGCAGCCACACCTATGTGACGTGTACCTGCATACCTGGATGTGCTGACTGACCCCCAGTTTTTTTTATAGTCAGGTCCTAAACCAGTTGGGAAAGGAAATTGTTATCGCCAAGAACCTGTTTCCTTTATGAGATGTACAGGTTTCATTTTTCCCAGTCTATATCTGGGTAGTTGAAGTCCCCCATACTAACAACCTCATGATTTGTTGCCTCATCTTGTTTAGTAGTAGATTATAAACACCTATTAGTATTTTATTATTGTTTTTGCCTCCATGTGCTTCTACCCACAGTGACTTAATGTGGGCTTTAGACAGTACTTTACATGAAGGCAAACCCCTCCCCCTGTCCAGTTTTGATGAGCTTTTCTAAACAGATTGTAACCCTGTAGGTTAACTTCCTAGTCATAGCTATCATCCAGCCATATCTCAGTTATTCCTACTATGTCATAGTCCTCCTCACACATTACTTATTCCAGTTCACCAGTTTTATTAGTCAGGCTTTTGGCATTAGTGTCCATACAATTGAGAGTAGCTTGTTCTGGACAAAGAAATCACTGGCTGATAGGAACGACAAAAACTACAAAACTCTATTTAGATTATTTAAAACATGAAATCACAAGGAAGAACTCAAAATAGGCGTACCCTAAACTGTACGCTATCCTAGGCGGGGTTGCGTATTGGATCAACCGCCCATGTAGTGTAGCTGATTATAGATCCAATAGATAGTGATGCCGCACCCTCACATGGACCTAAACCAAATATATCATGCAGGTCAGCTGCCTAAGCCTTCCTGTTATATTATCCAGAGCCATGATTTTTCCCCTCAAAGGGGAACTAATAATAAGGGCTCCTGGTTACAAGGAAGCTTAGCGCAATCACTGCTACTGGATAGGCAGATGCTGGGGGTCCCTATGCAGGGTATACAGGGCGCTCTACGTGGACCCAAAAGTGGCCACTTACTACCCAGCACCTCCACACCTCCACTGCCCCTCCAGTACTAAACAACACGCTGACGGCACAGCGCTACATACTGCTGTGATGGAGTGCTACATGCCCTCGCGTCCCTGCCTCATCTATCCTACGCGTTTCACCTATTCAAAAAGCTCTTCAGGGGCTACGGCAGCATGGACAAGACACACACATACACGCTGACCACCTCTTGTGGTGAGGTGGTGGCACCGGCGCCATAGAATTATAATTATTCTTACTGTTAAGCTCACCATACATTTGAGATAATGATCAGCCGCTGTCACGCTCTGGTATGGAAGGGAAAACCACACCAAGCATAGGAGGGAAGGGGATGAGGTCAGGAAACAAGTAAAGGGAAAAGGTCACCTCCTGCAGGAAGCCCTGACACCAATCCTGACTGACTTACAGTATGATCAGGCCTCAAAGGTAGGCAAGTTCATACACAGGAACCTAAACCAAACTGACCCTATAGGACCCTGCAACTACTGACAGGGCTGAGTCTACCCGTTCCTCCAAAAGGAAGGACGAACAGGAGTCTCCAAAAGCCCAAATAACACAACAGGGAAAAGCAGGGTAAACACAAAAGGGAAAGTGGACACTTATCTTTAAGAAGAAATGGAAGCAACCGAATCTCAGGAGAGAACCACACCAATCCACCAGAATGTCCACAGAAACTATAAACCGCAAGTAACTGTGGTAGAAGCAGGAATAAATAGGGGAAGGACAATTACCATACCCGCCGACACTTGCAGAGGACTTTCTGCAACCTGTTGCAGGAATGACCGTGACAGCCGCATTAAGAAAACAGACTCCCTGATGCGTGATCACAATGGCAAGTGACTGGCTGAATTCTGCCAATCATGCGATCAACGTGCAGTTTAAGCCAATGAATGGCCAAAGTTTTCCAGCACGGCATATAACATTTTTGGAAGACAAAAGTCTGCCGTTAGTGATCTTGAACTCTTCTTTGTGCTAGTTTTTGAAACGACACTTGGCCGGAATGGCCGATCCAACTTTGATTTTATGTGCATGGCCACCTTTACAAGGCAAATGGTTGTAAAGTTATATTTCATTTTAAAAAATCATTGCTTTTATTTCTATAAACTTAGTTAAAAGAAATGCCTTTCTCTTTTTTTTTATTAAAATTTTCTCAATAAATAAAATGGAAAATATATATTGATTGACAAAATAATGTACCCAGACAGAAATGTTGGATTGCTGCAAAATTCAGCATGCACTTATGACTGCCAGATATGTATTGTGGTTTGATTAGTTACTGAGTCTTGCCACAAGACAGTATAAAAGTGTTTCCACTGCTTCCCTATAAAAAGCCCCTCAGAGGCTACTTTTGGGTAATGTATCTTTTGCCCAGTTGGCAGACTTTGACAGGGGAGGGGGGTATCATTGGACAGAGAGAAGCTGGATGGTTGTTTAAATAAATTTCCTGCCATCTAAGCAGTTCTGACACAGCTGTTATAAGGTGTTAGGAGCAATGGTTATATGAGGGTAAGCACATTTAACAGGCTCAAGTCGGCCAAAACAGACCAAAAGTTGAGAGTATCATTTGATCCACAGACAGCCACAGTTTTATTTTCTACCATCCAGATGCCGGTGTCACCCTTATTACATACACCTGTCTCTGCACAAACCATTTCCAGGTGCAAAAGGAAATTTGGTCTCATGCTGCCCATTATTTGCCCTGCCATTGACAGCCAGCTATCATTGCCTTTGTTTGCACAGAAACCGCTCATTTGGGATCCAACGCTGCTCAAATTCAATTATAGGGACCTCATGGTAAGTGGTTCAATTCTGATTTGCTGTGAAGCTACATAGTGCTCCAACTGCTGGTGAGATGATCTGGAGAGCCATCACATACAACAGCCAGTCACCCCCTAGTAGTGGCACAAGGGACACTCACAGCTCAGCAATATGTACAGGACATCCTGTGACCACTTGAGTTGCCTCTAATGGCACAGCTTCCAACTGGCATTTTTCAGCAGGATAATGTTTGAGTACACACAGTAAGAGTTTTTTTTGCTTGGCCTGCCCGGTCTTTTGCTTGGCCTGCCCGGTCACCAGATGTATCACCAAATAAGCATTTATGGGACCAGCTGGGTTGCCAGATTTAGCAGCCAACAAATGTTCAGAATCTACAGGCCCAGCTGCAACATCTGTGGGCAAATTGGCTCAGGATATTATACAGAGAATGTATAGCTTCAGGTCAAACCATATGTCATCTTACATCCAGGCTAAAAGTGGCCCAACAGGGTACTAGAGCCTCCTTTCAATTGTACAGTTTTCCCCAATAAAGTTATCCAATCACTTCACTTTCCCCAATCACTTCCATATATCATCATTACCTTCACACATATAGATTCATTTGATTCCAACAACTCCTTCGAAGTTTTTTATTTTTTTGTCAGTGAGTGTATATATCCCTTGTTACTGCTTGATTAAAATGACCATGTAATGTTTTACGCCAAACCTTAAAATTTGTTGATAAACATGAATAGTTATTGAACCTTTTTGCTTAGCATTAGCAACTTAGTTAATGATAATTAGCGTTCTATTCACATCTCTCAGTACCTAGTTATGAATAAATTTGGAAGTAAAACAATAGCATTATTAACACTCAAATGAGTTCCACTTATTATGCTAAATGTGGAGGAAAAAATCACCATGATCTGAAAATGCCATTGTTTTTATATAATAGTAATAACGAGTAGGATTGTAATTTGGAATTTACAGAAATAATTATTACTTTAATATTTTATATAGGTTGATATTTATAACTCTAAATTGTATCTTTAATGTCTGCATTTTATATAATACACTGAAGTTCAACTTTCTAATTATATAGCATTTTGTATAATACACTGAAGTTCAACTTTCTAATTATATAGCATTTTATACAATACACTGAAGTTCAACTTTCTAAGTAGTTAAAGTAATATCTATCTATCTATCTATCTATCTATCTATCTATCTGTCGACGTGGATCTGCTGTACCACTGAACAGATTTGGTTTGGGGCTACTCCTTGCAACATTATCTAAGCCTACCCCCTTCCTGGGTTCATCTGGACTCTGTTGCAGGGAACCACCAGGCCACTACCTCTTAGGAAAGTTTCTGTTCAGTGGCTGCTGATGTATGGAGGGTGCAGAGCACCACAAGATCAGGCAAAACCATTGTCAATGAACAAACCAAGATCAGGACTGACAGCATTTGTATAATCCAGTAAACAGTGCAAAGGGTCCAAAGGTCAGGGGACAGGGTTAATAATGGGAATAAGCAAAGATCAGACTCAGCAGCAAGGGTCACATCCAGTAACACAAATTTGGTTAAGCGACAGGGAGCGGTACACGGATAAACAAACAAAAAATGGACACTCCTTTGAAGCAAACTAGCAACTACCACAGGGGAATACACCTTAAATACCCCAGGGAGGCTAACCATAGGCTAGATAGGTTCAGATATGTATTCTGGCCCTTTAAGAGCTGAAGGAAGTGAGCATACGCCCAGTGTCGGACTGGCCCACCACGAGGACCGGATCTCCGGTAGGCCCCAAGCCACCCAGCCACTTAAAAAAAGCATACTTACCTGTCCTGCCGCGCTGCCGCTGTCCTCGCTCCCACGCTCCACTGTCTTCCCTTCCGGCGGCGCATTATGACCTGACGCAGGCGTCAGGTCATAGTGCGCGCCCTCAGGGAAGACAGTGGAGCGCGGAACCTTATGGCAGCGGCAGCGCGACAGGACAGGTAAGTATGCTTTTTTTAAGTGGCTGGGTGGGCTGATCTGAGGTCTGAGGGGGGGGGAGACCCTGATCTGAGGTCTGATGGGGCACAAGACGCTGACCTGAGGTCTGATGGGGGGCACAAGACGCTGACCTGAGGTCTGATGGGGGCACAAGACACCGACCTGAGGTCTGATGGGGGCACAAGACACCGACCTGAGGTCTGATGGGGCACAAGACGCCGACCTGAGGTTCTGATGGGGGCACAAGACACCAACCTGAGGTCTTATTGGGGCATGGGACGCCAACCTGAGGTCTGATGGGGGCACGAGACGCCGACCTGAGGTCTGATGGGGGCACGAGACGCCGATCCCTGTACTGTGACATCACTGTGTTTATTATCCCTGTACGGTGACATCACTGTGTTTATTATCTCTTTACTGTGACATCACTGTGTTTATTATCCCTGTACAGTGACATCACTGTGTTTATTATCTCTGTACGGTGACAACACTGTGCTTATTATCTCTGTACTGTGAAATCACTGTGTTTATTATCCCTGTACAGTGACATCACTGTGTTTATTATCTCTGTATTGTGACATCACTGTGTTTATTATCTCTGTACTGTGACATCACTGTGTTTATTATCCCTGTACAGTGACATCGCTGTTTATTATCTCTGTACTGTGACATCGCTGTGTTTATTATCCCTGTACAGTGACATCACTGTGTTTATTATCCCTGTACAGTGACATCGCTGTGTGTATTATCCCAGTGCAGGAAGAGGTAAGTGGTCTGTGTTTGTGTGTTTGTTTTCTATTTTTCAGGGTCGTGAATGCAGAGGACTACGTCGGATTCGGTGGACTACGTTGGACCAGCTTTTTTTTTTTTTTTTTTTTTTTTTAATAAAATGGTCAAACAGGTGTCTGGGGAGTGTTTATTTCAATAAAATGTTTTATACTTGTGTGTGTGTATTTTTTTTACAATACTACAGTTTTAGTAATTACGGCTATCTATAGACGGCCCTGATTACTAATACTGGGCTTAGTGCTTGCCGGTATGGCAGGCCAGCACTAACCCCCAACATCTATTACCTCGGCACCACCGCACCAGGGTGCCGGGAAGAGCCGGGTACCCGCAGGGACCGGACCTTCTAAATTGAGGGTCTGGCTCTGGGGCGGCTTGCAGGCTGGTACCATTAGGCTGGGAAGGGCCAATAACGTGTCCCTTCCCACCCTGCTAGTGCCAGGGCTTCTGCTGGTTGTATCTGGCTGGCGAAGGGGAAAAAAGGGAGGGACCCCATGCCATTTTTTTACAAAAATAATTAAATAATTTTTTAAAAAATGGCGTGGGGTCCCCCCCTTTTTTCCTTCGCCAGACAGATACAACCAGCAGCGGCAGCCTGGCACTACCAGGGTGGGAAGGGACACGGTTATTGGCCCTTCCCAGCCTAATGGTACCAGCCTGCAGCCACCCCAGAGCCAGACCTCAATTTAGAAGGTCCGGTCCTGCGGGTAACCGGCTCTTCCCGGCACCCCTGGTGGCGGTGGGTGCCGAGGTAATAGATGTTGGGGTTAGTGCTGGCCTGCCATACAGGCAAGCACTAAGCCCAGTATTAGTAATCAGGGCCGTCTGTAGATAGCGGTAATTACTAAAACTGTAGTATTGTAAAAAAAAATACACACACACAAGTATAAAACATTTTATTTAAATAAACACTCCCCCAGACCCCTGTTTGACCATTTTATAAAAAAAAAAAAAAAGCTGGTCCGACGTAGTCCACCGAATCCGACGTATGTCCTCTGCATTCCCGACCCTGAAAAATAGAATAACACACAAACACAGACCACTTTACCTTTCCTGCACTGGGATAATACACACAGCGATGTCACTGTACAGGGATAATAAACACAGCGATGTCACTGTACAGACATAATAAACACAGTGATGTCACTGTACAGGAATAATAAACACAGTGATGTCACCGTACAGGGATAATAAACACAGTGAGTCCACAGTACAGAGATAATAAACACAGTGGATATCACAGTACAGAGATAATAAACACAGTGATGTCACTGTACAGGGATAATAAACACAGTGATGTCACCGTACAGGGATAATAAACACAGTGATGTCACAGTACAGAGATAATAAACACAGTGATGTCACTGTACAGGGATAATAAACACAGTGATGTCACCTTACAGGGATAATAAACAACAGGTGATGTCACAGTACAGAGATAATAAACACAGTGATGTCATAGTACAGAAATAATAAACACAGTGATGTCACAGTACAGAGATAATAAACACAGTGAGGTCACCGTACAGGGATAATAAACACAGTGATGTCACTGTACAGAGATAATAAACACAGTGATGTCACAGTACAGGGATAATAAACAGTGATGTCACAGTACTGGGATAATACACACAGTGATGTCACTGTACAGGGATAATAAACACAGTGATGTCACAGTACAGAGATAATAAACACAGTGATGTCACTGTACAGGGATAATAAACACAGTGATGTCATTGTACAGGGATAACAAACACAGATATTTCTTTATGGTGGGCCCCAAGAATTATTTCCTCTGGTGGGCCCTAGGTACTCCAGTCCAACCCTGCATACGCCTTAAGGGCAGAAAGAGCCACTACAGGAGAAAAGCAGACAGGAATGAACCCCCAGAGCATTTTACTGATTCCCTGCTACTCTGCTCCTGCAGTCCATTCTCATTGGTATTTCTGTGGTCTGCTTTTCATCTTCAGTGCCTCTATCTAGGGAACAAGGGGGATACCATGGACTATATATTTATCTATCCAGCTGATGTCAATACCAGTGATCTATCTGATAATTAGCACAATAAATCTGAATTTCCCTTACTGACAATAAATGTTGAAAAATGTAAGAAATGAATATCGTAATATTTTCCTCTCCTAATATTTTCTTTTCCATTGAGCATGGTGGCTCAGTGGTTAGCGCTATTGCCTTGCACCACTGGGGTCCTAGTGCAGATTTGATCAATGGGAACATCTGCATGGTATTTGTATTTTCTCTCCATGCTTAGTTTCCTCCCAGACTCCAAAAACATACAGTACTGACACCAAATGTTAATTTGGAATTTGGATTGTTAACCCCAGTGGTGACAGGTACATGATCACAATCTACATATAGTACTGTGAAACAATATTATATTAGCACTATATAAATGAGTAAGCTAAATAGACTAAGAAATATACAGACTTTTTTCTAAAGATGAGCAAACCTTTTGAGATTTGGTTTGTTTCAGTTTAAACCCAAATCGATTCTACCTGAACTAAAGTTGTTCTTATTGTCCTGGAAAGTGTTAGATAACACCTTCTAGTATCCTAGAATTTTTAGGAAAAGATGTTATCTCTTTTTGTTATTTTTTTAATCAATCTTTGATTTTTCTCTACTCCCTATCCCCTTCCTGAGCACTTGAATGCAATGACAGTAATAGCAAATAAAGTCATGGTGATATTGATATAAGTAGCTATGGGTAAACTCATGTTTGACGACATTAACAAACAGCACGTTGCATGTGTTATACTTTTTCATATTATAAAAATTGTCCCGTATCAATGGAAGATGTTTTTAAATACACACAGTGTTATGTGAAAGAAAGAGTGGCTTGTTTAGGCACAAAGATTTAAATCCTGCAGATCTTGCACATGGCTGTGGTTTTCTATTCCGGGCCTTGTGGAGCAAGAACTGCCATATGTAAGTTGCTCGTACAGAGCTATAGGCAGCAGAGCTTGGCCTAGGTCTGGATTGTTTTGAGCCTGTGCCCACAGTATCAGTGGCATCACCAGATCCTTAGCCGACCACAATAGAAACAGATCTGGCCCTGCCAGTTTTCCGAGTTTTTGGCCGTACATTCCCTTCACTCTTTATTGTCACTGCTGCCACCACCCTTTTCCTCTCATGTCTCCTTATCCTCATCAGCACCCCAATCCTGCTCCCAGTTCCCATCCAACACACACAATTATCGTCATAGTCCTCACCTTGCCACTTTTATCAGACTGTGATATCTCATACTGTATCTCGATTCCCTGCTGTATATTTGCACAGAGTGCTACTGTCCCTACTACTGCCCCTACCGCCACCACCATGGCTACAAGTGTCATCACCAGTACCACCAACACATTTATGAATGGAGTCCTCCACTTCCCCCTAAATGACCTCCACCTAGCAATCCAAACTCTTGCAGAAGCCATCAGCAGTAAGACTCACTTGACTATGTGGCATAGTGCATGGTGGGGGTTTGTTGCCTTTTTGTAGGAAAGAAAGATGGTGCCCAATTAGGAGGGGACAGTGAAGACAGAGAGGATGCAACTGAAAGGCTTCTCAGGGATGCAAGAAGGAGGAGCATGAGGAATGCTATGACTCCTGACTTCAAAGCTTGTGTCTAAATTAGAGGTGACCTCCATATCATCCTGCTGTGACTGAAAGGAGGAGTAAATCATTCAGTCAACAGTCTCCACCTCTTTGTCTTCTTTAATAATGTTGCGCCTTTCCGAAGCAGTGGAGATCTGTGGCCTACTGCTACTACTACTTCTGGCTGGATATCTAGTGCTGCTACTAGTAACATTTTGGCTCTGGGAGGATGAGGCCTGGGTCTTTCTTTTGAACTCTTCTGTATTCCTGACATTTTATTATGAGGCCTAATGAAAACTCAAGACTTTCCTAAATGAAAAGTCATGGGTTTGGTACACAATCACACAAATGGAACGGTTATACTGTAGCAAAATTGCAAGTGTGTTTTCTGTAATTTAAAGACAAAGGTATATTTAAATATCATCCCTCTTCTACAAACACACTGTTTTTGACAATTTACTTGGGAATATTGTAGTATAACAGTTTTGTCTACTGTTATTTGCGTTTAAAAATGTAGGTTCAAAAAATACCTTTTTATACTATTAAGACACATGTTGCAAACTTGTAATGCAACTATTCTCCCTAAAACCACCAATATAACAATGAAGGAAATGCCATCAAGATTTGTGATTACTGTGTTATTTGCGTTTAAAAACAGAGGTTCAAAAAAGACCTTTCTTCACTATTAAGACACATAATGCTTGTGATGCGATTATGAAAAGTGTGAATACATGATGAAAATGGCTAAAGTGAAATTATTCAGCATTCTACCTTAATGGTATGCCGTTTTTTCCTGGCTTGTACCTCATGAAAAATTTGAATTAAACATGCTTCATCTGTGTACAAAGAAATGATTACCACATGCTAATATGTGCATTTATTATTTTATCTTTATACTGTAGCAGCATAATTAAATCATAATGCCATCTTCCACCTGTAAAGTTTACAGTTTAATGTTCCTTTGTAAATGTCTAATCACTCTCTGTACTACAAGTCTTCATCTCAAACATTTTTTATTTTATTTGTCTTCATATGCAAATGATGTTCTGGTTTTGATATGAACAAGTTCCAGCTCATTGATATGCTTTACATAATGCAAAAACATTTCTGGAAGCTAGCATGAAAAAGCTGTGCACAGTGTGACATCCCAGGGACTGGTTTTAAAATTCTGTTTAATATCGAAATGAAACCAGTAAACCTTCTTCTGTTCCTTGTCTCAAACCCCCCTGGAGAACACGGTTTTACTCATCCCTGAATGTAATAATAAGTATGCTAAACATATATTGATCCAAGAGACCCGGTGCATTCTATATTTTAAACAATGGTGATTTAGATTAATTGGTACCTAGGGTCAGAACTATCAATGTATCACAGCTGTAAAATTGGCAGAGGGTCTTAAAAAATGTCTCAGGTGACTGGCTCCATATTTATATAACAGCAGAAACCATGGGAAGATTTATCAATTGCACACAGTGTGTATAATTTATTTGAAAGGCCTGAAAGAATATATAAAGGTGGCATCTCACAAGGACACTCTGCGTCTGTATGTCCTGTTAAGGTATTTGAACATCATAGAGGAAGGGCCATTGCTTGACCCCTCTCCCTCTCTTTATTAGCCAATGAAAAGAATCACTTGTCCTGTGACATCTTTTTCTCCACTCTGGGAGACCAGACCCATTCTTGTATTAAATAGGGGCTTCACTTGAATTATTAACCTATAACCCTACACCCCCCATCAATCATATTATGTAATACTGAGGGCTATATTCGTGCTTGGGCAGTGTTGGTAAGCACAATACATTGCTTCCAGTCTAGCCTATGCTAGTGTACATACATGACCCTTTCTGTGTTTTTATTTGTTTTTTTGGCATATTTTATTAAGATGATTTCAAAAAGGATAGTTAGGCCCCATTCACACGACCGTATGTATACCGTGTCCGTATAAAAACGGAACGGAAGACATATGGAATGTCTTCCGTAGTGTTCCACATTTTTGCGGGCCCATTGACTTTAATGGGGCTATGGACGTGATTTGCGGCCAAGTATAGGACATGTATCCTTTTTTTTGCGGGAAAACTTCCATAATATATGGATGCGGAATGCACACGGTGTGCATTCCGCATTTTTTTTCTCCTATGGAAAAATGAATGGGTCAGTATGGTTCCGCATCTTATCCGCAAAAATGCGGATAAGATACGGAAATGAACATACGGTCGTGTGAATGGGGCCTTAAACAGATGACCATAAAATCTGCATATAAATATGGAAATGATTAGAGATGAGCGAACATGCTCGTCCGAGCTTGGTGCTTGTTCGAGCATTAGGGTACTCGTAGGTGTTCGATACTCGGGCGAATCTCGCGATACTCGAGGAAATGGCATCTTCCTCTTCCTGCATGTTTGGCGGCTTTTTCTCAGCCAATCAACATGCAGGAGAGTCTTTGGTACCCCCTAGCATCACGTGGAACCCCTACATGTCGATAGCAGGGATTGGCTGGCCACATCAGATGACCTGAGAATATAAGAATCTGGTCCCGCGATGCTCGCCTCAGACGCCGCCTAGATGAGATTAGGGATATAGCTGCTGTCTGTCAGGGAGAGTGTTAGGGCCTCAATTTTAAATTTGGTTAGGCAGGAATCATCCACAAAGAACCCAACAGTCCTTCTAAGGGCTACAACAACCTTTTTTTTGGCCTCCTCTCGGCTGCTGGCTGGGACTTGTAGTGCAGCTACCGCCAACTTGGCTTCACACTGTTAGGGCGTGAAATTAGAATGTGGTTAGGCAGGAATCATCCACAAAGAACCCAACGGTCCTTCTAAGGGCTACAACAACCTTTTTTTTGGCCTCCTCTCGCTGGCTGGGACTTGTAGTGCAGCTACCGCCATCTTGGCTGCACACTATGCACAGTGACTGGTGGCAGAAAGGGGACAGCACATGGTCCACACAGACCCCAATGAAATTCCCCAAAAGTCCTCTCAGTACTCATTTTTGCTGTTGCTGTACCTTGGCTTGCTGGGATCTGTAGTGCAGTCTAGGGAATATGTTTTTTCTCTCAGTTATATACACTAGAGTCCAGTGAAAAATTGTGTGGTGTGCGGTACACTAGCCGCAGTCTAGAGAATACGTTTTTTCTCTCAGTTATATATACTAGAGTCCAGTGAAAAATTGTGTGGTGTGCGGTACACTAGCCGCAGTCTAGAGAATAAGTTTTTTCTCTCAGTTATATATACTACAGTCCAGTGAAACATTGTGTGATGTGTGGTACAATAGCCGAAGTCTAGAGAATTCCTTTTTTTTCCTCTCAGTTATATATACTACAGTCCAGTGAACAATTGTGTGGTGTGCGGTACACTACCCGCAGTCTAGAGACATCCTTTTTTTCTCTCAGTTATATGTATTACAGTCCAGTGAACAATTGTGTGGTGTGCGGTACACTACCTGCAGTCTAGAGACATCCTTTTTTTTCTCTCAGTTATATATACTACAGTCCAGTGAACAATTGTGTGGTGTGCGGTACACTAGCCGCAGTCTAGAGAATACGTTTTTTCTCTCAGTTATATATACTACAGTCCAGTGAAAAATTGTGTGGTGTGCGGTACACTAGCTGCAGTCTAGAGAATTCCTTTTTTTTCTCTCAGTTATATATATACTACAGTCCAGTGAACATTGTGTGGTGTGCGGTACACTACCCGCAGTCTAGAAACATCCTTTTTTTTCTCTCAGTTATATATACTACAGTCCAGTGAACAATTGTGTGGTGTGCAGTACACTACCTGCAGTCTAGAGACATCCTTTTTTTTCTCTCAGTTATATATACTACAGTCCAGTGAACAATTGTGTGGTGTGCGGTACACTAGCTGCAGTCTAGAGAATTCCTTTTTTTTTCTCTCAGTTATATATACTACAGTCCAGTGAACAATTGTGTGGTGTGCGGTACACTACCCGCAGTCTACGAGACATCCTTTTTTTCTCTCAGTTATATATATTACAGTCCAGTGAACAATTGTGTGGTGTGCGGTACACTACCTGCAGTCTAGAGACATCCTTTTTTTTCTCTCAGTTATATATACTACAGTCCAGTGAACAATTGTGTGGTGTGTGGTACACTAGCCGCAGTCCAGAGAATTCTTTTTTTTTCTCTCAGTATATTTACTACAGTCCAGTGAACAATTGTGTGGTGTGCGGTACACTAGCCGCAGTCTAGAGTATTCCTTTTTTTTCTCTCAGTTATATATACTACAGTCCAGTGAACAATTGTGTGGTGTGCGGTACACTAGCCGCAGTCTAGAGAATTCCTTTTTTTTTCTCTAGTTTTCTCCAGTTTTTATTTTACATCACAATTATTTTGTTTTTGATCGTGTTTTTTACAAACAGGTCTCCGGGACCGCAATGGGGGCATGGTGTGCCCCCTCCTATGCTAACCTATTTTTAGGTTGGTGGGAGGAGGCACACGTGTTCCCAGTGAATGCGTTCCAGGAGTGTGTGGTGGGCTGGTTTCGTTTTATTGATGACATTTTTTTCCTCTGGCAGGGCTCCAAGGAGGGGTGTTTAGAGTTTATTACCTCCCTGAATACCAATTCCTTCAAAATTCACCTGACATACAACCTCTCTGACACGGAGGTTGATTTTTTGGATTTGAAAATACGTAAGGAAAATGGAGGCCTGGTTACATCTCTGTTCAGGAAGAATACAGCGACTAATAGTTTGCTGCATTACAAGAGCTTTCATCCAAGCCATTTGAGGAATGGAATACCAAAGGGCCAGTTCTTGAGGCTGCGTCGTAATTGTGCTGCCATAAGTGATTTCAGAAATGAAGCAGCTAAGTTGTCCTCTCGTTTTCAACAAAGGGGCTATCCGAAACGTATTGTATCTAGTGCTTACAATGTGGCAAGTGGAGCAGATCGGAGGGATCTATTAAAACCAAGACCTAGGGTCCGTAACAACAAGGTACGTTTGATTAGTTGTTACAACAACCAATGGAAGGACCTATATAACATCTTGAATACGCATTGGTATTTGCTGACAACAGATAAAAGGTTGGCCCAATATGTGGATGATAAACCGCACATTGTTGCACGTCGGGCCCCGAGTCTGAGGGACAAATTGGTTAAGAGCCATTTCCAACGCCCCTGTAAAAATACTGGTACTGGAATTAAATTAAAAGGGACATACGCTTGTGGCAACTGCAATATGTGCCAATATATGCTTGGATCAGATAGTTTTGCCAATCTGGTTGATGGATCTAACATTTTTCTACGAGACTATGTAAACTGTCGTACTCAAAGTGTGATTTATGCCTTAATTTGCCCATGTGGTAAAATCTATGTGGGTCAAACTTCTCAGGAACTACGTAGAAGGGCACAACAACATTTGTCTAATATTGGCCTCGCACGGCGAGATAGGATTAAACAGGAAAAACCTTTGACTTCTGTAGCCAGCCATTTCTTGGACCATCATGGAGGTAATTGTAGGGGCATAAAAATAGTGGGTCTGGAAAGGATCCAAACTAACATTAGGGGAGCACCGGTCACGTCACGATTATTGAGATCTGAGTCCAGATGGATATATGTTTTGGACTCCCTTACACCTAGGGGTTTAAATGAGGAACTCACCTTCACTGGGTTTTATAATTGAACTTTATTGTATTTGTGTTATTTACAATTCTTACACGGGTGTGTGGTGTATTATTATTATTTATTATTTTTTCACATATAACATTTTTGATTTTTGTTTTGTTTGTTCACCTTATTAATTGATTTTTTTGTTTTCAGTTTTTTGTTTTTAGGTTTTAGAGCACGTGTGTTTTAATGGATTCCTCTACAATCCTCTCGTAACCAGGAGAATGTCAATCAGGAGTATAGAGAAAGGGCTTGATCATCCAGGAAGAGGATTCCCTTTAGATTGGCTCTAGTGGCTATTTGCTTTGTGTTCTGGCATAAATCAAGAGACAAAGCGGTTTTGGATAATTTCAAAATCTCCTCTTTATGGGACTTTATTGATAATCCCTTTCGCCTCTTTCAAGACAAGTACCTTTGAAGAATAGTTGTGGACTAGTCCTTACTTGGAATCCATTTTTTGGATTCACCCTATTTTTGGATCCACCCTCGTCCTTGTCTTGTTCATTTGGAATATTGTCCCTTTTTGTGGGGTTTGGTGTGGGGGGGGGGGAGGTGAGGACCCAAGCCTGTGTTTGTTTGCTTTTTTTTTTTTTTTATAATAATAGAAAATGGATAATGTGAATTATATAAAAAAATACAAAAAATAAAAATAAAATAAAATAGAAATACATATAATAAAATAAAATATAAGAAACACAAAATAAAATAATAAATAATAATGAATAAAAATAAATAAATATAAAAAATGAGAAATAGAAAATAATGGATATGATAGAATAATATAAAAGAAAAAAGAAAAAAGTAGATAAAGATAGGAATAAAAGTAAGGGAATATGAGTTTATTGTCAAGAGTACATCATATGTTAATAAATGAATTAAGATTAGTTATTTTTGAGAGCACATGTGCATGTGGACTATCACCGTATATGAGCATGTATGTATCTTACTGATATATGTTTGTTCATGTATGGGGGTTTGTTATGTAATGTAATAATATAGCAAAATAAATAATAAAAATATTTTGTATCTAGTATATTTTTTTGTAAATATTTTTTTTTTTGACACAGGCTTTGTCTCCTCCCCCTTTCCCCTTTCCCTTGCCCCCTCCTTTTTTGTTTCCATTTCCGCGTTCTTATAATACAAAAATTTATGTTTTGTAGAGCCATCAAGATTATTTATTGTATTAATCCTCTTGTCACCATCTGGCTCTGGTTTCTTTGAATGCACTTGGAGCGCATAGGCTCCATCTATATACATTGCGCGTGCTCCCTTTCGCCATACTCCCTGGTGCGTTCCATGGTGCGAGCGGCGTCTGTGTTGGAACGCACCGTGGAATGCACAGGGGAGTTGAGGGATCACGTGTCTGCTTGGCGTACCCGGAAGTAATTTTGACACTGGATTTTGCGCCCTAAGAGATATATTCAATATTGATAGTGTCATATTGTATCGGTGGGCCGTGTGCTGGAACCATGTGCATTTCATAATTCATGGCATGATTTGTAGTGAAGTGAGGATGTTACTTTCGCCCTTATTGAGTAATACTTCCGGGGTGCGTCAGGAGCCAGAGGGCGCATGCACACTGATGGCTGATACACGCCACAGCCTGAGAATGCCGCCATTATCAATGCTGGGACCCCCATAGGTAAAAACTAATTGATGTAATTATGATAGATGTGTATATATATATATGTGTATTTGCACAATAGCATTTACTACCCCTGAGGAAGCTAACTTGATCGGTGATACACGTGGGGATTGTATCCTCTTGACAGCATGCCACACAAGCGCCTGACTAGATGAGTATACTTATTGATGAATTATCTTTGGATGTTACATTTTCTAATCATGTTGAAACTCTAAAATATTTCTATTCAGTTGTAATAATCATGTTGGCGAATTGTATTTAGTGTGGGTAGTTGCATTTGTCTTGCTGTCAGAGGTATGGTTGAGCCTATCATAGCTTTTCCATTTTGGTTTCTTATTGTATACAATTTTTAAACTATGTGCAAGTGTGTTTATAATAAAATTTATACATTTTTAGATGTGTGGTCTTTTGCGGTCTGTCTGTTTACATGGTTGCATTATGGTTTGGTTCCAGGCTGTGACGTGCACTCTATTTTAATATAGGTGTGCCCCCGTTTTTCATTGTTGTGTGTGTGGTACACTAACCGCAGTCTAGAGAATTCCTTTTTTTTCTCTCAGTTATATATACTACAGTCCAGTGAACAATTGTGTGGTGTGCGATACAATAGCCGCAGTCTAGAGAATACGTTTTTTCTCTAAGTTATATATACTACAGTCCAGTGAAAAATTGTGTGGTGTGCTGTACAATAGCCGCAGTCTAGAGAATATGTGTTTTCTCTCAGTTATATATACTACAGTCCAGTGAACAATTGTGTGGTGTGCGGTACACTAACCGCAGTCTAGAGAATTCCTTTTTTTTCTCTCAGTTATATATACTACAGTCCAGTGAACAATTGTGTGGTGTGCGGTACACTAGCCGCAGTCTAGAGAATTCCTTTTTTTCTCCAGTTATATATACTACAGTCCAGTGAACAATTGTGTGGTGTGCTGTACACTAGCTGCAGTCTAGAGAATTCCTTTTTTTTTCTCTCAGTTATATATACTACAGTCCAGTGAATTTTGTGTGTGCTGTACACTACCCGGAGTCTAGAGAATCCTTTTTTTCTCTCAGTTATATTATATTTTACAGATCCACGTGAACAATTGTGTGGTTGTGCCGGTACACTACCTGCCAGTCTAGAGGACATCCTTTTTTTTCTTCTCAGTTATAATACTACAGTTCCAGTAACATAGTAACATAGTTTATAAGGCCGAAAAAAGACATCTGTCCATCCAGTTCGGCCTGTTTTCCTACAAGTTGATCCAGAGGAAGGCAAAAAAACCCTGTGGAGGTAGAAGCCAGTTTTCCCCACTTTAGGGAAAAAAAATTCCTTCCCGACCTTCCAATCAGGCAATCAGAATTACTCCCTGATCAACGACCCATCTCTAGTAACTATAACCTGAATATTATTACCCTCCAAAAATACATCCAGCCCTTTTGAACTCTTTTAGTGACTTACCATCACCCCTCCTCAGGCAGACGAGTTCCATAGTCTCACTGCTCTTACCGTAAAGAATCCTCTTCTATGTTTCTACAAACCTTCTTTCCCAGACGCAGAGGTCACTCGCACAGTCACAGTCTGGGAAATATAGTGGGAAGATATCTGTGACTGACCTCTGATATATTTTACAATAGTTAGATCTCCCTCAGTCGTCTTTTTTCTAAGTGAATAAAGCCTATTTTGATAATCTTTCTGGTACTGTGTCCACCCATTCCAGTTATTACTTATTGCCCTCCTCTGAACCCTCTCCAGCTACTGCTACTTGTTCACAGGAGCCAACTGTACACGTACTCCATGTGTGGTCTGACTAGTGATTTGTAAAGTGGCAACTATGTTCTCATCACGGGCATCTATGCCTCTTTGATGCAGCCCATATATCTTTGGCCTTCGGCAGCAGCTATCTGACACTGGGTTTCTGCAGCAGTTTCTGTTCACAAAATTTCAGGTCCCATGTCTTACCCAAATATTCCATTTAGTAGTACTGGTGACTTGCATTATTCTTCCCATATGCATAACTTACATTTCAATTAAACCTCATCTGCCACTTCTCTGCCCAAGCCCCAGATATCCAGATCCATCTGTAGCAGTGTACTGTCCTCTTCTGTGTTAATTACTTTACACAGTTTAGTGTCATCTGCAAAAAATTGATTATTTTACTGTGCAAGCCTTCTACAAGAATCATTAATAAATATATGAAGAGAATAGGGCCCAATACTGACCCCTGTGGTACCCCACTAGTACAGTGACCCAATCTGAATGTACCGTTAATAACCACCCTCTGTTTTCTATCACTGAGCCAGTTACTTACCACATTACAGACATTTCTACCCAGGCAAGCATTCTCATTTATATACTAACCTTATGTGGTTACAGTGTCAAATGCTTTTGGAGAAGTCCAAATATACGACATCCATTGATTCGCGCGGTCTAGTCTAGAACTTACCTCCTCATAGAAACTGATTAAATTGGTTTGACATGACCGATCCCTCATGAAGCCATGCTGAATGGAGTATTTGCTTATTTTCATTGAGGTACTCCAAGATAGCAATCTCTTAGAAAACCCTCAAACAGTTTACCCACGACAGATGTTAAACTTACCGGCCTATAGTTCCGGGCTCTGTTTTTGGACCTTTTGAATATTGGCCACCACATTTGCTATGCGCCAATCCTTGGAACACTCCCTGTCAGTATAGAGTCCTTAAATATCAGAAAAGGGTCTGAGATGACATTACTTAATTCTCTTAGGATACGGGGGTATGCCATCCGTCCTGGCGATTTGTCTATTTTAATCTTTTTAAGAGCAGCTCTACTTCTTCTGGGTCAGACAGGGCACTTTTAATTGGGGAATTTACTTTTATATTCTGCATTCTCTGACAGTTTATTTCCTCATGAATACAGTGGAGAAAAATATTTAGTAGCTTTGCTTCTCCTCATCGCTCTCTGCAACTCCCCCTCATTACTCTGTAAGGGGGCCGACACCTTCAGGTTTTATACTTTTACATTTATATAATTGGAAGAACATTTTAGGTTTAGTTTTACTCTCTTTGGCGATAATCTCTCGGTCTCTAGTTGGCTGTTTTTATTTGTCTTTTACATATTCTATTTTTCCTATAGTTTTCAATGCTTCCTCGCTCCCTCCTGTTTTTTGTATTTAAATGCTTTCTTTTGTCATTTATTGCTTTCTTTACAGTTCTATTTATCCACATTGGTTTTTTTTTTTCTTATTATTTATTCCCATAAGGTATGTACCTCTCACAATTAGATATTAGGATGCTTTTAAAAATATCCCATTTTGTGGCTGTATTTTTTATTTTTGAGGACTTTGTCCCAGTTTGTTAGGCCTATGGCCTCTCTTAGTTGGCTAAATTTTGCTTTTGAAGTTGGTATTTTTGTTCCTCCTAAGAAACGCTCTTTTGAATGAATTGGAAGGTTATTAATTATGTCACATTCCCAGGTGTCCCCCGACCTGCACATCTGTTTCTTCAGGTCTATTGGTAATACTAAGTCCAGTATGGCCGTCCTTAGTCGGGTCCTGAACCAGTTTGGAAAGGTAATTGTCTTTGGTTATTTCCAAGAACCTGTTTCCTTTATGAGATATACAGGTTTCAGTTTCCCAGTCTATATCTGGGTAGTTAAATCCCCAAATAATACCTCTTTATTTTGCCGCTCGTCTTTTTTTTAGAAGTAGATTTTCTGGCTCTGTTATATTGGGGTTTATAATAAACCTATTATATTTTATTATTGTTTTTGGCTCCATTTTATTTCTACCCACAGTGACTCACATCTTTCATGCCCTCACTATATTTTCCCGCAGTGTGGGTTTAGACAGGACTTTACATAAAGG
>ONZH01015580.1:0-54574 GCA_900303285.1 Rhinella marina | reverse complement strand
GTCCCCTAAGTGGACCACAACTTACAATCATCAGATGTAAATTGCTCCATTAGTCTGTATTGAAATCATTATATCACAGTTCACTGCTGCCACCTAGTGGCCTGAACTGGGATATACTAACAATGAACCTGGAAGCCTAGTACAGGCTGAGGCTTATTTACAGAACAGGGTGCTTTCACCAATCTTCGCTGGTGGAAAGCGCGCCTGAAGAGAAATCCTGCGATTCTGGTTTTTAATACTTTCAGATGCTTTAAGTGAGGGGAACTCATTGTGTGAGGGGAGGGGGCATGGAGTGTATTCTGGGTCCATGAGGGTGAAGAACTGTTTAAGGAGATTTATGGGGTGTAAATCTGTGAGGAAGGGCTGGAATCAACAGAATGTACCGTATTTTTAGCTTTATAAGATGCACTTTTTTCCTCCCAAATATAGGGTGAAAATTGCTGTGCGTCTTATAAAGCGAATACTAGTGAACGCTTCCATTATGGAAGCGCTCACTGGTATGTATTAGGTGCCGGGAGAGGGGATACATACTCACTCTCCTGCGCTGAAGCTCCGCTCCGGGTCCAGTGCTTCCTTGTCTTCTCCTGCCGGCACTGCACCGTCCTGACCCCGTACAGCGTCAGGACGTAGTATGCGCACAATGACCTGACGCTGCATATGGGGGTCGAGTGGGCTGATATGGGGGCTGAGTGGGCTGATTTGAGGTCTGATAGGGGCTGAGTGGGCTGATCTGAGGTCTGATGGGGTCGGAAAAGGTGATCTGAGGTCTGATGAAAAATATTTTTTTCTTATTTTGCTACTCTAAAATCTGTGGTGCGTCTTATAAAGCGAAAAATACAGTAACTGTGTTGTTAGCGCATTATTACAAAATTTGGGGCCCCACTTTTGATTTTGCCCAGAGCCACATTTTGTCTAAAATCGTCCCTGGCTGGGGGGGGGGGGGGGGGGTGACTGTGGGGGATTGTATGCCGGGGGGGGGGCGACTGTGGGGGATTGTATGCCGGGGGGGGGGGGTCGACTATGGGCCATATTCATTGGGGCTTGGGCCCCGGATCTTTTGAGACCCTAGCAACGCCCCAATATACTTGTCCAAAGTAGATTTAAAGAATTCTCATTTAGCATTAGTGTCATTATGTGACAATAGTTGCTTCCAGTATTTGTCCTGAAGTTTAGCGCTCAACCCTGAGAAATTTGCCTTTTTAAAATTAAGTGTTTTTGTCCTACCGACCTGAGTTTGCTTTTTACAGTTAAGTTGGAATATAACTATATTGTGGTCACTGTTACTAAGGTTTTCATGGACAGTGACATTTCTCACAAGCTCTGCATTGTTAGAAATTACTAGATCCAGAAGAGCATCGCCTCTAGTAGGATCTTCTACAAACTGGCCCATAAAATTATCCTGCAAAAAGCTGAGGAATTTTCTCGGCTTTGCAGCAGAGGCAGAACCATGTTCCCAATCTATGTTTGGATAGTTAAAATCTCTCATTATCACTACTGTGTCGGCCTGCACCACCCGCTCCATTTGCATATACAGTTGATCTTCTATCTCCTCAGTGATGTTGAGGGGTCTATAGAGCACACCAAGAATTATTTTTTCATTATTTTTTTCATTATTTCTATGATATCCCCTGCATGTGCGGAAAGTACATGGGTCGGTATCAGTGTTTTGTGGATCCGCAATATGCGGATCCGCAAAACACAACGTTCGTGTGAAAGAAGCTTAATTCAGCTATATCTCCCTGCTCTGGGTGAATATTTACATCAACTGAGATATATTAATGCAAAACACCTAGAGATTTGGGGTATATTGAAATATGAAAAATCATGGAAATGAATGCACTAAAACAATAGATGCAGACATAATATATGGACTAAGCCCTCACTCTAATACAACTTAGCCAATATATTTTGATCAAAACACAAAACAAAAAAAGTTATAGATGTAGCCATGCACACCCACATATTTACTACCATATTGTGCAGGATGTTTTGTATCTTAAATTGAAATTTTAATATATACATCATTCCCCCAAGAACGGCTAAATCTAGTGTACAAAACTGCTCCTTTACACTCTGGGCAGTGTGTAATAACAATGATGAAAAATAGATGTTCTCTAAATGGAGGCTTTAACCCAGTCATAATGTACAGATATTAACATCATACAACAAAACCCATAAAACTGTGGCAGAATTGTGTTTTTATTCCAATCCTACCCAATTTGGAATTTTTTTCCAGCTTCCCACTACATCCTATACAATATTAAAAGGAGCCATTAGAAAGTACAACTTGTTCCCGCAAAAACAAATCCACATACGGCTATGTGAATGGAAAAATAAAATTGTTATAGCTCCGGGAAGGCAGGGAGTGAAAAACGAAAAAGGCAGAAATGAAAATGGAAGGGTTAAGTTTCTTGTAAATTAAGATTCTATTGATCCTCTGAATACCTACTGAGATAGATAGTGAAAGGGATCTCCAATATGTATTCTCATGGACATCAGGATATGTTGTGGGAGTTTATGGGCTGCATTATTAAACGCTGGTGGTTTAGGCCTCAACAAGTATATAGGTGCAGACAAGCGAAGATCCCTCTCAAATTCTTCAAATAATCCTCTTGGCAACCATCAGATAAAGAAGGTGTAGTCTAGATGACACCATATATACTCTGTGAAGTACTTTTAACCCCTTGGCGACCCTTGACATACTAGACCGTCATGGCCAATTTCGGGTACTATGGCTCATCACGCGGTGACCGGAATAAGATGGCTGCTCAGAACGGCAGGCAGCCATCTTAACTAAGGGACCAGAGGACTTTTTCTTCCCCTCTTTTTCCTCGCCCCGATTGCTGCGATTGGCCAGTCAGTGAAGACCAGCCCATTGCAGCACTGGCATCACTCTTCACCATTTATAGTGCTGCAGGGAACTTGGACAGAGGTGATTGGTGCTGATTACATCAGCCCATATCACCTCAGAGATGGGGAGGGGACTCTAGTGCTTGGCATCCCTGGCAAGCGCGGCAATTGACTGGAACAATGCTTCAGCCAATGGCAGCGCTATAACCACGGAGGGAAGCAGAAGAACCCCTCTACAAGCAGCCACTCTAGCTGGTGACTGCTTGCAGAGAGGTTCTGTGCTTCTCTGTGCTGCTGCCTCGCCTTCTCTGTCTTTTGGTGCACGACCACAGCATTCAGTGCTTTAGGCTGGTTCGCTGGTTCCACATAAGCGAGTTGCACCGTCCGGACTAACCCCCTCCCAATCCCCCCCCTTTTTTCTTCATATCCTTAAATATGTCACGGTGTTATAAATGGGGTTAAGTCGCCCTTTCAGGGTGGACTATTTGTGTTGGCTTAAGTTATATATATTGGTTCAATTGGTTGATTTAAATAGGTTATTTATGTTAAAATATGGTAACATTAGGCACAGTGGCCAATTATAATCCACTAATAAAGCTAATTATTCTTTAATGGAGTCTTATTGATTATTTACTAACTCATGTGGCTTATTTATGTTGGGATCTATGACACCATGAGCCTTGTTAAAAAATAGACAGTACTGGAGTTCTGACATTTTGTACCAGACTCCAGTTTACAATATGGCAATGAATCGCAAAACACTTGAATCAATTTTGAAATTTCTCCACTACAATGATAATGCACAGTGCACCCCCCCCCCAAATGACCCACAATATGACAGTCTGTTTAAAATTTGACCCATCCTGGACCATAGTTACATAGTTACATAGTTAATACGGTTGAAAAAAGACACATGTCCATCAAGTTCAACCAAGGGAGGGGGTAGGAGTGATGAAGGGGAGGGGGACGGGTAACCTTAAGACATGACTCTACATTTCTTAATATGTGGTGACCTTCTTTTTCTCTAAGAATTTATCTAAGCCTGTTTTGAAGCCCTCAGCTGTCTTTGCTGTGACCAGCTCCTGCGGTAGACTGTTCCACAGATTCACAGTTCTTATAGTAAAGAAGGCTTGTCGCCCCTGGAGTCTGAACCTTTGCTTCTGCAGGCGGAGGCAGTGCCCCCTTGTTTTTTGAGGGGATTTTACCTGGAACAGTTTTTCACCATATTTTTTGTATGGGCCATTTACATACTTATACAGGTTGATCATGTCCCCCCTTATACGTCTCTTCTCAAGACTAAACAAGTTTAACTCCTTCAATCTTTCTTTATAGCTAAGATGCTCTATGCCCCTTATCAGTTTAGTTGCCCGTCTCTGCACCCTTTCCAGCTCCAGGACATCCTTCCTATAAACCGGAGCCCAGAACTGAACAGCATATTCCAGATGAGGCCATACTAATGCTTTATACAGTGGTAATATGACATCCCTGTCCCGCGAGTCCACGCCTCTTTTAATACATGACAATATCCTGCTGGCCTTAGAAGCAGCCGATTGACATTGCATGCTATTCTGCAGTCTATGGTCTACAAGGACACCCAGATCCTTCTCTACAAGTGACTCTCCCAGTGTTACCCCCCCTAGGATATAGGAGGCATGCAAGTTGTTAGTACCCAGATGCATAACTTTACATTTATCCACATTGAACCTCATCTGCCAAGAGGATGCCCAAACACTCAGTGTGTCCAAGTCAGCTGGTAACTTCTGCACATCTTCCATAGACTGGACTCTACAACAAAGCTTAGTGTCATCTGCAAAAATTGAAACAGTGCTGTTAATTCCTCCCTCTATATGATTAATGAATAAATTAAATAAAAGTGGACCCAGCACTGAACCTTGGGGTACACGACTTATAACTGGGGACCATTCAGAGTAGGAATCATTCACCACCACTCGCTGAGTACGCTCCTTCAGCCAGTTCTCAATCCAGCTAGAGTAGATTTTCGAATCCAACCGACCTTAATTTATCTGTCAGACGTCTATGAGGGACCGTGTCAAACGCGTTTGCAAAGTCCAAATACACAATATCCACAGCCGCCCCTCTATCCAGACTTCTACTCACTTCTTCATAAAAACCAATCAGGTTAGTCTGACAGCTTCTGTCCTTAGTAAAACCATGCTGGTTATCACTTATAATACTATTATCCAAAACATATTCCTGTATATAGTCCCTTATTAGACCCTCAAAAAGTTTCCCCACAATGGACGTTAAGCTCACCAGTCTGTAATTCCCCGGGGATGACCTAGAGCCCTTCTTGAAGATAGGCACCACATTTGCTTTATGCCAGTCCCTTGGCACTATGCCAGTCACCAGAGAATCTTTGAATATTATATACAAGGGCAAAGAAATTACTGAACTAAGTTCCTTAAGAACTCTTGGGTGTAACCCATCCGGTCCTGGAGCCTTATTCACCTTTACTTTGTTTAACTTAGCTTTGACCATATCTATATTGAACCAGTTGAGTATATTACATGAAGTATCACCAGCACTTACTCTACCGACAGCAGCTCCCACCTCTTCATGTGTATATACAGAACTAAAGAACTCATTCAGTAGCTCCGCTTTTCCTGATCCCCAGTAATCAATTCCCCATCACTATTATTCAGGAGTCCTACATGCTCTGACCTAGGTTTTTTTGCATTTATATATTTGAAGAATTTTTTGGGATTGGTTTTCCCTGGCCACCAGCCTTTCATTTTGAACTTTTGCTGCTTTTATAGACCTTTTACAATCTTTATTAACCCTTTTGTAGCTGATCCTCTATCTCCTCAGTGATGTTTGGGGGTCTATAAATTACACCAAAAATAATTCTTTCATTGTTAGTCTCCCCTTGTAATTCCACCCACACGGATTCTGCATTCACACAATCATCACCCACTATTGTCTCCTTCATACTCGCTTTTATACTACTTCTGACATATAGACATACTCCTCCTCCTTTCCTATTCTCCCTATCCCTCCGAAACAGAGTATAACCCTGGAGATTGACAGCCCAGTCATGCGAAGAGTCCAGCCATGTGTCAGCAACTCCAACTATATCAATTTCCTCCTCCAGTACCATGACCTCAAGCTCAGCCATTTTGCCTGCTAGACTTCTGGCATTTGTGAACATACACTTTAAATTACCATGTGTTTTTGTGCATTTAGGTTTAGAAATGTAATTTATTGATGTTTTCTGACTAGACATGTTTTTTCTGCTGATTTGTAACACATGGATCTCCTTATCCACTGCTGTTATCCTCCCCCCATGGTCCACTTCTCCACCCACCACTCTGTTCTGACCACTCTCTAACCTATCTACCACTGCATGCTTTGCTTTATTTTCTGCTTGTCCTCCCCCCCACATCCCTAGTTTAAAAACTCAGCCACCCCCTCTAGGATTCTCTCCCCCAGCACAGCAGCCCCTCTTCCATTCAGGTGCAATTTATCCACAGAATACAATTTGTACCCCAATGAAAAATCAGCCCAGTGCTCTAAGAACCCAAACCCTTCTCCCTTACACCAAGACTTGAGCCATGCATTCAACTCCCTCAGCTCCCGCTGTCTGTCCTGCGATGCGCATGGCACAGGCAGTATTCCTGAGAATACAACCTTGGAGGTCCATCCCTTCAGACCTCCACCTACCATTTATTCTGTCGTTGGTTCCCACATGGACCACGACAGCTGGGTCATCCCCAGCCCCTCCCAGTAATTTGTCCACCCATTCCACCACATGCCGAACCCTGGCACCAGGGAGACAGCAAACCATGCGGTTGTGGCGGTCTTGGCGACAAATTATTCTATCCGTCTTCCCGATTATGGAATCCCCTACCACTATTAGCTATCTTGGCCTGCCTGCTTTACCATCTCCCCACTACTAGATGGACTGTTCCCCTGGCTGTTAAGGGAGACCAGTATCCACTAGGGTTGCCATTTCTGAGACTGACACCCTTGCATCATCACCTAACTTGGCAATTTTGCTTAGGTGCACAGAAGCAGGACTGGCCTTCCTTTTCCTAGACCCCTTGCCACTCCCTCTATTTGGGTTAACCCAGCTCCTTACATGGGCCTCCTGATTTTTCTCTCCAACCTCCATAACAGACCCCATAACTGCCTGTTCTGTGAGAAGCAGGCCCCTCTCAAGATCTCTTGTTTCCCTCAGTGTTGCAATATGCTTCTCCAGATCTCTAATGTGAGCTTCCAGATTGGCAACATGCTCACATCTACCACAGTGGTATTTACTCAGGAACTGCTGCTCCTGTTGTTCATACATGTGGCAGACTGTGCACTGTTGAAAACTTTCAATCTTGCTATCCATCCCAGTTACAAAACAGCAATCAATTAACAAGAATAAAGTACTTACTACAAACTTTTTACAACTTCTTTACAACTCATAACTCTACAGGTGACTTAGCTCAGTCACTTGTCTCAGGAGCAGACTCAGTCAAGAGCAAGGCTCAGTCTGAGTTCAACTGATACTTTTATACACCTGAGCTTAATTAACCACATCCACAGGCAATCAGCAGACTAGAGAAAAAAAATGCAGTTTAAACTTGTGTCTGTTCTGATTTTATTTGCTAATGTATGCTACACCAAACAAAACAGATTTTAGCTATATATAATCTTTCTACAAACACAAATCACTCTCTACAAACAACAATCTCTTATAACTCTACAGGTCACTTAGCTCAGTCACTTGTCTCAGGAGCAGACTCAGTCAAGAGCAAGGACCACTTCAACTCAAAATTGATCACCCCAGAAAAAGAACAAGAGGAATGTATTTGTACTGACCACCATTCACACTTTCCTGGCCCCTGTACGAAGTACCACTATGACTGTCCCCAAACCAGTCTGCATCCTTGATTACAACAGGCACATGGGAGGGATTGATCTTTCAGATCAAGTTCTGAAGCCATACAGTGCCACGCTAATAACTAAGGTGGGGTACAAAAAGCTGGGTGTGCACATTGTATAGACAGCACTGTACAATGATTATGTGTTACATCGATCTACAGGCCAGATGGGAAAATTTGTTTGGCTCCAAGAGGTTGTAATCAAAGCCCTAAAGTCGGGAAGGGGGTGGCATGAGTACTTCAGGTGGTTATGGTGCCCGTATTGTACTAGGTCAACATTTCCCTGGTGAAATCCCCCAAACAGCAAGGAAGGGAAAGACCCAAAAAAGATGCCATGTTTGTTACATAAGGGGGATATGAAAGCATACCACTTATCAATGCAAAACCTGCCCTGATAATCCTGGCCTCTGCATAAAGGATTGTTGCCGAATCTACCACTCATCCATGCAGTATTAATTTTATCCTTTATGCTCCCATTACACCTTATATCTCTGATTTAGTCCGCATAGCTAACATTTCCACTTTTCACCAACTACTACATATTAATTTCTGTTAAACACGTTTGCTCAAAAGTGCCCCTTCCATTCCTTAACATATTGGGACAGGGGTGCACTTTCCAAAATGGGGTCACTTCTTGGGGTTTTCAATTACTTAATTAATTTTTTTTACATGTGACATGGCACCTAAAATCCATGTCTGCCAATTCAGGCCTGCAAAACCCATATTTTGCAGTTTGCCTGTGTGAGCCCATACAGTAGGCTACAAGCACCTATGGGCTTTTGCAATGATGGGGAGAAAATGGGTAACACACTCTGGGGTATACTTTGTCCAGTTACCCCTTGTGAAAGTTAAAAATTTGGGGTGTGGTAATTTCATTTTCACAGCCATGTGCCTTTAAATCCTTCGACAAGTGTTTCTGCCTTCTGTGAAACACCTGTCTGGTCAAAGGTACCCTTTCCACTCCTTAAAATCTTTGTACAGGGGTGCGCTTTCGAAAATGGCGTCACTTCTTGGGGTTTTTAATTTCTGGGGACCACAGGAATTTTTTACATGTGACATGGCACCTAAATTCCATGTCTGCCAATTCTAGCCTACATGCAAAATCCATATTTTACAGTTTGTCTTCAAAGCCCTGCTATGTGCCAATACGGGAGGATTTGAGGGGAGTTGCCGTATTCAGGGGAAAATGGGTAACACAATGTGGGGTACATTTTGTTCTGTTACCCCTTGTGAAAGTGAAAAATGTAATTCTGTGAAATACCTTTGGGGTCAAAGTGCTCAGTACATACCTTGAAAGATTCCTTGAGGGGTGTAGTTTCCAAAATGGGTTAACTTTTTTTGGGTTTCCACTGTGGGGGTACCTCAAGGTGTCTTTATATGCAACATATGGGTACGTCCCAAAAACCATTCCAGCAAAATCTGCCCTCCAAAATTCTTATGTTGCTCATTCCCTTCTGCACTCTGAAGGTGTTTCTGTAAACTACAGAATAAGGGTAATAAAAATTAAGTTTTGTTTGGCCTTGATGTGTTACAGGAAAAAATGTATTAAAATGGAAAATCTGCCAGAAAAATATTTTTTTGAAATGTCATCTCCATTGTGCTTTAATTCTTGTGGAATACCTAAAGGGTTAACAAAGTTTGTAAAATCAGTTTTGAATAACTTGAGGGGTGCATTTTCTAAAATGGGGGTCATATATGGGTGGTTTCTACTATGTAAGTGACTTCATAACTGAACTGATCCTTAAAAAAGTGTGTTTTGGAAATTTTCTTCTAATGTCCTAAAAAATAAAATTACATTTAAAAAATGCCAACATAAAGTAGACATATGGCAAAAGTTAATGGTAAATTTGAGTCAATATGTTATACATTTTTTTTTTAAATCCAAAATTTACAGGAAATTTGGAAGAAAATTGCAATTTTCTAAGGCTACTTTCACACTTGCGTTTGCAGGATCCGTTTGTGA
Source organism: Rhinella marina (assembly GCA_900303285.1). Classification (NCBI taxonomy): domain Eukaryota; kingdom Metazoa; phylum Chordata; class Amphibia; order Anura; family Bufonidae; genus Rhinella; species Rhinella marina. The sequence goes on along the minus strand of ONZH01015580.1, from coordinate 44,872 downwards.
GATCCGCCCAGGCTCTCACAAAAGTATCCGTCATGATTATACAACCGTCTACATCTGTTCTGAACGGATCCGTTTGTATTATCTTTTACATAGCAAAGACAGATCCGTCTTGAACTCCGTTGAAAGTCAATGGAGGACGGATCAGTTTTCTATTGTGTCAGACAAAACAGATCCGTCCCCATTGACTTACATTGTGAGTCATGAGGGATCCGTTTGCATCAGTTTCTTCATGTGGACACCAAAACGCAGCAAGCATTGTTTTAGTGTCCGCCTCCAAAACGGAATGGAGACTGAACTGAAGCAAACTGAAGCAAAACTGATGCATTCTGAACTGATCCTTTTCCATTCAGAATGCATGAAGACAAAACTGATCAGTTCAGGACCGTTTGTGAGAGCCTGTGACGGATCTCACAAACGAATCCTGCAAACGCAAGTGTGAAAGTAGCCTAAATTTGAATTTCTACCTGTTAAAGACAGATAGTAATACCTCATAAAATATTTATTAAGTAACATTCACCATGTGTCTACTTAAAATCTGCAACATTTTGTAAATTACATTTTATTTTTTAGAATGTTAGGAATTTTCGTAAGTAATTTTTCAAATTTTCTATAAAATTTTAAAATTTTCAAAACCGACATTTTTAAGGACCAATTCAGTTCTGAAGTCACTTTGAGGGCCTTACATGATATAATCCATCAATTAATAACCCAATTTTAGAAACTACACCCCTCAAGTTATTCAAAACTGATTTTACAAACTTTGTTAACCTTTAGGTGTTCGATAGAAATTAGAGCAAAATGAAGGTGAAATTTAAGATTTTAATTTTTTTGTGGTGATTTTTCCTTTTAATCAATTTTTCCTGTAACCCAGCAAGGATTAACAGCAAAACGATCCTCAATATCTATTAGACTGATTCTGCAGTTTACCTAAACCCCCTATATGTGACCGTAAACCTCTACTGCAGTGCAGATTTTGCTGTAATAGTTTTTGGGAGCCATGTCCCATTTGAAGGGACCCTGAGATACCCTAAAAAGGAAACCCAGAAAAAAAAACTATTTTGGAAACTGCACCCCTCAAGAATTTATCGAGGGGCAGTGTGAGCGCTTTGGCCTAACAAGCATTTTCATGGATTCTAGAAATATTTGGCTGTGAAAATATAAAAATACATTTTTACAAGGAAATGTTGCTTTAGTTTCACATTTTCCATTTTCAAAAGGGGTAACAGGAGAAAATGCACCCCACAATTTATTACCCATTTTCTCCTGAATATGGCAAAAACCTCATACGTGGTCATAAACTGCTGTATGGGCCGTTCAAAAGGAAAGGAGCAAGAAAGGAGCATTTTCTAACATGGAATTTGTGGAAATTGTTTTTAAGGCCCATAATTTTTTTTTGATGGAGCTTTGTGAGGGCTTATTTTTTGCAGGACAGGCTAACTTTTTTATTGGTACTATTTCCGGGTACATATGACTTTTTGATCATTTTTTATTTCATTTTTTTGGGGAAGTGTGCAAAAATTGCAATACTGTCAGTGTTTTTTATTCTGACTTTTTATGGGATCCTAAATGTAGTACATTTCATATGATAATTTTAAACTGTGGGTTGATATGGTTATGGTGATACCAAATTTGTATTGTTTTTTTCATGTTTTACTACTTTCATATAATTAAATCACTTTTTAAAACATTTTTTGCATCACCATATCTAAGACTATTTTATTTTTCCATCAAACTTATCTGTGTGAGGGCTTGTTTTTTGTGGGACTAGCTGTAGTTTTCATTGGTACCATTTTGGGGTACATAAGACTTTTTGATCACTTTTTATTCCATTTTCTTGGGAGGTGTGATGACAAAAACAGCAATTCCATCATCCACTTTTTATTTTCTTTTTTACGGCATTCACCATTCGGGTTAAGTAATGTGATTAGGGATGAGCGAACCTGTGGATGTTCGGGTTTGACGGGTTTGGCCAAACTTCGTTTTAAAGTTCACTTCAGGTACCCAAACTTGACCTGAACTTCCCCTGAACCCCATAGAAGTCAAGGAGAACCCAAACATTGGTACTGTAAAATGGCTGTAAAATAGTCGCGAAAAGGAAGCAAGGTAAGAGCAGGACAATTGCCCTGCAAACAAATGTAACATAGCATAGTAACATAGTTTATAAGGCTGAAAAAAGACATCTGTCCATCCAGTTCGGCCTGTTATCCTGCAAGTTGATCCAGAGGAAGGCAAAAAACCCCTGTGAGGTAGAAGCCAATTTCCCCCACTTTAGGGGAAAAAAAATCGTTCCCAACTCCAATCAGGCAATCAGAATAACTCCCTGGATCAACAATCCCTCTGTAGTAACTATAATCTGTAATAATATTACACTTCAGAAATACATCCAGGCCCCTCTTGAACTCATTTAGTGAACTTACCATCACCACCTCCTCAGGTAGAGAGTTCCATAGTCTTACTGTTCTTACCGTAAAGAATCATCTTCTATGTTTGTGTACAAACCTTCTTTCCTCCAGACGGAGAAGATGCCCCCTCGTCACAGTCCTGGGGATAATGTGGATAGGGAAATGACTTAAAGGGAGTCTGTCACCTCATTTTCACCTATATAACTAACAGCACTGCCCCACAGAAGATTGCATACAAATCCCAGACATACCTGTGTGCACTGTGTGTCTGTATTACATGTCAAGAAAAAGCACTTTTATTCTGCAGGAAAACAGCTCCCAAGTGCCCGGCTGAAAGTGAAACTAAAAACAGCTTTTTCTCCTGACTCGATTTCTAACAGCTATATCTTCTGACATACTGGATATAATGCTGTGATTTTGGTATCATTTTAAAGCTTGAAATGTCAGCTTTCAAAGAAGGTCAGGCCATTTTTCTATCTGCTTACAATCCGAAGATATGAGCAGCTAAAGCAGCCCTCCCCTCTTCAGTCTGGTTTGCAGCAGCAGCAGAGCCGGGCACTTGGGAGCTGTTTTCCTGCAGAATAAAAGTTCTTTTTCTGAACGAGGAATAGACACACACAGTGCACACAGGTATGTCTGAGATGTGTATGCAATCGTCTGTGGGGCACTGCTGCTAGCTATATAGGTGAAAATGAGGTGACAGACTCTTTAAAATAACATAGAATAGAAAAAAAAAATAATAATAATCTTGAACCAGGGGGTGGAGGCCAAGTGAAGTAGGAGGTTAAGGAGGCGGTGGACAGGGCAGGTGTAGGTGGAAGAGGCAGAGAAGGTTACCAACACAGGTTTTTTTTTTTAATTTGTGGAGGCCCTAAAACATTGGAAATGACAAACAGAACCAACTGCGCTGGAGTATAATAGTGGCTGGGTGTGGTCGGTATACCTCTCTACTCTGCCCAAGGTAAGGACAAGTACTATGGGAACCATTCCTGGTTCATTTTCAATGAACTACAGAAGTAGTCTATATAGTCGTCTACCATATTTAGTGGGGATGACCTCATTAACTAGCCCCAGTAGCCAAGTTTAGTATTTATATAATCATGGACCTCTGCCAAAAAGCTTTATATAATCGGGCACTGTCACACCATGTATATGAAGCTGCCACAATCATGTCCACATCTTGTACACTGGGGACTGGGTAATTTATTCATCCTAAACAACTTATTTGGTGTATAATATACCATATGCTGCCATTTCACCTGCATAAGTTGGTCTCTAGCGCTAATAACTGTGGATCTCCATGTATGACTTAGTTCCTTCACATAGGAGTCTTCCAAATCTACTATACCTGTATCTTGTTTCCATTTATGAAAGGACTTCTCAAGCGGAGAACTGTGTTCTTCCATTAACGTCGCATATAGAGTAGACACTGGTTTAGCCAATTGAACCCGTCTCACCACTGCCTCTACAGGATCACACTCCAAACCCAGCGGGTCTCTACCAAATTGGCAAAGTAGGAATGCTGAAGCTGGAAGTATCTATACAGACAGTGCCTAGGTAAATTAAACTCCTGTTTCAAACTATTGAAAGATCTGAACAAACCTTTGTCATAGAGTTGTATGAGATAACACAATCCTTTCTGGGGCCAGAACTCAAAATCTGCTAAAGAGAACAATTCAGGTAAATTCTTATTCCTCCATAACGGTAAATATGGCGACCATCTCTCCCTGCCTTCCTTGATCATCTTTATAACATTGACATGGCCTATCAAAGCCAGTGTTAGCCATGGCCTATCAAAGCCAGGTTATAGTTACTAGATATGGGTTGTTGTTGATCCAGGGAGTAATTCTGATTGCCTTCCTCTGGATCAACTTGTAGGAAAACAGGTCGAACTGGATGGACAGATGTCTTTTTTTCGGCCTTATAAACTATTACTATGTTACTATGTTACAGTGCCAAATTCTCTCAAGCCTCTGTTTTCTTTGTAATATATTCCATTGTGGGAACTAAATTGAGCTGATAAAATTTCCCAGTCTCCGTACGTATAACAATTCCCAAACATTTGAATTGCTCTACCACTTGGAGATTAGACTGCTGTGTAATACATACAGGATCAAACTCAATTTAGCCCAGTTCACTCACAGACCGGAGAAGTTGCCAAACTCATTTACAGTATCTAAGATGGCATTTCCTGGATTCGCCAGATATACCAACATGTCGTCAGTACAGAGAGAGAGCTTCTCAGTTATTTCCCGCCACCCCCAGCCTTCAATAGCTGAATTAGATAAGCAAGGACAAGGGTTCCATTACCAGGGAAAAAGCAAGAGGGAGATTGGACAACCCTGCCTAGTGCCCCTGCCAAGAGGAAAGGGGTCAGATATACACCCGTACACCTTGACTCTAGCTGTCGGGGACCTATATAATAGTTGCAGCCTGCGAAGAAAGCACCTGGGGAATCGCATTCGCTCAAGCGTATCCCAAATGAAGTTCCACTCCACTCCGAATGCTTTTTCCTTATCCAGTGACGCTAAGACCCTCAAACCTCTATTATCATGTTGCACCTGAAAGTTAATATATAGACGTTTTAGGTTTATGTCAGTAGTTTTCCCTGGCATAAATCCTGATTGATCCACCCCCACAACAGAAAGAATCACTTCTCTCATTCGTAATGCCAGCACCTTTGCTAGAATTTTAACATCTAAATTTAAGAGCAAGATGGGTCTGTATGAGCTGCACTGATCCGGAGGTCTCCCTGGCTTGTGTATTACCACAATGGTATCCTCTGAAAAAGAAGGAGGCAAGGAATAATGTTCAAAAGTATAATCAAAAAGCCGCCAAAATTTGGCACTATGCTCCTTGCAGTGGAGTTTATAGCATTCAGCTGGAAAACCATCTGGACCAGGAACTTTTCTCACTGTCAGGGACTCAGTATCTGCAATCTGAGCCTCTAAAATTCCCCTCTCATCTCCCGCCAGAGTGGGAAGTGGAATCCCAGCCAAAAAAAAGCTATATTTGCTGAGGAACAAGTGCTTTTAGAAGCGTATAGGTCAGTTTAATAAGAAGCAAATTGGCGGCACAACCACCAGGTCGCCTTGGTCAGATCTCACACCAGCAACTGCTGTTTGAGGGGTCTGAGCGAGCTAAATATGCTAAAGCTCTACCATTCTTATAACCATCTGAGAAAATAGTTTGCCTCTGGGCCAGAAGTTTTTTCTGAGTATTGTCAGTGAGATGGAGGCAAAACAGGCATTGCGCTTCCAACCATTCCCCCACTTCTCACTGGATGGGTCCTATAAAAACTCCCACTCCCTGCTGGTAACCTTCATCTCTAACCTATTCGTGTTATAAGTAGTTCCTTCCTGTGTGATGCTATCGCAAGAATTAATGTACCTCTCATTACTGACTTAAAGGCATCCCATTCCAACAGTGTGTCATATCCTCAGCATCTGCTTACTACTGGGAATACATCTAACCACATCAGATTTAGCTGCCACCAACTAGTAGGAGGGGTCATTGGCTGCGATAGAATCACAAGGAGTGGAGCATGGTCTGAAATACCCCTGGGCAAATAAGTACTGGTTCTAGCATAAGGTAACAAATCTCTACAGACAAAAGCCAAGTCTATATGGCGACATTGAGCCCATGGAGGCCGAGTAACAGAAAAATTGTGTCAGGGTAGGATGTAGATGTTGCCATATCTCTATTAACACATGCGCTTCTGCCCAATGTAGAAGAGTTCAGTTATGAGAGACCTGAGGATGTAGCCTATCTTTCAAAGGGTCTAAAGTCGCATTGTAATCCCCCATTATAATGAAAGGAATAGATGGGAACATTGCTATCTTATTCATAATAGAATCAAGTATTTCACTACAGAAAGGGGAAGGTATATAGAGACCCACAATCACATACTGTACTCCCATAATATTAGCATGTAATAACACATATCTTCCTGAGACATGAATCTGAACTGACACAAGTTGAAAAGGAAGGTTTTTGGCAATTAGGATAGAAACCCCCCTTGTGTAGTTAGAATACACAGCGTGGTATGTGGAACCTACCCAGGGGCTTCTAAGAGTCAATACCTTCTTACCTCTTAGATGCGTTTCCTGTAGCACCACTACATCTGGGTTATAGCCCTTCAAACAGTTGAAGACCAAGGAGCATTTAACCTTGTTATTAAGACCCCTGACGTTCCACGACATCATCTTAACTGATACGCCCAGACACAAACAAACAATAACTGAACACCCACCAATCCCACCCTGACCAATCCGTCCCAACATGGTTGAGCATCAACCCGTAACTGAGAAAAAAAAAGATTGTTAGCTCTGGTGCCCTAACTAACTAGGCGCACATTCACACCATGCACACCCTAGAGGCACAGAAGTCATGTAGATGATAGAACAATAAAGAAAGGAAATTCTCAACTATGCAGAAAACAGCATTCCTAGCTCAAAATACGTATACCCAGCAAATAATATATGTATTTCCCCGCAATTAGCAAGTGCACTTAGTAAGAATAAGTGCACTTAAGGGAAATAAAGAAACAACAAAAAGTCCCCTCATATCTACATAAATGTCCGTAACAGATCAGCAACGAGGTCTCGCGTCCAGATGTCTATCCATCCAGTCTACTGCTGCCTTTGGGGTTTCAAAGAAGCGGACAGTCTCTGGTACTCGAAGCTGAGAAGGGTATACCATGGCATATTTGATCATGAGTAACAATAAATAAAAATACAGATAAAATCTGGGACAGTGAACCACATCCAGAGCAATTCCAGAGAGAGAGGAAAGGAGCAAGGAGAGGTTGAGAGAAAAGGACCAGGAGAGCCGCATAGGAGTCACTCACAGTCATTTCAACAAAGGAGTCAATAACTGATAAGAATACAAATAGAACTACATAAACAGTCAGGAACCATGCATCTGACAAAATTCACTGTCAACATGCCTTGAAACACCCTAGGGGTGTGGAACCATGAAATCTAGATCCTTGGCATTAGAAACATGGGATAACAGTGAAAGAAAAAAGAAAAAGGGGGTAGAAAAAAAAGGAGAGAAAAGAAGTTTAAAGGGATATTCCGGTAAAGTAACTTAATTTTTGAAAAACTGCATTGAGGATGCAAGCTGTGACCCAACCAGAAACCATACCTACACATATAACCAGACCTTCAATTTACCTTGCAATCCATTTGTCTAGCTCCTGTTTGAGCCTGCAACACACTGAGAGTATCACGGCATCTGATTTTCCCTCACAAAACTACAATCCCCACAATCCCTAGCTTTCCTGTTGTGAGTTTGTGCTTGTCCATGAGTGTTGATAGTGTTGATGTTTATTGATTGGCTGCCTGATATACAGTCTGGTCACACCCCCTCTACTCTACAAACTGAGCATGATTGACCTAACAAAGGCTCAGAACTACAGGTCGATGCCATGGTAATTCATGAGGAAACACAGTGGGTAGCAGAGGAAGAAAACTACTTTTATAACTACTGAACGGTAAATATGTGAAATAGTTATTATATTATAAAATATAATGTTAATTAGTGATGATGAATTAGTCTAAAATATAAGTTATATTTATGGCAAAGAGAATACCCCTTTAATATACAGATTGACCTGTAAGGCTGCACATCAAACAAACTAGCATGGGTGAGTGAAACATGCAATAATAGAGAAAGGAGTATGGTACCTGCCCCTTCAACAAAGCAATAGCACATTGGCTATCCAAAACAACCAAAGGGTGGATAATCAAATAGGGACCCGAGGGATCCGCCACAGCCACCAGATGGTTTCGTTTACAAAGTCACTGTCAAAAAACTCAGTTTTGTGGGTATCTACAACTAAGGAAAACAGTGTCAAAGAAATTACCTGTGGTAGCAAGCACAAAAGAGGTACTGGTATACAATTTAATATGTCAAATAGGTAATCGTGAGTAATTCCAAATGTCGACACAATAACCCTGGACTGGAGGAAAATGACTGCACCAATCACATTCCTATATCAATCCATCAGACAATGGGGATATATCACTGCCACAAGTCAGTAACTAGTTAAGATCCAATGAGGAACCAGTCATACAAGTAAAAGGTCTGGAGTTACAGTGAGTAAGAGAAACAGATCGTGGTAAACAACCAACTGTACCTACATAGAAGGCACATGAAGTGCCCTCGTCTATGCAGCGTCAGTTAAAGAATACTACTCCTACAAATCTATCTATACTAAAATTCCACTCAACCAACAACAGCGTATTGGGCATGAAGGAAATGCCTATCACAATCTCATGTCATTCCACTCAGCAAGGGAGAAAACCATCTCAGTAAGGCCCCATTCACATGACCTTATTTTTGGTCTGCATCTGATCCACACTTTTTCCAGATTGGATGTGGACCATTCATTTCAGTGGGGTTGCAAAAAATGCGGATGCACACCATGTGATATGTGTCCGTTCCACAGTCCCACAAAGAAATTTAAAAAAAGATAGAACATGTCTTATTCTTTGTGGACAAGAATAAGCATTGTTACAATGGGTCTGCAATACCTACATCACAGATAAGGTAGGGGAAATATCAGTCTCTGACGCTGGAGATAGTACAGTCAGTCAGTACAGACATTTGGTTCTGCAGGAAAAAGTTCTCCCTATTAGAGATCAAAGGATAGGCTCCGGTCTACAGTTGTCCAGGGGGTTCCGTGATTTGCGGGAGGTTGCTATTATTGGACTTACCATGAGCTAGTAGGCTGTTGCAGTAACAAGAGCAAATGGTTGGCCGAAGGAAACGTCTTCACGTTGTAGTATGTTATAGCCTTCCTTGAGATCCTTGATCACATAATCGTGGGTTCCAATCTTGCAGGACATATGAAAAGGGAAGCCCCAGCAGTAACATATTTGGGCTTGTTGGAGAGTCATAATCACTGGTAGCAAAGGGGCCAGTTCAGCTAACAACTGTATGGAGGATTCAACACCCAGGAGAGGTTGCAAATTGAGAGCATCCGCCAAAAGTGGCCCCTCATTTCAGGGTAAACAATGTCTCAAGGAACATTAGGATTTCTTGGACGGCCAAGTGCGATATAAACGCGATCCATTCTAAACATATTAGGGTCTGCTTGGAGCTTTTTCAAATAATGCTTGAAAAAGATTAAGGACAGTTGGATATTCAGGCATACCTCTAATGCTTATATTAGCTCTGCAATTACAATTCTCCAAATCCTCCAATTTGTACTCAAGTGCCTCCAATCTACAGTATGAACCTGATCATAGATAGAAACTGCTCCATCATGTTGAGGAAACTGAAGTAGCTGCTGCGGCTCTGTTGCTTATGGTGGCAGGAAGCAGGTGACTCTGCGGGGTACGGAGGAAGACCTTCCTTTAAGACATGCTGGCGGCAGACCTCTGTTTGCCGTAAGCTGCGGTAAATTGCGTACACAGTGTTTCCTGGTAATAACGTAATCCCCGCTTTGGGATGCAAGTAGGCTGCAATAAAGAGGACCAGGAGAAGGAGGACAGACTTATTCTCATTGGGAATACTGGCCAGTTGTCTTTTTCCCAAAGGATATGGTAATGTGTACTCATGTGCTGCAATATACCTCTAGTACCTATAATTGTGCTTGAACGGCAGCGGCTTATTTTCATTCTTGAACAGACACAAGTCTTTTGTGTGTTCACCTTGAGGAGAAAAAGCACCATATGGGAGTAGCTCACACAGAGCTACAGGCAGCCAAGCTGGGCTTAACACTGGCACGTTTTGGGCCTAAGCCACCCACAGTGTCAGCGGCATCACCAGATCCCAAAGCAGACATGGCCCTGGTTGTTCTTTCCGAGGTATGTGGCCTCTGCTCTTTATTGCTGCCGCCACTGCCTTTCTCCGCTGATGTTGCCTCTTCCTCACTCTGGTCTGTCTCCCAGGTCCTGCCCACCACACAATCGTCATCATAGTCCTCACCCTCCTGGGCCCCCCTTCCCTTCTCTGAATTTTTCCCAACTGCCACTGTCGCTGCTCCCACTGCCAATGCCATGGCTACAGGTGCCACTATTACCACCACCATCAACACAGGTATTCATGGGGTCCCCAGCCTCCTCCCCAAACTCCTCCTCAGGGCAGCCCAAATGGTGACAGCTCTCACATAAGTTGTCAACAGTGAAGACTGTGAGAACTCCAGGAGTCCTCACTGTAATCCCTGGCTGATGATTAATGGCCAGGCCTGACACTCAATTTTACGTTAACACTCATAGGTAAGTTGCTGCCCTAGCCTGTGTACTGTTGTAATAATCAAGTATATATGCTGGTCTCATTAAATTGAACATTCCCCCTCCCCCTCAAAAAAATAAAATAAAATAAATTCCAACCATGTAGATATAAAATAAACTAAAATTGATGATTACGGCCAGGCCTGATGCTCAATTTCACGTTAACACTCACAGGTAAATTGCTTCCCTAGCCTGTGTATTGCAGTAATCATGTATATGTGCTGGTTTCATTAAATTGAACAATCCCCCAAAAAATTAAATTCCAACAGTATGGATATTAAATAAACAAAAATGAATGATTAAGGGCCAGGCATGACACTCAATTTTTATGTTAACACTAACAGGTAAATTGCTGCCCAAGCTTGTGTACTGTTGTAGTAATCTCGTATATATGCTGTTTTCATTAAATTGAACAATCCCCCCAAAAATGACATTTCAACAGTGTGGGTATAGAATAAGCAGAAAAGGACGTCTGAGGCCTGAAGTTTGGACCAAACCCGGTTCTGTCCAAACTGGCTCATTTTAATTCAGTAGGATTGAATGCTGGAGCTGGGGAGCCCACTGTTGGATCAGGTTCAGAAGGCAATAGCGAGCTACTACTGCCATTTGAGGAGTCAGAATGCTCCATGTCAGATGGCTGTGGTGTGCAAAAGAGTTCAGAAAGGGTTTGCCAGGAGGAAGACTGCCCTTGTGATGTCTTTTTTGTGGCTTTGTAGGCATGTCCCACTCGTGTAGTAAAGATAATGTTATAAGTAAGCCAGGTTGGTTAAAAGGAAGAAAAATATGCTGTCGATGGGGCTGGACATATTAGAAGGAGTGTATCTGCAGGTAGAGGGAGCCATTTCGGCCACATAACTGTAGCACAATAAAAGAACTGCAGACACCAGTGCAAGCGATCAAGAGCAATGAATAGAGTTCCTGTAATTGCCAGATAAGGCCATTAGATGGAGCCTCAAATCCAGGAATAGTGAAAACAGTAGCAGTCACGCAGTGTTAATAGAACTATGGGCTCCATTGCGCTAATACTGATCAAATACAGCTAAGGATCCTCTATAGTATACTCCTATTTCACTGGTGAAATGGGTAATGAGTGGTGTGCTAGGGCGGTGGGAAGGGAAGATAACTCAAGCTGCAGCAGTATTTCTGGGCAACTTGGGGCACTGACTGCATGAGATCATGCTGTGCACTGGAGAGAGAAGGGTCCCAGTATGACAGGAGCACCACACTGCAGTGTGCAGTTTATGGTGGACAGGCGCATGTGATGCTTAGACAGGATCCGTCTATTAACAGCACCCAAATGAAGGGCCCAGAGCGGCTCAGCATGCAATCAACTAACCCTGGGTCCCCAATGCACAGGGGATAGTAGCCACCAGGCAGCACACCCATTGGGAAGGTTGGGATGTTCAGGTCTGGCATGCTGCAAACAAAATCGATCTCCCTCAGAGCCCTGGTGCGCCACTGACACCAAGTCTGTACTGTGAGACCATACTAAGTCCTGGCAGAATGACTCCCACCAATGTCTACCCACCACAGGAGATGATCCACAACCAGGATGGAGGCAGGTTAGTGCATCAAGAGGCCCTGATGAAGCTTGATTTGTCACGGAGCTCTACAATCCTGTGTCCTATTCATATGCTCGTTAGCCATGCCTCTCGAGCATGTTCAATTCATAATTTAGAGTCAAACATAAACTGTGCAGAGTACATAAAGGCATCTTTTTTGTAAGGAATGCATAAAAAGCAGCAAATTCCACCATTGTTCAAATTTTATTTTAACAGCGTCCACTGTGTGATATAAATTTTAATTATTTATTTAATTTTATGCATTTATATAGCACTGCTATATTCCGAAACTCTGTATGTCTTCGGAGTAAATTAGATGTTTTTTTGCGGGTCATTATGATTATGGTGATACTAAATATACACTACTCACAAAAAGTTAGGGATATTTGGCTTGTGGGTAAAATTTCAGGATGAACCTAAAATGCACTCTAACCTTCTAACCAAAATTCACAACAGGCATAGAAGTAAATTTTCTTTGGCCACATCCCACACTGATGATCACTTCATTAAGAACAATGCCCTGTGGAACTGGATGATGAATGCCTCAGAACTCCAAGTACATTTAAGGGAGGTGAGAGGCACCTAAGTGTCACGTCAGACCATTCAAAACCGTTTACATCAGTGTGGTCTTTGTGCTAGATGATCTGCAAGGGTGCCTGACCACCAGGCACAGGCATCATCATCTTGCATGGGCCAGGGAGCATCTACGCTGGACGAGGGTCCAGTGAGCCTCAGTGATGTTCACTGCTAAAAGTTGATTGATGCTCCAACGATGTCAGAGAAATCAAGGAGAGTTCTATGCATCAGCCACTGTTGTCACCAGACGAGCCTTTGGGGGTGGAGGTGTTACAGTGTGGGCAGGTGTGTCTAGTCAATACAGAACTGCTCTATACTTTGTGAATGGTATAGTGATAAGCCCATACTACTTGAATTACATCATTAATTCGGTCATTGTGCTTCTGACAGGCCTAATTTCATCTTCATGGACAACAATTTGGAAGCTCATCAAGGTCCCATCATTAGGGAACGGCTGACTGGAGTACCTCAAATGGAGTGGACCTGAATCCCAATGAGAATCTATGTGATCAGCTGAGTCGCTGTGTAGAGCCTCATAACTCTGTACCCCAGAACCTCAGTGACCTGGGGCTGCCCTTCAAGAAGAGAGGGATGCCATGCCTCAGCACATAATAAGTTGACTTGTGAACAGCATGAGACGTCGTAGTCAAGCTGTAATTGATGCTTTAAGTCACATGACAAATTAATGATACATTGACATTTTTTTATGGGGGTATACTCACCACTGTTGTTGGCTTCTGTTCCAATAAGTTGTTTGAAATGAGGAAATCACCATTGCATGCTTCTACTGAAATGCCCTTCTTTCATGATATAATATCACTGTAGTGTGAACTTTTTACATTTTCCATAAATTTCACCTGAAAGCCAAATATCCCTAGTTTTTTGTGAGTAGCCTACAATGTTTTTTTTATTTACCACAGTTATACAATAAAAGCAATATTTTAATGCCATATAATCACCATTGGGTTCTTTTGTAAAAAAATAAAACAAAAAATGTATCCAATTAACGTATGATTTTTTTTTGCTATATAAAAGCATCCTTTACTTCCTTCCTCCCCCAATGTATTTGTAAAACCTGGGGCTAAAAATGTGATGTGAACACAGCCAGCATGTATGGAAAGGTCATAAAAATGTACTCCAGTAGAGTATATAACTGTACCCAATGTTACCTGCTCCTTGAATCCTAGGTGGTACCTGGTGGAGGGCTTGTAAGGCCTACCAATCAAAATAAAAATACAAAGGCACTCAATGGAAGCTTGCATCAATAGGTTTGCTTTATTTTACACCCAATCCAGTGAGGTCAATAATATTAAAAATGATAATATTATGAAGCCACTGATGAATAGGGACATTTAGGTCTTAAGCGTCCTTCTACAGCAACATGAGTCTGTGGCTGGGGTGTAGCAGTTATGGAAATACTCCACTGTCCAGTTACGATCCATTATTTCCATAACTGCTTCACTGTAGCCATAGACTCATGTTGCTGGGGAAGACCGAAATGTTGTTATGCATGAGTGGCTTCAAACTATTATCATTTGTAGTATTCTGGACCTCCCTGGATTGTGTGTAAAATAAAGCAAACCTATTGATGGAAGCTTCCATTGAGTGCTGTGGTATCTTTTATTTTTACTGGTATATTACAATATAACTATATCAGCTGTGTGACAGTTAATTAACCAATGTGAGTTAACATTTTAGCCAGCCTCATGTGCAGGTCAGTAGTTACTTAAACTCAAGAATAACGCAAGCTGTAAATAATTAATATGCTTTAGATAAGGCAATGTTTTACAACACTTTATTGCTCATGAAGGCAATTACTAACAAGCATACACGTGTCTCATACATGCTAGTTAAATGAAAACATGTATTAAAAGGATGCTTTGCCTTGTGTTTGTATAATTGTTAAAAGTACTGATCTACAGAGTAGAAATTAAGAGGATAAAAGTCACTTGATAAGCAAAGATGAAATGCATGTATTGTTATCAAAACATATTTTACTTCTTCCTGTGGTTTAGTATGAGATAATTGTATATGAGCGTGAATTTCCTGCCACCTTTGTACTCGGTGCTTTATAAACCCAAAGTCCAAGGATAGAATGGAAATCTAAAGACTGAATGTGCTGAAATAGTTTCCACGTAATATAGAGGAGAGGCAGAGGGCAGGTCAAACATTGTTTGTTAATTCGATTTAAGGTGCTAATTTGGGATGAATTAAGTAACCCTTTAAAGTTAAAGGGCTGCCATGTAAGTTGTTTGGTTGCCAGTTTCATTAAATTAGTTGCAAATTATTACTCAGATGTTTATTGGTTATGAGATTCAAGGGAGAGCCTGGTGCTAGTTGAAGATGGAGCGTGGTGACATGAGTGTAATGGGAAATTTGAGAAGAGTCAGTAGGTTTGATGCCGATTCACGTGAGTGCTCAAGGTCTGTTTGAAATACAAGCCAAAAACTGGTTACCAGCAGGAGCAAGTCTGTACCTCTGAGAAGGCAGGGGAGGCTAGAGGCAGAGACTATGGAAATGGTGAATCAGACATCGGCATGTGAAGAGCTGAAAAGGAGGTCATCTGCAGGGATTGAGTCATTAGAAGTGAGCAGTAAAGCTGCCTTGGTAAGCAGGGCTTGGAACTTATGGTGAGGTAGAAAGTGACTGGTAGTAGTCTGGAAATCGATAGAGTTGGATGTACAGGAATTGGGCCTGCTAGTGTTCCATGTGGGCTGCAGCCTAATCAGTGCAACTGAAGTGTATCTTCAGCCAAAGTAGTTAGCTCTGAGTAGCAGTCTGGAGCTGAGGGAATAGACTGTCTGTTTGAGGAAGTAGTGGTGGGATAAGCAATACTATGTGCAAACCTGGGGAAGCTAGAGTTAGGATCTGTTGGTAAACTGAGGGAGATCCCTTTCCCTATGGGCCAGAAGAATAGCTACAGTGAGTTCTTATTACCCTACAGACCTGAGAAGGACCTGTAAGTACAGTCCTGAAATAGGCTGGACTGGGTGAACTAGACAGTGGGAGGGGCAGTGTTGTGAGAACCTGAGGGTTCGGGTGTAAGTGATGTCCTGGAGAAATTAAGCCATGAGAGGGGACCTGTGAAAGAAATAGTTTTTCCTTGAGAGTTAAGTGTGTGATTGTGTAAAAAACAGTCATAAGCTTGCCATACACAATAGATTTATGTTGGCCAAACCTGCCGATTTTGGTGGGTTTGACTGACCAGTCAATGTGTACAGGGTCAATGCTCCCCTAATAACAGATGATGGAGGAGATAACGGTAATGGCAACTTGAATTTCAGGTGCCAGAGTGGAGAGTGTGACAGCTGGCAAATGTTTGTCAGGGACCTCGCCACCTCTCCCCATTCACTACAAATGCCGAGCTGAGCATGCATATTTATGGGAGGATTGTGAAAGATCACTGTCAGCTGAATGAGCATTCACCTGACAGTTATCTTATGTGTATGGCAATTTTTAGGTGTAATCTCCAGGAGCCTAAAAAGTAAGAATATTGATTGTCCAGGTTATTCTACAATTGCAAGAAATAATTCCACCGTGTGTACTGAGCTAGATCAAAACAAAATGGAGTGGGCACCACAAATCTACAGAATGCCAACAAATGTATACTGGGAAACACCAAAAAACAAACAATGGGACACATGCATATATGATTCTAAAATACACTTATAATACTCTATTAAATGTACAAAAAGGGCTTAAAAGCATTAAAGGGATTGTCCCAAGGTTTTAGGTTATCCCTATACACAGGATAGGGTATAATTAGCTCATAGATGGGCCTCTGACCACTGGGATGTCCACTGATCACAACAACAGGGATTCAATTTCCCCTTCCTGATAGAGCAGCAGGTTGTGCATGCGTACTGCCACTCCATTTATTCTTCATGGGAGCGTTGGAGATAGTGAGTGTTGTACTTCATAAAAAAACTTGCCACAACCCCTTTAAGAACAAAAAATAAGAATGAAGCAGTTCAACAAACATATTTTAGACCCATGATAAGACCCGAATAATGATAACAAAAAAAACATGGCCAAAACTAGTATTGAGCGAATCAAATCCCGTCCAGTCTCTGCCATTTTACTGCGAGCTGAACATAGGGACAGATGTGCCAAATGCTAGGGACAGTACTTAAAGGGAACCTGTCATCTCCGAAACACCCCCTGAACTAGAGTAATCGGTGTATAGTGTAAGTCATGCTGAATCCAAATATGTAAGTTTTATCTTCATACTCGCTTCCATTCTGACGCTGTGCTCCCACAAACCAGCAGTAAAATGCACTCACTGGACTCCAGTGCTCACTCACGTAATGGAGAGGACTCAAAGAAGAGTCCAGTGAGTGCATTTTACTGCTGGTTTGTGGGAGCACAGCGTCAGAATGGAAGAGAGTATGAAGATAAAACTTACATATTCGGATTCAGCATCACTTACACTATACACCGCTTACTCTAGTTCAGGGGGTGTTTCGGAGATGACAGGTTCCCTTTAAGAAAGCTTTTAATTGTAGAATATTGGATAGGGACAGTGCAGGGACAGTGTAGGGAGATCATAGGGAGAGTTTTTACACACTATAGGGAGAGCATAGGGGGAGCATAGGGAGACTGCAGGGACAGTGCAGGCTCAGCGTAATTGCCCTGTGGATCTTGTTCATATGCTGGGTCATTCATTCTTAATCTGTTCTGTTATACAGACTTAGGCCCCATTCACAAGACCGTATGTTCATTTCCGTATCTTATCCGCATTTTTGCGGATAAGATGCGGAACCATACAGACCCATTCATTTTTCCATAGGAGAAAAAAAAAAGCGCAATGCACACCGTGTGCATTCCGCATCCGTATGTTTGGAAGTTCTCCCGCAAAAAAAAGGAAACATGTCCTATACTTGGCCGCAAAACACGTCCGTAGCCTCATTAAAGTCAATGGGTCCGCAAAATTACGGAACACTACGGATGACTTTCCGTATGTCTTCCGTTCCGTTTTTATACGGACATGGAATACATACGGTCGTGTGAATGGAGCCTAACTGTGCATCAGAATTAGTCTCAACAGGCGGACTAATATATAGGTGCATTTACCTAGTTTACCTACTGCACCTTTAATAATTAATCTGTTCAGTTATACATAGACTTACTGTGCTGCAGATGGTTTAATATACTGGGACGTTTACCTAGTTCACCTGCTGCACTATTTAGACTTGTTCTGTTATACATAGACGTAATGTGCAAAATGTCAAGGAAACACTTTTTTTTGCACTTCAACCACTCTAATTGTGCAAAACACGCCTTCCTTGAGCTGCAAATGCAGAATGGTGTCCCCCTGCATCGCCTCATATGCAACAGAGGCCACTTTATTTGTCAGTCACCAGCACTATTAGATGAATGATGTCATTCCACTCCTTCATGTCCTGGAGGGGTTGCTGATAAATCTGACTGGTGAGAGGACAGACAATGCAGCCACCTGAGCCCTGTGGAGGCTGAACTTTCCCTCATTTACGTCAAGAGTAATCTAACACTAACACTAACCAAAAAGGATTCAAAGTATACAAGGTTTTAGCTGGTGATGTAGGGGATATAGATACATTACAAGAGTGGGACCAAATGTTCCACAATTTTTCGAAAAGACTGCCAATTCATTATATACACTGTAGAAGTGAAAAACCAGTCTGATAAAAATAGAAAGACAGTAATATTATTTGAGCAATTAAAACGATTGAAAAATGATCCAGAAATAATGGGCTTATCCAAAGCCACATCAAAAACAAGGAGGAAGAAATTATTATTAAAAATAAATAAAATTTTGGGAGAGATCAAGTCCCATATTGAATATTACAGTACACGGGGGAAGATACAATTTTCAGATTTGACATACTAGATTAAGTAACAGGTGGTAGCATCAAATTGGAAATGAATGATTTATATATAAACACACACATAATGATGAGGGTGAAAAAAAACGAAAACAACCATGCCACTGACTCCTGTGGTGAACATCATAAAGGGGGGTGTTCCGAATAGGAGTGTTAATAATATTCCAGTTTTAATCTCAGATAGGTTTGAAGTACTTAACTCCACAGATGGAGAAGGAATATCAACAATAGGATGTCACGGTGCGGTTCATTGTGACATTTGCAACATTCAGTACTGCAGCCTGTGAATTTACCTTCTGTGTTCTTGCAGGCTCCCCTCCCTGTTTGGTTATGATGGGGTTAACATCCCCTGGTCTGTTCCTGGGCGTCGCTTATCAGGTGCCCTGGTTATGCAGCTATATCTATCCCTGAGCTGTAGGGCTTGTGGTCAGTCTATCTTCTGCCTTGCTGGGTGTTGCACCTTGCTGCTCACCCAGGAGGTCAATCTTGTCCTGTGCTTTACTGGATGTAGCCCCTTGCTGCTGACCCAGGGGGTTTTGCCATCTGCCCTTGTTTGTAATGTCACCTGGTAAAGCATTATTGATTATATTGTTGTTGCCTGTACCTGTTCTGTATTGATGTTATTCCCTTGTCTGATCTGCCTGTATCCTGTTCTTTGATGTTATTATCCTGGTCTATGGCTTATCTGTTCTCTGTCTGGATCAACTCTGTTCTATGTTTAGCCTAGCAGTGCTTAACTGCGTCTGATAGCCTGGCAGTGCTAAACTGCTTCTGATCCTGTCCCTTGTCCAAGCTGGCAGTGCCTACTGCTTCTGATCCTTGTGTGTTCATGTCTGCCTGTAGTGCCTTTCTGCTTCTGTTCCTATCCAGTGTACATCCTGCCTTTGGGAGAGGGCTCCTGGGTTCTCCAGAGGAAGGATCTCTATTCTGTGTGTAGCTCTGTCTGTGACCGCCATGCTTCCTTCTGCTTGGGGTCCAGGCACCTACTTCTGTGCTTGTTTTCATTTGTCGTCTGTTCCATGTCCTGTGTTTGCTTGGGTTCCAGTTCTAGTGTCTGTTCTGCTGGTTCTTGCACCAGTGTGGTTGTCTGCAGGTAGCGACCAAGTGTATCGGGACATTCGTGGAGGTGCGACCAGTGAGCGCTTGGCCCTGTTCATCCCCACCACTAGGGGCTCTGTGAAGAATGGGGCTCACTGGCGCTTCGCCCTCTGGGTTTTGCCCCTGGTCTTTCAGTGCACTTGGTACTGTGGTAGTGTGGTAGTGCTACCACCATTGCTTACCTGCTTTACTGTCATGTCCCTTTATTACAAGTGTAATAAAGGTCCCTGGTCTGTATCTGCCTGTATCCTTTACAAGAAGTCCCTGAGGTCTGCCTTGGGCTTCCAACACATGACAGAGGAGAACCTATTCATAGAGTTGAAACTAAAAATAAGAGGGATAGCTACAGCATGGTTGTACAAACAGATAATCAAACAAAACACACACCAGAAAATACATATATGAAAAGAAATAATCCAGTAAGGAAAACAATAAAAATTTTTTTTTTTTCAGGCAAGAACATCAAGAAAAATTGCAAGAGAGAAAACAAGGGAGAAAATCTTCAAAGAAGAAAATAATGGAAACAGGCCAAAAAATTTTGAATTTAAGCAAATATCCATTAACAAAGGGGGAAATGCTACTATTAATGAAAGGCCCTAAATTTGCTCTAACAGCCAATTTATGCACATTTGATGTCTTTGTGGCATAATGAAATTTTTACATAATTTGGATCTGAAAAAATACTACATGAAAAAAAAGTCAATAATTGATACAAGAAAGGAGGAACAGTTGAATGAAACACCTTTCATTCATACAAAATTGAAGAACAAGTCTCTATTCAACCCGAGAAATGAATAATCAGCCTTCCTGACTTTCCAAACACTAGTACTAAAGGAGTTAAGAAGTATCAACCCCAAAAAACAGCAAAAAAAATTACAATAGGAAACAATATAGACAAAGTTTATCCAAACAAGTGAATAATAATATTGTAATACGGACCCGCAGAAAAAGGGGGTGGCATAATTAGTTTAGATCCAGAATATTACCATCAAGAATCAATTAGATTATTAAATGATAAAAAAAAAAAAAAAACGTACAAAAAACTACTTTATAATCCAACATATGAGTTTAAAGGAAAGTTGGAAAAATCGGTCAGGAAAGGCAAATCCTTGGGAATATTAAGTCTTGATGAGGCGAAATTTATTAATAACCAAAATCCGAGGATGTCAATGTTTTATCATATTCCTAAATTATATATTATATAAGTCATATATAAGCAATACCCTGGAAGACCGATGATTTCAGGAATTGGAGGTCTTACTTCCAATTTGTCAAAATAC
The DNA here is from genome assembly GCA_900303285.1 of Rhinella marina. NCBI lineage: Eukaryota > Metazoa > Chordata > Amphibia > Anura > Bufonidae > Rhinella > Rhinella marina. The sequence goes on along the minus strand of ONZH01015580.1, from coordinate 23,847 downwards.
ATTGATGTATTATTACAGGGTTGTATACAAAATTACCAGCTTACTTGAAAGATACTAAACATATTTTACAACTCCTACAGGAAGTACAATGGAAGAAACAGTATGTACTAGGTACCCTGGATGTCATATCACTATATACCGTTATTGAGAATCAGAAGGGGAAGGATGCTGCTGAATACTTTCCCACCCAAAGTAATCTATACCCACCAGAACAAGTCACATTTCTGCTAGATTGTATTGTATTTATTTTAACACATAATTATTTTAAATATTAGACCCACTATTACCTTCAGACGTGGGTGACTGCGATTGGGACTAGGTTCGCACCGAGTTTCGCAAACCTCTATATCGGGAGGTGGGAGGCCCAAACAATATACTCCCTAGGAACTCTAAGTGTGAATATTGTCCTCTGGAAAGTTTTATTGGTAACATCATTTTTATTTGGGATGGGCAAGAGGCAACATTGGGGGAGTTTTTAAAGGAAATTAATAAAAATGAATTTTATCTACATTTCACCTCCACTTTTAGTAGGATAGAGGTACATTTTCTAGATCTCACAGTGTTCATAGATAATGGCCAGATCCAAACAAAAACGTATTATAAACCTACTGATAGTAATAGTTACATTTCATTAACTAGTTGCCACTTCCCTAGGTAGCTAGAAAACATACCAAAAAGTCAATACATATGTCTATGCAGCAATGGCACTACAGTGGAACAATATGAAAAGGAGGCAAATAGCCTGCAGAAAAAAATTCAAACAAAAAGGCTATGATAGCACCCAATTAGAGAAAATAAAATATGAAGTGAAGCACACACAATGAGACGTACTGCTAGAAAATAAAAATAAGAACACAAATGAAACAGAAAGTGGAACTTCTCTGACAAAGGGGAATGCAGAACAAACTGATTTTAGTAAAACTACTTATAATTACAAACAGAAACTAGGTCTACCAAGTAGACAAAAAAGAGTAGACGTGTACGTATTGTATCACAAAATAGTCTTTATTATAATATATCATAAAAGTTATTGTTAAAATATCTATACAAAAAAGAGAGAAAGGAACAATAAGAGAGAGCGCCATCCCTTGGTCACATACAATCAACTAATGTGTACCAGGTCACATTTATATCCCTACAAAGATGTAACATACAGTTAGGGCCAGAAATATTTGGACAGTGACACAATTTTCACGAGTTGGGCTCTGCATGCCACCACATTGGATTTGAAATGAAACCTCTACAACAGAATTCAAGTGCAGATTGTAACGTTTAATTTGAAGGGTTGAACAAAAATATCTGATAGAAAATGTAGGAATTGTACACATTTCTTTACAAACACTCCACATTTTAGGAGCTCAAAAGTAATTGGACAAATAAACATAACCCGAACAAAATATTTTTATTTTCAATATTTTGTTGCGAATCCTTTGGAGGCAATCACTGCCTTAAGTCTGGAACCCATGGACATCACCAAACGCTGGGTTTCCTCCTTCTTAATTCTTTGCCAGGCCTTTACAGCCGCAGCCTTCAGGTCTTGCTTGTTTGTGGGTCTTTCCGTCTTAAGTCTGGATTTGAGCAAGTGAAATGCATGCTCAATTGGGTTAAGATCTGGTGATTGACTTGGCCATTGCAGAATGTTCCACTTTTTTGCACTCATGAACTCCTGGGTAGCTTTGGCTGTATGCTTGGGGTCATTGTCCATCTGTACTATGAAGCGCAGTCCGATCAACTTGGCAGCATTTGGCTGAATCTGGGCTGAAAGTATATCCCGGTACACTTCAGAATTCATCCGGCTACTCTTGTCTGCTGTTATGTCATCAATAAACACAAGTGACCCAGTGCCATTGAAAGCCATGCATGCCCATGCCATCACGTTGCCTCCACCATGTTTTACAGAGGATGTGGTGTGCCTTGGATCATGTTCCGTTCCCTTTCTTCTCCAAACTTTTTTCTTCCCATCATTCTGGTACAGGTTGATCTTTGTCTCATCTGTCCATAGAATACTTTTCCAGAACTGAGCTGGCTTCTTGAGGTGTTTTTCAGCAAATTTAACTCTGGCCTGTCTATTTTTGGAATTGATGAATGGTTTGCATCTAGATGTGAACCCTTTGTATTTACTTTCATGGAGTCTTCTCTTTACTGTTGACTTAGAGACAGATACACCTACTTCACTGACAGTGTTCTGGACTTCAGTTGATGTTGTGAACGGGTTCTTCTTCACCAAAGAAAGTATGCGGCGATCATCCACCACTGTTGTCATCCGTGGACACCCAGGCCTTTTTGAGTTCCCAAGCTCACCAGTCAATTCCTTTTTTCTCAGAATGTACCCGACTGTTGATTTTGCTACTCCAAGCATGTCTGCTATCTCTCTGATGGATTTTTTCTTTTTTTTCAGCCTCAGGATGTTCTACTTCACCTCAATTGAGAGTTCCTTTGACCGCATGTTGTCTGGTCACAGCAACAGCTTCCAAATGCAAAACCACACACCTGGAATCAACCCCAGACCTTTTAACTACTTCATTGATTACAGGTTTACGAGGGAGACGCCTTCAGAGTTAATTGCAGCCCTTAGAGTCCATTGTCCAATTACTTTTGGTCCCTTGAAAAAGAGGAGGCTATGCATTACAGAGCTATGATTCCTAAACCCTTTCTCCGATTTGGATGTGGAAACTCTCATATTGCAGCTGGGAGTGTGCACTTTCAGCCCATATTATATATATAATTGTATTTCTGAACATGTTTTAGTAAACAGCTAAAATAACAAAACTTGTGTCACTGTCCAAATATTTCTGGCCCTAACTGTATCATCCAAATAATCCTAATGTTCGCATGTGAGCCTATCACAACCATAAACCCACACAAGGTTACATCTACCAATACATCATCAAATTGCTGTCTCAACAGAGATCAAAGCTAAACTAACCTGTGTGTGGTGATGAGTGACCCAGGGATGGAACTACCCCGATGCGTGTTTCGGCGTGCCTTCGTCCAGGTGGTAACGCCATCACTGTGGAGTGGATCATTTATAGTCCCCGATACAGGAAATCAGCCAATCAACAGACACTATTTCAAATCAACAATTGCAAAACTCATAATCACCTGGTCCCGTTCGTTAGACGCAGGGCGGCAAAGCATAGCGTGCGCGCTTCCCCACAGTCAGGAGTCACGTCACCACGCCGACGAGATCACGTATCACGTGACCTCCGCTGTGACGTCAAGACGCCTGATGTGGGTATCGCGACCTCTCGCCTGCCCATCACGTGCTAACCTCCTATTCAGGAGTATTAAGGGCGCCCTCTGGTGACCAATACATAAAAATACCTGTTTCTATTTAATCAGACACTCCATGATACCAATAAACATTAGATAATATATTAAAAAGTTAAAAATGACTAGTTATTTCATTATGCACTATATATATACAATCTCATCATATTAGTTCATCAACATAAATATATATAAAAATGGAAATATAAAAAATAAAGAAATATATATGTGGAAAAATATATAATTCATATATGTTTTATATTTTTGTATATAGCTGTGTGATAATTTACCAATTGATGTGATACTAAACTACATACCATTAGATGAATGTGTATAAAAAGTATGAAATTATACAATCATAAAACTGTGGTGAAATCGATGTGAAAACAAAAGAAGCAAAAAGACCATGTGCAATGAATAAATGTGCAATAATTAATGAAAGAAAATATATGTGAAGAAGAAAATACGTAAAAGATACATAATAAATGCATAAAATTATATATATATATATATATATATATATGTATAAAAATGCATAAATGGTGAAAAAATGAAAAAAATGAAAAAATTTTTTTGAAACGAAAATAAATAACTGTACAACAAAATATATATATATATACAAATATATGTGTACAAATAAACTGCAACACAATAGTGTACTACTACAACGTAATATAATGACACATATATGAATCTATGAACATTACAAGTGCATAAGGGCATCAATGATATTGACTATGGTTCATGGTTATAATTACAAAGTATAGTGAAAAAGTAGGCTGTTTTAGCAAAATTGTAAAAAACCCCCATTGTAACAGTAATAGTAGTAGTAGTATTGGTGGTAGTGGTAGTAGTGGCAGATATGTAGCAGTAAGCCCCCATTCACACGAGCGTGACAGATTAGGTCCGGATGCGTTCAGGGTGCGTTCAGGAAAACTCGCACCATTTTGCAAGCAAGTTCAGTCAGTTTTGTCTGCGATTGCGTTCAGTTGTTCAGTTTTTTCCGCGCGGGTCCAATGCGTTTTGATGTGTTTTTCACGCGCGTGATAAAAAAACTGAAGGTTTACAAACAACATCTCTTAGCAACCATCAGTGAAAAACGCACTGCATCCGCACTTGCTTTAGGATGCAATGCGTTTTTCACTGAAGCCCCATTCACTTCTATGGGACCAGGGCTGCATGAAAAACGCAGAATATAGAACATGCTGCGTTTTTCATGCAACGCAGAACTGATGCGTGAAAAAAAAATGCTCATGTACACAGACCCATTGAAATGAATGGGTCAGGATTCAGTGTGAGTGCTATGTGTTCACGTCACGCATTGCACCCGCACGGAAAACTCACTCGTGATAGGGGCCTAATAGTGGTGGCAGTAGGGGATTAGCAGTGAGGAGCAGCAGCTGAGGCGGCAGTGGCCAGCAGCAGCCATACTTTACATGTTGACAGGCAGGCAGCAGCATGATGGAGCCAGCAGCTGCCTTTAGGAAGATGATGGTAAGCAGTCAGAAGCAGCGGCATGAATGCGGCAGTTGCATGATGGAAGCTGCAGCAGCCGTACAGAACATGATGGTCAGCAGGCTGCAGCAGTGTCATGATGGTGGCTGTGGCAGGATGGAGGCAGCAGCCTTACAGAACATTATGGTAGTCAGGTAACATGATGGTAAGCAGGAGGGCAGTCAGATTGCAACAATGGCTAGATGGGGCACCGCCAGCAAGGCCAGATCTATTCATCAACCTCAGCCAGAGGAATGTGAAAATTCTCACCAATCAAGGTTTGTTTCATTTTGACAAAAGTGATGGTGTGGATACTGGCAGATGACAACTTAGTCTGTTTGAGTGTCACCATGCTCCCTGCAGTGCTGAAAACCCTCTCTGAGATGATACACGGAGTCTGGGCAGGAAAAAAGAAAAAGATTATGCTGTGCCAGTTTGGACCACTGTTCCAGTCTGTCTGCCCAGAGTCTGCCAGAGTCTAGGTAGTCCTGAACTTGGGCATTGAGGTGGGAGATCTCAGCTTGCCGATTGTGGTCAGCCTGGCTCAGCACATGAAAAAATTGCTCCTGAAGTGTCGGCTGCAGCTGCTGTGGCTTCTGCTGTTTGTGATGCGGGAGTGACTCTGTGGGGGGTCAAAGAGGGGCCTCCCTTTCAGACACGCTGGTGGCAAGGGATCTGTTTGCCGAAAGCTGTGGCAAGCTGTGTACACAGTGTTTCCTGGTAATAACGGAATTTGTCCCCCATTTTACTTTGATAGTGGTGAACTAAAAGTAATCATCAGAATGGAGCAAACCAAATGCTATATGCAATGAGGGGAGCCATGATGTCATGACTCCTATCATTACATGAGGTGGTTAACTGTGGTGTAAAGGTGAATATTGTACTTACCTGTATTATGTTCTTGATGGGTTATCTCAAGGGCATGGCATGCGACTTGGAGAAGGAACTTGATTGGAGGATCTTCAACAGTGACTTCTGGAACCTATAAAAGAAGCAGAAATAACAGTTTAGGCTCATTCACATAAGTGGAAAATCACAAAGACCAGCGCTTCATCTCTAATGGAGGACCTTCTTAAACAATTGATCTACAGCGGTGGTGAAGATTGGTTGAAGAAATGCTTACTTCTTGACCCTGCAACCCTCGATAATCAACTTCAATCTTCCTCTTTAGTCTCATACGTAGGACCCAGCGCGAGCACCGAGCCCATGGATCCTGCGTCAGCCACTGGCGCGTGCATGCGCAGTGGCTCTGAGGACGTATCTCAGAGAAAGAAGAGGCAGAGAAGGGATAGGAAAGCCTAGTCCCCTTCAGAATACACCGCTCCACGACCTCCAAAAGAAGAAACAAGAAGCCACCAAAACCCCCCCAAAAAAACAGTGCCAAAACAGCTATTTTTTGGTCACCTTCCCTCACAAAAAGTGTAATAGCAGGCGATCAAAAAGGCGTATTTACCCCAAAATGGTACCGATCAAGCCGTCATCTCGTCCCGCAGAAATGTAGCCCCTACCTGAGACAATCGCCCAAAAAATAAAAAAAATATGGCTCTCAGAAAATAGCAACACAAAAAGAAGATTTAATTCTGTTCAAAAATTCATTTGCTGTGTAAAACTTAACAAAAATTAAAAATGTTAGACATATTGGGTATCACCACGTCCGTAACAACCTGCTCTATAAAAATATCAGATTATATCCCCCCTCAGGTGAATGCTGTAAAAAATTTTTTAAAAAACACTATGCCAAAACAGCCATTTATTGGTCACCTACCCTCACAAAAAGTGTAATAGCAGGCGATCAAAAAGGCGTATTTAACCCAAAATGGCAGGTACCAATCAAACCGTCATCTTGTCCCGCAAAAAATGAGACCCTACCTGAGACAATGGCCAGAGAAATAAAAAAAATATGGCTCTCAGAAAATGGCAACACAAAAAAAAGATTTTATTCTGTTCAAAAATAAATCTAATGTGTAAAATTTAACAAAAATAAAAATGGTAGACATATTGGGTATCGCTGCATCCGTAACAACCTGCTCTATAAAAATATCACATGATTTTCCCCCTCAGGTGAATGCTGTAAAATTTTTTTCAAAAATACTATCACAAAACAGCTATTTTTTTTCACCTTGACTCACAAAAAGTGTAATACCAAGCGATCAAAAAGTCTTATGTACCCCAAAATGGTACCAATGAAAACGTCACCTCATCCCGCAAAAAATGAGCCCCCACAAAAGACAATAACTCAAAAAAATAAAAATCAATGGCTCCCGCAAACCAATCCATCAAAATCTGTGCTGCAAAATCCATATGGCGCTCCTTCTGTTCTGAGTCCTGCCATGTGCCCCCACAGCAGTTTACCACCACATATGGGGTGTTGCCATATTCAGGAGAAAATGGGGAACAAATTATGGGATACTTTTCTCCTGTTACCCCTTGTGAAAATTAAAAATTTGGGGCTAAAGCAGCATTTTATTGGAAGAAATGAAACTTTTCATTTTCACAGCCAAGTGTTTCCAAATTCCGTAAAACACTTAGGGGGTCAAAGTGGCCAGTACCCCCCTTAATGGCGCTCCTTTCCTTCAGACCACTGCCACAAACCCATAGAGATGTTTACCACCACATATGGGGCATTTCTGTAAACTGCAGAATCAGAGCAATGTATATTGAGGTTTAGTTTGCTGTTAACTCTTGCTGTGTTGCAAGAAAAAAAATAACATGAATAATCTACCAAAAAAGTGAAATTTTGAAATTTCACCTCCATTTTCCTTTAATTCTTGTGGAACACCTCAAGGGTTAACAAAGTTTGTAACAGCAGTTTTTTGTAATTTGAGGAGTGTAGTTTCTAAAATGGGGTCATTTATGGGTGGTTTCCATTACGTAAGCCCCTCAAAATCACTTTATATCTGAATTGGTGCTTAAAAAATGGTTTTGGAAATTTTGTTGAAAATTTGAAAAATGGCTTCTAAACTTCTAAGCCTTCTAACGTCCTAAAAAAGTAAAATTATATTTATAAAATGATTCCGACATAAAGTAGACATATGGGGAATGTAAAATAATAACTATTTTTGGAGGTATTAGAGTAGAGAAATTGAAATTTGGAAATTTGCAAATTTTTTAAAATTTTTGGTAAATTTGGGATTTTTTTTTATAAATAAAAATGAAATATTTTGCCACAAATTTACTACTGTCGTGAAGCACAATATGTGACGAGAAAACAAGTAAAATAACGTTGTATCCTTCAAGTTGTTTGTCTGATGATTTATTAACACTTAAAGGGGTATTCCCATTTCACAAATGTAGTTTGTATAGTTAGATATAGCGATACCAATAATATTACTAATAGAATATTTATATAAAATAAAATTATATAAAATGTACCGTTTAGAAGATTTGCCTATTTGTATGTATTTTGCATGAGCAGGCGCAGACATATCTTAGGGTACTTTCACATCTGCATTTTGGACGCTACCAGTCCAAAACGCAATGGTCACGATCCGTTCAAAACGCAGACTTTATAAATGGTTCCTGCTCCATAGAGATGAATTCATCTTGGAACAGGATCCGTTTCTCTGTATTTTGGAAGCGCAGACAAAAATGCTACAACCCTAAGATGTGTCTCCGCATGCTATTACAATGTGCGTTCACAATACAGCAGTTACCTCAGAGCGGGTTTGAACAAGAGTAAGCCGGCCACCACTAATACACGGCAGCAGTGGCCGTAACTAGGGGCAATGGCCTGACTGATGTGTGTGGGACAATGGATAGACAAATAGGCAAATCTTCTAAATGGTACATTTTATATAAATGCATTCTATTAGTAAGAATATTGGTATGGCTATATCTAACTATACAAACTACATTTGTGAGATGGGAATACCCCTTTAACGTTGGACTTAACATTGGAGTATATGACATCATGGAGCGAACCAAATGCTATATGCAATGAGGGGAGCCATGATGTCATGACTCCTATCATTACATGAGGTGGTTAACTGTGGTGTTAAGGTGAATATTGTACTTACCTATGTTATGTTCTTGATGGGTTATCTCAAGGGCATAGCATGCGACTTGGAGAAGGAACTTGATTGGAGGATCTTCAACGGTGACTTCTGGAACCTATAAAAGAAGCAGAAATAACGGTTTAGGCACATTCACGTAAGTGGAAAATCACAATACTCCCACCCTCCCTCCCTTGAATAAATTATTTCCGTTACTAATTATCTATTACACAGGTTAATGTCTCGATGCTTATTGATGGGGGTTAAGTCACTCAAATGAGTGGACTTTATTATTATTTAAGTTATATTGATTATAATTATTATTACCTATTAATTTGGTTATATACTGAAGTAACATGGTAAGCATCGCAACCTTTAATACCCAACAAAATGTTTTAAACAACAAAAGGATTTAAACTAAACTACTAAATAAAATAACGTTGTATCCTTCAAGTTGTTTGTCTGATGATTTATTAACACTTGTTGGACTTAACATTGGAGTATATGACATCATGCTTTATGTCAGTGATATGCCTGTCATTGCATAAGCAAGCAAGTATGGTGTTTGCCATTCTGGCAAGCATGCCTGAAGAGCCAATTCTTTCCATCTCCACCCCTCACTGAGAGAATTTGGTGTCCTAGACAGGCCCATCGTCATTATCATATTCTTGCTCCTTTATCTCTGACTCCTCTGACTCCTCCATTTGCAGTGGCTGCTCCAAATCTTCATTCTCCTCCATGGCAGTTTCTCCTTGTGGGTCCCCAACAGCTACATGGAGGACAGCTTTAGCTGTTCTTCTTCCGCCATTGTCCCCTCCTGCATGAGCATCAGTGTTTGTTCTAAGATAAATGTGAGGAGGATGACATAGTTCATGCTGTAGTCATCCCTGCCAACCAACGTTGTGGTCTCTTTGAAGGGCTGCAGCACCTGACAGGCATCTTGGATGAGCTGCCACTGCCTGACTTCGAACGAATACATGCTCCATGCTGCTGAGGTGGTCTGGTGCATGACAAAATCTTTCGTGAATTTCTGCTGCTTGTACAGAAGTTCAAGCATGTGCAATGTTTCCAGCGAGTTGGAATGTTGCGGATTAAATGGTGTAGTGGAAGGCCATTCTGTTACTGCAATTCGAGGAGAGCGTTCCTTGCAACGTAAGAATGGCTAAAATGCACGAACAGTTTCCAGGAGATCGACAGCACCTTGCACAAGCCAGTGTACTTATTTAAAAAGCATTGCACAACTAGGTTGATGATGTGCGCCATGCAGGGAGCAAGTGTTATTTCCCCCAGGTTTAGGGGGCCACGATGTTGGGCCCATTGTTGCTGACCACCTTACTCAATTGGAGTTGGCGGGGAAAGGTGGGGGTCAACCAGCAGGATGTTTGCTGCTTGATGTATTTTAGCAACCGCTCACTGGTGTGGCTACTGCTGCCCGGGACGGTCAACTCCAAAACGCCATGGCAACACATGACACTGTGCCCCTCTGCTGTTGGGGAGGGTAGCATGTCCATGGAGGAGGAAATGGAAGAGGTAGATAAGGCTTGGTGTGGAGCCAGGTGGACACAATTGTGGCATCATTGCCAGGGTACTGCCTCGTTACTACCAAAAAAAAACATTGACTGCTCCAGGTGTCCACCATGACGTGAACCTTGTGGCATAGCGAGAATCGCAGGGAGTGTCCCACATCCTCCTCCACATGAGAGTACAAGGCAGGGATGGAGGTTTGGGAGAAATAATGGTAGCTAGGTATCTTCCAGTGAGGCTGAGTGCACGCCAACAGCTCTCTAAAGGCAGCAGACTCAACTAAATGGTATGGCAGTGACTGCACCGTCAGCAACTTGGCCAGATGGTAATTAAACTTGCACACCAGCAGATTGCTGGGTGTGTACAGTTGTTTTCTGGCCACGCATTCTGTTTTCAATGGCTGATGATGGAGGAGGAGTCTAAGCAGGAGAGGCAGAAAGGCATGATGATGATATGAAAAATACAGTACTGCCCATGGATGCAGTCTGGCTGCTTCAAGGGGGACCGGGAGGAGGGAACACTTGTTGCGTTAGCTGGCTGCCACCTTTGCTTGCCTATGGGATTAGGTGGTGCCGCTTCATGTGGTTCAATAGAGTTGCAGTGCCTACGTTTGTGTTTGTCTACCCACATCTTATTTTGCTGTTGCAGAGCTTGCACAGGGCAATGTTTCTGTCTTCCAATAGCATGGAGAAAAGCTGCCAGAGAGGATACTTGTTCACAGCTAGAGTCAGGTTGCCTGTGATTGGTTTTGCCTTTTGGAGTTTGCCACACTAGCTCTCATTTGTATTTGTATTACCTGGATTTGGACCTTGGCTTGTTACCTAGACTCTGAACTTGCTTGATCCTCTTTTGACTAACTCTACCTCTTGGTTTTGACTTTTGGCTTCCCCTGGTTTTGGTTTCGTCTCTGATTCGCATTTGGTCGCCCTCTCGGTTTTGGACTCAACTCAGTAACTTTACTCTTCTGTGTTCTGTCTTTTGTTTGTTGTTTGTTCCCTATTGTACCCTTCCCTTTAAGGCCCTGGACTTAAGCTAAGTTAGGGACCGCTGTCCAGTTGTGGACCCTCATTTAGGATGGATCGTGCAAGCAGGTAGGGACAGTGGTGTGGGTGGAACACAGGGCTACACTGGTCCCTACTTATTCGTGACAGGAACAGTGTGCAAATCTGGTTTAAAGGAACTTAAATACAGGGAGGTGCAATACAATGTCCTCCCCTTACCACAAACACACTGAAGACACTGCTATTGACAGTTGACTCATATATAAATAATGCAGTATTGGTGCCACTAACAGATTTGCTCCCAATGTCTTTTGTTTGTTGAAATATGCAGATTCAGTAACACAAATTTCTACAGTGTAAAACAAAGGGTAAGGGTTTTAGAGAGATCCTACTTTTGATATGAGGAAAGAAGTCCCAAGTACTGCAATCCTGAGAAAGCTGGTAAGTCTGGGTAAGAAACAATATTAAAAACTGAGGCCACAGGAATTTTATCTAAATGTAACCAATGGCAGGGGATACCAAAAGGGTTATTCTCCAAAATAGAAAGTGCTACGCTAAGTGGTCTATCACTAACTGATGTTAATTGCCCTCTACCCTGCGTATTGACAAGAATATACTGGGTTTAATAAAATTCAACTCCCCCCCCCCCAAAAAAAAAAAAAAATACATTTGAACTGTATAGAGATGAAATAACACAGATGTATGTCTAATGTTTTACATTATCACACACAAATGTTTTTGTCTGCTACCCACATTGTGCGTGCCGGGTCACAGCACAGCCATAGCATGAAGAAGACAGAGCGCGGGCGGAGGAGCGGCGGCGTCCAGGAGCAGGAGAGGTAAGTGGCTTTTTTATTTTAATAGAGGCATGAGGACTCATAAGGCAGCTGAATAGAGGCATGGGGGCTGATATGGGGGATGAATAGAGGCATGGGGGCTGATATGGGGGATGAAGTGAGGCATGGGGGCTGATATGGGGGATGAATAGAGGCATGGGGGCTGATATGGGGGATGAAGTGAGGCATGGGGGCTGATATGGGGGATGAAGTGAGGCATGGGGATGCTATGGGGGCTGAAGTGATGCATTGGGCTGATATGGGGGCTAATTACAGGCATGGGGCTGATATGGGGGCTAATTACAGATATGGCTGCTAATTACAGACATGGGGGTTAATTACAGGCCTGGGGGCTGATGAGAGGCATGGGGGCTCATATGGGGGCTGATGAGAGGCATATGGGGGCTGATAAGAGACATGGGGCTCTTATTTGAGGTCTGATTGGGGGTCATTCACATTGAGGTTTGATCTGAGGTCTAATTGGGGGTCTGATCTGAGGTCTTATTAACATTGGGGGGTCTAATTGGGCCTGTGAGCTGAAGTCTGATTAACATTGGGGGTCTGATTGCTGACCTGACATCTAATGAAAAATATTTTTTCTTATTATATTTTTCTCCTCTAAAACCTGCGTCTTATGGGCCGGTGCGTCTTATAGGGCGAAAAATACGGTAGCTATCTGTGATGCTCCCTAAAGCCACCAAAAATGTAATCTTGGAAACTATGGCTTGTTTTTTAGGAACCTGCATTTGAATGTTGCCCTAACAGCTTTAATAAGCTTAGGAAAAACAGATTTTTTTTGGAGTCATCATCTTCATCAACATTTTCTTCCTTACAATAACAGATAGGAAAGGACCATTTCCAGAGTCAGAATCTTAAACTGAAGCAGAGTATTTCTTGGAGGAGTCATCTGAGGGACTGTGGCCTGTCTCAGAGATGCAAATAAGGAGGGCAGACTGTATTTCCTCTTTAATTAAAGAGTTTTTCCAGGCTCCTGATATTGATAACCTATTTTAACATTCCTGACAATCCGCCAATCCGCTATTTTATCATCCACCAATCAGCCGTTCACTGCAGTGAATGGGAGCTGAGCTGCAATGACCGAACACGGTCACTACACTTTGAATGGAGGTGATCAGTAGCATGAGCCTTTAACATCCTGATATCATCCAAAAAAAATCATATTTAAACCTTAGCAGTTCATTCTTTGCATTTAGGTTTAGAACAGGTAGGAAGCAAACACAAAACACAAACACCACACTTTTTAGACTTGGGTTTCAGAGAGCAGGATGAACAGAACAGGGTAGCTGGCAAATGGTTAATGTTATTTGTAAAACTGAAATGTTCTGGTTTGTTGTATTTGCTTACTCGATAATATTGTATGGAAAGGTCAGGGTTAACAACATTGACTCAGCCCCTTTTAGGATGCTATGAGATGGACCTGGGTCCACACCTTAGTTAGTGGAGAGTCTAGTCTCGCTGTGCTACTGTGAGGACACATATCTGTTAGCTCCTCAGGACTAGGCCTGAGAATTATCATCTTAGTTACCATTAAGAAAGAAATTTTATCAAAAGTAGTTCACAGAGGAAAAGAAGAAAAATGTGAAGGTCCAAAATCTGCAAGGCCATACATTGCAGTCAGTTGGCAAGGTATTGTGTATGTTTATGGCTGAGACTTTGCCCTGTCAGAGGGAATATTGCCATTGCACCCTTCCAAACATTTTGAGACAGTTTGGCCAGCCGTAACTTAAACAAGAACAAGTACCAAGAATTACCTGAATTGCATGCAGAGAGAGAGAGAGACTTTGCAGGTTTTGCAGAGAAAGAGAGAGACTTTAGAAAGACAGAGAGAATGCGTACCATAATCCCTATCAGTGCTGCTATCCATACACTGATATTGGGGAAGAGCTGCACGGTGAACTACTGTTGAAATTATGTTTTGATGCTGTTGGATGCACTACTACTCCTATGCCGCACTTTAGTAAAGAAAGACATTAATTCTTAACAACTAGCCTGGTTACTGACTCCACAATACACGCGCCATTGCACCTGCATCCATGCTCCTGCTTTGCACTCTGCCAAAACACTGAACTCCCAGGGCACCCTAACTACCATCAGGCAGGAGCCCCAACACCAGTCTGTGCCCCGTGGGAAGAAATGGTGCATCCTCCTGTCACTGCACAGCCCTAGGAGGGTATAGCGTGACTATTGCCACTGTGATCTGTGTGTACACTTACTATTGCCATGGCCACTATCACTTCCATCCTTAATCATTCCTCCTAGGCTGCAGCTGCACTTGTATCTCTATGAGCCCCATTGGTGATAGTGTGATCAGTGTCAGACTGGGGTGCCTAGGAGTGACCACTAAAATTTATTTTGGGGACCTACTGTACAGATACATTCAAATATTACCTGCTTACACAGGAGCTACCAGATGATTGAATATGGGGGTCCCTGTAGCAACTTTGAGAAGGTAGATCCTGGGGAAAAGAGGACACTGGATAGCTTTCCTCTATACCTGGAAGTCATCTCAGATATCTGATTGTGTCTATAATAATAAACTGGGTAGTTCCTTTAAAAATCTATCAAGTTTTTTAATACTGTATGAACATAGGATGGTTGAGGTGCTGTACATTGAATACATGAATGTAGTGCAGTAAGTCTACTGTGTTATGTGCCACTTGTGCAAGGGGTGGGAGACTAGGGGCCCACCTTGCTCAGGGGCCCACCGGGGGATTCCTGTACCCCTGTGGGCCAGTCCGAGTCAGACTATGATCAGATATAATATAAAGATCTGACCCCTAAGTTTTGGAACTATACAGATAAAAAAATAATCAGCAACCACCAAAATGTGAAACAGAAAATGTAGTGTACTGTAAAAAATGAAAATCTGCATCCTTTAAACAAACACTATCCATATATCTTAGTTCATTAACATATTAGATGCTCTGGCTAGACATGAGCAAATTCTTCAAAAATTTGATTTGGTCGGTTCATCGAATTTTCTGAAACGATTCGATTCGGTCCTAATTAATTTGTGGCGAATAGCCTTATAATACAGCTACTTCCTGGCTGCAGAGAGCCTGTATAGTGGTGTAGAATGCTGTGGCTTGCAGTAACACGCATAGAGAGTCTGTTGTGGTAGACAAACAATACTGTCAGTCAGTATGATATGCAGATGACAGGCATCACTCTTAGAATCACTGCACACTTAACGTATTTGGGCAGTTATGACTGAACCACTGAATCACTTATCACTGAAGTGTGATCTCAGCCTTACAGGTCAAGGTTAGCGCCACATATAAAGAACTGTGTAGAGGCCCATGATCCTACTATAGCATGAAAGAGTGCACTCCCTTTACACCAATTCACTGAATCCACATAGATTTCTACAGAACCTGTTCTATTAAATGCTTATACAAGTAGAGCCCTCTGACAGTGTGGAGGTGGCAGCGGCAGTAGCATAAGGAGACTACAGAGTGGCACGACGACAGTGTGGAGACAGCAGCAGCAACAGGAGACTACAGAGTGGCATGATGACAGTGTGGAGCTATCAGTGGCAGTAGCATCAGGAGACCACAAAGTGGTACGACGACAGTGTCGAGGCAGCAGCATCAGGAGACCACAGAGTGGCACGATGACAGTGTTTGGAAGTGGTGGCAGCATCATCATCAGGAGGCCACAAAGTGGCACACTGACAGAGATGGCAAGGGGAAAGTTCCTATCACCACTAATTTCTGTGATCGAGGAATTGAAGTAGAACAAGTGTCTATTGTTGTCAACTTTGGCCTGCCTGTGACTGTAGAAGGTCTTTCATTAGTATGTTTAAAATGTGTTAAAGTTAAATGCATATCTGTTCCTGTATTTCTGTGATTCTGGTCCTTTAAGACAGCAGCCATTGTACTGAGATGCTGGAGTGACACGCCCCCAATGAGATCATCCTGCCAGTTTGCAGAGAGAGAAGAGACAAGGAGCTACAGCCATCTTGGCAAGAGAAAGACAGGTGTCTGTGCTGTGTTAAAAGCGTGTGGAGGCATCAGAGAACACTCCTGTGCAGCTAAGCTGTATGTACTTCAGTCCAGAGGCGGACAGAGTGTAAAGAGACAAGCACATTTAGTGGAGCCACGCTGAGAGAACTGTGTGCAGTGGCTAACCAGTGAGGCTGACATTTTGGCTGTGTATATTGCACCAAACCTAGAGACTCGCAGTGCTGTTGAGTACCGGACAGTCACTGCAAAACCCCAACTTACATCACCTCCCAGTGTATGGATACTGCTGGACTGTCAGTTTGCTCAGTGATATCTACTGCTGGACATTGCATACATTTGGTTCCCCGGCCTGCTGAGGATTTGATTGCTTCAGAGAACGCCATCACCGTGAGAAGAGGACACCTCGCTATCAACGAAAGGGCCCCACCGCGCGCTTCTACGGACTGTAAGCGGTCCACCTGGACCACTGGGAAAAAGGGGGGTGCGCACCCAAAAGTGAAGTTAGGGTCAGTTAGGGATAGTTCGGAGGGAAATTGTTCGCTCAGCGTCCGTGTTTCAGAAGTGGACGTAGTAAACGTGGAATCTATTGCAGAATCTGTCTTGAATTGTTCATATTACACTGTGTACATTGCTTGTTTTTCCCCTTGTTCTTTTACCTTTATCTTGCGTTTATTAATGTATAGTAAATGCATTGTTCTTAAACTTAAACACCAAGTGTGCGTTCTTTCTGGTTGCGGAACAACCGCCTGCCTTGCTCTCGGTTTACAGTCTGACAGAGTGGCACGACGACAGTGTGGAGGCAGCAGCATCAGGAGACTACAGAGTGGCACGAGGACAGTGTGGAGTCAGCAGCATCAGGAGACTACAGAGTGGCACGAGGACAGTGTGGAGGCAGCAGCATCAGGAGACTACAGAGTGGCACGAGGACAGTGTGGAGGCAGCAGCATCAGTAGACTACAGAGTGGCACGACAACAGTGTGGAGACAGCAGCAGCAGCAGGAAACTACAGATTGGCACGAGGACAGTGTGGAGGTGGCAGCAGCAGTAGCAGTTTCAGGAGACTACAGAGTGGCACAACAACAGTGTGAAGCTGGCAGTGGCAGCATCATCAGGAAACCACAGAGTGGTACAACGACAGTGTAGAGGCAGCAGCAGCATCAGGTGACAACAGAGTGGCAAGACGACAGTGTGGAGGCAGCAGCATCATCAGGAGGACACAAAGTGGCAGAGTGACAGAGATGGCAAGGGGAAAGTTCCTATCACCACTAATTTCTGTGCTCGAGGAATTGAAGTAGTGAAAGTGTCAATTGTTGTCAACTTTGACCTGCCTGTGACCGTAGAAGGTCTGACAGAGTGGCACGATGACAGTGTGGAGGCAGCAGCATCAGGAGACTACAGAGTGGCATGACAACAGTGTAGAGACAGCAGCAACATCAGGAGACTACAGAGTGGCACAACTACAATGTGGAAGTGGCAGTGGCAGCAGCAGTAGCATCAGTAGACCACAGAGTGGCACGACGACAGTGTGGAGCCAGCAGCAGTAGCATCAGGAGACTACAGAGTGGCACGACGACAGGGTGGAGGTGGCAGTGGCAGCAGCATCAGGAGACCACAGAGTAGCATGACAACAGTGTGGAGGTGGCAGTGGCAGCAGCAGTAGCATCAGGAGACCACAGAGTGGCACGACGACAATGTGGAGGCAGCAACAGTAGCATCAGGAGACCACCTAGTGGCATGACAAGAGTGTGGAAGTGGCAGTAGCAGTAGGATCAGGAGACCACAGAGTCTGCTCACGCCGATTAAGGCGCGCTCTCCCTAATGAGAGATAGTACCCCCAAACCCTGACAGGCCTCTCACCTAGTTAAGCCAGTACTCTCTGCTCTCCACTGATGAGGGGCAATCACCCCGAAACAGCTGTCTGCAGATGAGGTTCTGGCTTATTAAATATATGAGTCATGTCTCAAGGTTTGTTTAAAGAACTAAACATTGACTTATAGGATAGCTGTCTTTTATCTGGTGGCATTAGAGGCAGAGCTTGTTAGGAGCTCATTTTCATCGCTTTTCCTCCCAGAATTCCAGAAAAGCATGAATGGACTATAAGTCTCCTCACTCCAATTAAGGCACTCTCTCCCGAAGGAAAGATAGTACCCCGAGACCACAGAGTGGCATGACGACAGTGTGGAGGTGTCAGTGGCAGCATCAGGAGACTACAGAGTGGCACGATGACAGTGTGGAGGTGGTAGTGTCAGCATCAGACTATAGAGTGGCATGACAACAGTGTGGAGGGGCAGTGGCAGCAGCTGTAGCATCAGGAGACTACAGAGTGGCACAACGAGAGTGTTGAGGTAGCAGTGGCAGCAGCAGACTACAGAGTGGCACGACAACAGTGTGGAGGTGGCAGTAGCATCAGGAGACCACAGAGTGGCACGACGACCGTGTGTAGGCAACATCATGAGGAGACTACAGAGTGGCACGACGACAGTGTAGAGGTGGCAGTGGCAGTAGCATCAGGAGACCACATAGTGGCACAATGACAGATGGCAAGGGAAAAGGTACTATCACTACTAATGTCTGTGATCGAGGAATTGAAGTACAGCAAGTGTCGATTATTGTAAACTTTGACCTGCTTGTGACTGTAGAAGTTCTGACAGAGTGGCAAGGTGACATAATGTGGAGGTGGCAGTAGCATCAGGAGACTAGAAGATGGCACGATAATAGTGTGGAGGTGGCAGCAGTAGCATCAGGAGACTACAGAGTGGTACTATGACAGTGTGGAGGTGGCAGTGGCAGCAGCAGCAGACTACAGAGTGGCACAATGACAGTGTGGAGGTGGCAGTAGCATCAGGAGACCACAGAGTGGCACGAATATAGTGTGGAGGTGGCAGTGGCAGCAGCAGCAGCAGACTACAGAGTGGCACAATGACAGTGTAGAGGCAGCAGTAGCATCAGGAGACTACAGGGCGGCACTGCGACAGTGTGGAGGCAGCAGTAGCATCAGAAGACTACACAGTGGCATGACAACAGTGTAGAGGCAGCAGCAGCAGACTACAGAATAGCACAACGACCGTGTGGAGGCAGCATCATCATCATCAGCAGACTACAGAACGGCATGATGACAGTGTGGGGAGGCAGCAGCAGACAACAGAGTGGCACGACGACAGTGTGGAGGCAGCATGAGCAGCATATTACAGAGTGGCACGACAACAGTGTGGAGGCAGCAATAGTATCAGGAGGCCACAGAATGGCGCGACAACAATGTGGAGGCAGCAGCAGTAGCATCAGGAGACTACAGAGTGGCACGATGACAATGTGGAGGCAGCATCAGCAGCAGCAGACTACAGAGTGGCAAGACGACAGTGTGGAGGCAGCAGTAGCGTCAGGAGACCACAGAGTGGCATGACGACAGTGTGGAGGCAGCAGTAGCAGACTACAGAGTGGCACGACAACAGTGTGGGGAGGTGGGTGGCAATAACAGTACCCGCTAACGATGGTGGGTGTAAGAAGGAGCACTTGGTATCAGATGTGTGGCATTAGTCGGGTGGCAGCATCATAATAGTGGCTGAGGCAGGTAGCCTGAAGAAACCAGTCTTTAGTCAAGGCAGCATGGATGATTTAATCTGATGCATCAGGCATTGGTGGGTGGAAACCCTGGCTGATCCACGCCTGATTCATCTTGACAAAGGTCAGTCTCTCCACATTTTGGGTGGACAGGAGAGTTCTCGTTTGGGTAACTATGCCCCCTGCTGCACTAAACACCCTCTCTGATGCCACACTACCAGTTTGGCTGCCTAGTAGTCCAGAGGATCTTCAATGATGGGTGGCAGGGTGCTGTCCAAGTATGCCACCACCTGCTGGTTCAGGTCCTGCTCCAGGTCTAGCTGATGCTGCTAGTGAGTAGTTTCTTCACTATGCGGGTGAAGAAAGCTGCTCATCAGCGGCTCTAGACTTAGGCTGCTGCTGATGGAGCTGGTACTGCTCTTGCCACCCCCCCCCCAGCAGCCATGGCAGTGGAACATGAGCGCAGAGGGCCCTCCCGGTCAGACCTGCGAGAGCATGGACGAGTCAAACAAAACAATAGCTGATCTCAGGGAGTTCAGCTACAAAAAACACAGTGGAGCCTCATTTAAGAGTCTCAACACAGCAATCCAAAGTGCAAAGCTCCCCGGGAAACAGTAATATGCAAAATAACCATGGAGCCCCAGTTATGGGTCTACAGCACAGTGAAAGCCGGATATCCCTCAAAGGAAGGAAAACAAGCAAAGGGGTGTCCTCATTACAGAGATCACCAAATCCATATTAAGTGGGTCCTATGTCAAGATCCCGCTCTTTTACAAGCTTTAAGGATGTGACGGGGAAGACCTAAGCAAGTTATTCATCCACAGACAGCTTTTTGATTGAAAACACCTTTATTACAATCAAAATCGTCAACGCATACATACTTAGTACTGCGACGCAGCGCAGGCCACGAGGCCGCAATTAATAAATACTTACAATCGTCATTCATAGCATGGTATTGGTATGTAAAACACAGGCTGACCTACGCTGTACATCACAATGCATGCTATACTAGCATACCAATTCAATCACAATAAACACAAAAAAAACTTCCAGCAAAAGCCTTTAGACAGTGATAAGCGGTGGGGGATGGGAAGGAGGGGGTAGGGAGGGGAAATCACATGCCTGAAGCTTTATTGAAAGGACACACACAACAGGGGGGAGAGGGGGAAGGAGAGGGGTTTAGTCCTCTTCTTCGTCGACATAGTCCAAGATGTTGTAGTCCCGCAACAGGTTGTGGCAGTCCAGGACGGACATGCTCTCTCTCCTGAGGATGAGCCGGTTCCTGGCAAGCCATATAGCATCCTTAAAACAGTTCATAAGGCACCAGGCCTCCTGGATGGCCTCAACAGAATGAATCTCAGGAAATAGTCCGTACAACACCGAGGTGTGTTGCAGGCAGTTCCTGGGCACCGAGTCTTTGAGTTCATGTTCCAGAGCATCCAACAGGCCCTGCACAAAGGGGCACTCCCAAAACAGGTGGTAAGATGTTTCCTCCGTGAAAGGGCATCTGGGGCAGTACCGGGTTTTGCACAGGTTGCGGGCGTACATGAATGACCGGATGGGTAAGCCTCCTGGATGGCCATCCATGACAAGTCCTTGTGCCCGTTGGTTAACCTGTCTGAAGACACATCCAAACTGTCTCTGCGGTGTCATCAGGGAGCCCTGGAATTGACTCCACCAAGTCCTTTGCTCTGATTAGCTTTTGGATCGTGTTGGGTTTCCACAAGTCGGGCTTGAGGCCCTCCAGTTGATGTTCCCTCATGAATCTGACAACATCTCCATAATACCATGGAGCGTGCCAGTTGTAAGGGATGGAGCTGTCCCACTTGTCCCAGCCTAGGCCCCTCCAGAGGGGTAGGAGAAAGAAGCGAGACATAGCCTTGCCCGCAGAGCAGTTTGCTGTTCTCAGAGTCTGGTGAATGCTGTCACAAACAAAGGCAATCTGCAGTAACATGGGCAGGTCCGGAATGCCTTTCCCACCCTTGCAGGGCTCTTTGTACATGACGGCTCGCTTCACTCTGTCCATTTTCGAGCCCAAAACAAAGCGAAACACTGTCCTGGTAATGGCTCTGGATACGGTAGCAAGAGGGGCCACCCCTGTGCGGTGTACTGTAGCACAGGCAGAACTTCGTTACGCAGGACGAGTGCCTTGCCCTCGATAGTGAGCTGTCTGAGGCTCCATAGTCAAATCCTTCGGTTAACCTTGGCCAAGCACATCTACAGACAGCTGTTCCAGGGTATTGCCCCTCATCAGTGTGGAGTATGGACGATGGCGCAGATAGGCAGCAGCCAACTGACTACATAGGCTGTCTCTATAGTAGTTCAGTTTGTCCTCCCTCTCAGCGGGTGTAAAAAAAAGGCCCCCATTTTGGACCGGTAGCGAGGGTCTAACTTGGTGGAGATCAGTAGTCATTCCTAAACCAAATGCTGACAATTCGGCTGTCACAACACAAGCAAGTGAGCATGCATCGGGCCATTTGCACAAGTGACTCGGAGGGACTCCCTGCTTCCATCTCCACTGGATACTGCCACAGTGTGTCTGGGTCCTCTGCCTCCTCTTTCTCATCACCCTGTAGCTCCTTTGGATGCTTCTGCTCATCTCCTGTCACCTGTGTAGAAAAACCACCCATTTCTCTACGCATTGTTTTTTG
This sequence comes from Rhinella marina, assembly GCA_900303285.1. Taxonomy (NCBI): domain Eukaryota; kingdom Metazoa; phylum Chordata; class Amphibia; order Anura; family Bufonidae; genus Rhinella; species Rhinella marina. The sequence goes on along the minus strand of ONZH01015580.1, from coordinate 1,535 downwards.
CTCGAATGTCCTCTTCCTCCTCCTCCAGTTCAGCCCCCACAGGGCTCATGTGGCCGTGAGATGTAGTCACCACATCTCCTGTCCCCTGACCAGCCAGATTTACCAGCATCTTTTCCAGGATATGAATGAGTGGAATGACTTTGTTCATCCCGTGGTCCTGGTGACTGACAACTAAAGTGCCTTCCTCAAAGGGACTGAACAAACGGCAGGTATCACGCATGAGCTGCCACAGGCTGACATTGAAGTTACACAGGGGAGTACCTCTGTCCGCTTGGATCATCAAGAAATCGTTTATGGCCGTTCTCTGTTCGTACAGTCGGTACAACATATGGAGGGTTGAATTCCAACGGGTGGAAACATTGCATATCAGCCTATGTTGGGGGATGCGGTTCTGCTGCTGTAGCTCAAAGAGGGTGTGCTTGGCGGTGTACAAGTGGCTGAAGTGCATGCAAAGTTTCCTGGCCATTTTTACAATGTCTTGCAAATGGGTAGAAGACTTTAGGAACCGCTTGACAACCAGATTGAACATGTGCGCCATGCAGGGTGAATGGCACAGCCCTCCTTGATGCAGCGCCGACACCATGTTCTTCCCGTTGTTGGTCACCATGGTTCCAATTTTGACTTATTGTGGGGGAAGCAGTTCCTCCCCTGTGTGACTCCGTTTGTCAAGGCAAACTGCGTGACACCGCTGTGCCGTGCACATGTGGTAGGCACTGTGAATTGACCCTATAGTGGAGGCTGAGGACGCAGTGGAGGCTGAAGAGGCAGACATTTTTGCAGGACCAACAGCATGAGAACGTGGAGGCAGAAGCGGCGCCGTCGGGCCAAGTTGCTGGTTTGGCTATGCCGGAACCACATTTACCCAGTGGGCCATAAAGGACATATACTGTCCCTGACCGTAATTACAGCTCCACACGTCGGCGCTGCCGTGCACTTTGGCAGACTTCGACAAGCTCAAGGACAGGCTCACCTTCTGTTCTACATATTTGGCTGGTACTGCCTGTTTTGCAAAGAAATGACGGCTTGGAATTCTCCACTTCTGCTCGGCACAAGCCATCAGTTCTCTGAAAGGTTCAGAGTCCTCCATTTGGAAAGGGAGGGACTGCAGCACCAGCAACTTAGCGAGAAGCATGTTCAGCTGCTGCTCCATTGGATGTGTACACGCATAATGCTGTCTCTTGGGCAATCACTTCGCTGATCGATTGCTGACGGAATGACTGACGAGGAGTAGAAGGAGGAGCAGGAGCATCAGATGAAGGGAATGACAGACAGCTCCCTTAGGTGGTGGAGCCTTGATTGCCTGAAATCGGTTGCGTGCCACTGGGTGATGCAGCGGCTTCTGCAGCAGGCTGGACCACCACATTGGAGCCACGGTTCTTCCAGGCCACTTTATGGTGATGCTGCATATGTTGACGCAGGGCAGTGGTGCTAACATTAGCACCCTGGCCACACTTCACCTTCTGCCAACAGATTCTACAAATGGCTATGTTCACCTCACTCGGTGGCTTAACAAAAAACTGCCACACCGCTAAGTA